>CM062820.1:1527073137-1527561866 GCA_031772625.1 Pinus tabuliformis | reverse complement strand
GTGGGCCATAATGTTTCCCACATCATTGACACGAGACAGAGGAAGAATGTTGTGGTGAATCAGAATTATGTGTAGGTATCAGAGGGAGGTTTTAATTTCTACAGAGGTCAACTTCCTTGAACATTATCAGCGGCACGATAGTTGAATTGGCAGTATTTGACATCAAATGAGCCGAGTCATGGTGACAAGGCAATGAGCAGATGAGAGGTCAACTAGGATAACCAAACCCACGGAGGCTAATGTAAAACAAGATGAGACTTCCCACCTAGACACGAATGCAGACTAGTGCCATGTTCAAGAGCGACATACTGCCGACACACAATAATTATGGGTCCATTTTCCCCACCATTTCTAGCGAGTACCCCAGTTATTTTTAACAAGCTTGACGGGGATAGCATATTCTTGTGGGCGTCATTTCGACGGAATCTGATGTCATTAGGTTTTAACGAGTCTGACAAAGGAAGAACTCGCGTCTTTTCCTGTTTAGAGAGTCTAAAAAGACAACAGAAAAGTGAACTTCCAGGTGGGTCCTTTTTCTTAAAGTTGTGTCCTCTTGAGCCGAAAAAAGTATAAAACAATGCTCGAAAGAACCGCTTGATCATTACGACGAGGAGTACTTTTCATATGTAGTGACGTCGACCTGAAAAAGTAAAAAAGTGATCGATATCACGTCGTTTCGTAACCATTAACGAACCTGAAATGACAAGTGTCCGATGATCTTTTCGTTTTTACACGGTCGGAAAAGAGTTAAAGACGACTACTGCCTCTTATTTACGTTTAACGAGTCAAGAGGGATAACTCGGCGGTCTTTTCATCTTTAAACGGTCGGAAAAGAGCTAAAAGCAGACCTCCATTTTTATTCTCTTTAGCGAGTCAAAATGGAAAAATACTCGCAATCTTTTCATATTTTATGAGTCAGAAAAGAGCTTAAAGGCGACTCGTCCTGGAGAACAATGGTATAAAGGGTAGCAACTGGTTCCGGCAATGGTGGAACTGCTCAAAACATGTAATGGTCAAGAGGCTGGCTAATAAAACCACTCATCGCTGCGGTTCCTCAGGAAAGGATAAACAACCAAGTGAGATCATATGTTCGGCCAAAGAGATGGTGGCAATGGAATTAAACAACCAAGGTTCATCTAACAGAATTTAGCAGATAAAAGACAATCACGAGATGTAAATCAGGTATGGGTTCATTTTTACACAAGCTTGAACCATGGATAACTCTGCTTGGATTCGGTTTCATGTTTACACAAGCTTGAAAAAAAAACTATGCTTGGTATCAGTTCGCATGCCCCCAACATAATAACGTAAAACGAGGTACATGACCCCCAAGCTTCATTGCATTCAACACAGTGGATGAATGAAGCTTCACGAGATCTTAATTGAAAGACGCAATTAGAAAGGGGGAATTTTTTTCATTTTTTAACGAGCTTGACACAAGATCAAGAACTATGCTCGGTTGGAACTTCACCATAATGAATAGGAAGTTGAGGCTCCCAAGATTGTCATTCCTGATGGAAGGCCAACATCTTGGAAGTCAGGGCCCAATGACTCTAGGACACTATGCACGACGGCGGCATCACTGGATCCAGGCACGGGATAGGTGGCCACGTAGTTGAGCTGTGATGAGGCAGATGCAACTGGTGGATGAAAACCAGGAGGGGATGACAACTGTGCAGGAGCCACCCGGGGACAGACGAACGATAATTGATCTATCGTCATGATTCTTCCATCGTGTGGAAAGCAAAACACCCAGAAAAGTGAAGAGACCAGGGCCACCATGGCATAAACATAGTCACGGCCAAGGAGAAGACTGAAGTCTAAAGCACCTTGGGTAACCGATACTCTATATAGATGGTCTTGCCTCCCAAAGTAACAGGGAACTGTGGAAGGATCCCTAATGGTTGACTAGTTCCTCCGTCAAAAGCCGTCAGATTCGGTGCGGCTGGCACAAGCTGTGGGGAACCCAAGGCTTGCCAAGTAGTGGCAGGCATAAGACTAACCGATGCTCCCTCATCCAACACAGTGCCAGGTATCGCCTTATTATAGGCATGTACCGTGACCCAGAAAGGCACATGGGATGGAAGGGGGGAGGTAGTCAAACGACTCCAGTCGAAGGAAACGACTGAACTACTTGGTGGGAAATCATATGATTGCCCCCCTGCTCTAAAGGAATTGAAGCAGGACTCTTGGGAGCAGCTGGGATAGGAGAGTCAATTGCGGCCTCAGGAGAATCTGAGGAGACGAGAAGAACATGGGAGTGATTCTCTTCCGAAACAGAGTGATCGACGGGTGGTGAACTCGAATCGACACTCTTTCCGACTAATGGTGGGTCTGGAACAAGCTGGGCACAGCTAGGTTCAGGAAGAGAAGGCTGGACAAGAGAAGAATATGAATCAATCTCTTTGTCAGCAGGGGAACAATCTTCGGCTACAAAGAGACGTTGATAACCAACGGGAAGTTGGGGTGAAGGAGCTGTAAGACTTTCCAAGACAACGGAGGCTTTATCCATGAGTGGACAGAGGTGAAGGGGATGATTTCCTTCACAAAGTCTACAGGGGATTCGAATCTTCCCTTTTCCCTTACCATTCCCAACTAATAAGGTAGCATCGCCGTGAGCTTCAGAGGACGATGAGGGGCGGGCCGGATCGCGAGACCATACTTCTAGTACCCTGGGAATGCCAGGACAATCGCGAAGAAGATGGTCCTCCTTGCATAATCGACAAGGAAACTTGACCTTCCGCGGAGGAGCAGAAGGTGGCCCGACTTCAGGTGTACTCGGAGTAAGAGCTGTACTTCTAGCCTCTCCCTTGGGAGCCTTCTTCTTCTTCATCTTCTTCTTCTTCTTCTTAGCCACCTGGTTACTCAAATCTAGACTTTCACCAGGTGAAGTAGAAGATGAGGATGTAGAAGTGGGCGTAGAAGGGGAGAGATCCACCTTAGAATCAACATGATGTTGTTCAAGTGGAGGGACAGATTGACTAGACGATGAGATGGCAGGGACAAAAGAGGTTGAGAACAACCAGACCGGAAACCCAATAGTTAACCCTGGGAGGGACAACGTTGCCATATAAAGAGCATCAACATTTCGAAAAGGAGCGGAATGACCAGGGTTCCCATCAGAGGGGTCCCTGGGTTGTGAACCCCGGAAAAGTTGCCATCGAGAACGAAAAGAAGCCTACTCAAGCTAACGCAAACAAGATCTAACCAGGTAATGTTAATCGCGGCCAAATAAATTTTAAGACGCAAGGGCACAACTTGACCTTTTCATGTTTTAAAGAGTCGAGAAAAGGGCAAAAAGATGACTCTAGTCTCCTTCGAATGTTTAGTGAGCCCGAAGTGACAAATGCTCAAGTGAGCCTTTTCTTTTAAGGAGTCTGAAAAGGATCAAAAGTGACTACTCTGGAGAAACCAGGCAAGGGTTTACCAAACAAATCCGTAAAACAGCATATACACCTTGGCAATCATATGAAAACCATGGACTTTCCGTACGACAGTCAATCTTCCCGAATGCTGTGTTCGGTGCATTACGGCTTGTAAGGCGGCATACACGACTTCCTGTGGATCAAGGATGATAACCTAGTGGGGTCTCCCCATATACTCGACGGTACGTGGGAGCTCAAGTCCGTGCTAGACCACTTGTTGCGTCATGGAAGGAGAATCACCCAACCTTAAGTGAAACAAAAGTGACTAGGTTTAACGACGCCAGAGCACGTCTCTAGCCTAGACCTCTAAACAGTGAGTGTTATGTTCCAATGCGTTTTTAAGTTCATTCAGTTCATTTTATTGTTGATCTTTGATTAGGTTTCGATTTCCAGGTCCTACCATATGTAATCTCTCACAATTCCCTAAATGAAAGCTATATGCCAAAAAGTATCATTTCGTTCGATGAACACTAACTACGAGAGAGTTGAGAATTTTTCAATCAAACAAAATGACCATAAACAATCAAGAACAATTCTAATGCAGCTAATGGCAATTAACGAAACTTTTTTTTAAAGTCATTAATCAATGAAAATCTCTAATTTCCATTAACTAATTCAACGCAAAAGAGACTGTTCGTTTTCTTTTCAATGGCAAAGTGAACTAAACAAATTTTGAGAGATAATAACACCAAGTAAAAGAGACAAACTTCACTCAATGTGAACGTAATCAAGTCCCCAAAACACCAAGGCAGTCCTTCAAACCAAAAAGAAAACACAAAGACCTCTATGAGCTATGTGATCTAAGCCCAAACGAAGCCAAGTGAAATCCAAGCGGAAAAGGAGCAAATCGCTTGAATAACAATAAAATACTTAACAACCACTGAACAAGTGTAAGAGAGGAACCAAAAAGTTGACTGGACCAACAGAAGACCAAAACTCCTAAGGAAAGCTCGATGCACAAGGCCACTAGATGCCCTAGGGCTAAAATGTGAAATCGGTGGAAAATGGCAAACACCCAAAGTATGTAAATGTAATCTATGCACACTTTTCATTCATATCCTGAAAATGAGAATTCTAATTATGCAAGTGTGATCTATGCAAGAGAATTCTCAAACACACGATGATTCTGATGTAATCTAAGAACCAATCAAGTGCAAATCAAGAAAAACGGGTGTGAGTTCCAAAGATCATAAACTAAGAACACTCAAAGGCGATTAACACTCATACACAATTTAGCCCCCCCCGGTGAATGAGGGGGAAATTTTTTTTGCAAAAACAAAAGCAAAAAGATGCAAAATTGTGAAAAGACTAAGACAAACCTCCAAGTAATGATCAAAGGAAATCAAATTAATAATTTGCCAAAAAAACTCAAAACCAGTCAAACAAGACTCTGACACACTCAAGTGATTGAAAAAGGTGTAGCTAGACACAAAACCCAAGCTTGGAAGGCTACCAACAAGCAAACTGGAAAAGTTCACAGGCCTGGGGCGACTGTCAGGTGGAAAAACTAGCGCCAATTGAGGATTGGCGCGGGTTGTACACTGGTAAGTGGCGCCAATTGGCGCGACTGTCATGCAAAAAAGAGCGCCAATCAAGTTTGCTAGCTTAAAAATAAAAACAAGCAGTCCCGGGCTTGGTTAACAGTATCCAGACAGACCTGGCAGCAAGAGACAACAGAGCATCCAACCCAGAAAGCTATCTAAGCAATCAAAACAAGATAAACGAAGATAGAAGACATCCCCAGCGGAGTCGCCAAATTGTTGTGGAGGTAAATCCTCTCTGCAGACAGAGACGATCCCTACTAGCCCAGACGGGGTCTAGCAACAATCACACAATGCTACCATGCAAGTTCCTAATTGCAAATAAAAAGTGGATGGTGAGAACCTACTTGGATTCCAACGCTAGTGTTCGTAGAAGAGATGTCGCTCTCGTTCCTTTGCCTCGGCTGGTCACGATCCCCACGATCTCCGTGATTGGACACCTGCACATGCAAAGAACAACACGAATACAAGCATAAAATCTAGTAGATGCAATTATATATCAGTCAGAAAAGATATAACTCAACATCAAACATAAGACAATGAGAGTGGAACCATAATGATAGTCATCTATTATTGATAAATAACAAAGAAGAATACAACCATTGTTCTGACGTCAAATCCTCCTTTGGCTGGGTAGTCAACTACACAAGTCTTGCAAAGCTTGTTGGGATAGGAACAAGCCTCTCTCTCTTTGGGTGACAAGAATCTCCTTACTTAGATTTGGCCTTATGGGTGCAAAGAAGGCTCTTGCAGCTTCAAACTCTTGAACTCCTGGTATTCTCTATCACTATGCTGGAACTACTGACTAGAACTAGCTTGCTCAAGGCATAGAGGCAAGCTTTTATAGATAGAGAGGAAAGAGATAGGATCAACCACATTATTCATGGGATTGGCTTTATCACTTGGAAACTTCCATGAAAGGTGGCAAACCACTTCCCTTCTATGGAGATTCGAAGCCAAACCATCCTAGCTCAACATAGATTCAGTTGGTGAATGGGTTAAGGAGAACCTTCGGAAGCTTATTAGTTGAAAACTTTACTCAATTGGTGCTCTGAGACAGAGCACCAATGGCGCGCCCTTTTTAGAGGATTTCCCTCATTGGCGCGGGCAGTAAACTGTGGACCCGCGCTAATCCAAAAAGAGCTGTTTTCATGGGTATTTTGCAGGAGATTTCTTCAGGGCATATGAAGCTCATACTTAGAGGAATATGATGTAAGTGGTTTCAGGTCATGTCACTTCTCACAGGTCCCGGAATGAGTCCTCCAGTGTGCGGGTGAGGGGTAATAGGGACTGTGACAAACGGTGACAGATTGCTGTGTAACAACATGTATAATTTGAATGAATCTAATAATTAAGAATATACTTTCACTTTTAAAAGGGATAGAGTATATACACATTTTAAAACTTTAGTAATTAAAATATATAATTAAAAAGAATATTGTGAAAAGTATCATTAATAAATAAAAAGTAAAACATTTAAACTTTTTATTTTGCAATTATTATAATATTTTTAATATATATTTATTTTAAAAATAATTTTTAATAAAATATATATGGTTATGATTAATGAAAAAAATGCTAAAATTGATTTAAAATTTTAAATAAAAAAAACCAATAAATAAAAAAATTGAGTATTGAGAACCACAAAGAAATAACATGACATCAACTAAAGAGCTAAACTATGATCGCATATCATTTTCCCCACAAAACTCATTTTCCCACAAAACTCAGTGTGCCATATGTTTTTCATCCATGTACTCCAACATTTGGGGGCCACATCTGAGTCCTAATCCTCATGGACTTTTACAAAAAGTCGAGTGGAATTATGTTACTTCCCATTATAAAAAAATTTACAAGGTCCACTTTCTAGTTAATGCTATTATTATTTGGACGGTTTGTAGTGCCACGGGACTTGATGATTCCGCCGACTGGTCAGTTGTACTAAAATTCAGGGAGAAGAATGATCAAGGTGATGAAGCTCACCTTGGCTTTGGAAGTGGAGCTTTAGATGCAACTTCTGATGTAATTTTTTTTTATTTGTCAATTTAATTTGACAATGCAAGGATATCAACAAAGTGTTTGTTGAAAGGTTTGAAAGAAATTTTCAAAGGGGGTTTGGAAAAGCAAACAAAGTGTTTTACAAAAGCTCCCAATCAGTGTTGGAACAGACAATGAAGGGAGTTGGAGAACTGGAGCAGCAAAAATTTCCATTTTTTGTTTTGGTCCATGTCTAGTGATTCCCTGTGTTTTATGGTCTCAACATTAGAGGTTGTGAGATATTGGTTGACAGTATCCATTAGCAAAAGGGTATCCTAAATGAAGAAGTGTGGTGTCTCTACAAAGGGATACCACTGAAGTTGGGGAATGCTCTCGAACATTATGGACTTACAAGGGATGCCACTATCTTAGTAGTGGAATGCTTGAGGGGAGGGGCTAGAGGTGGTGGGGCATCTCTGGAAAGTAAACCCTTATCTTTCAAAGATGTTCTAAAGCCACACTCTATCTATCAAGCACTAAAGAATCTCTCAAGTTGGGCTTTCGTAGTGGAACATTCAACAGACACATCATCAATCAAGGTGAATGAGATATTAACAATAGTGAAGGTAGAAAATTATAAGCATTGGGTGGTTATATGTCGTTTCAATGGTTTTTTGCCCCCAACTTCTGCCCTTTGGGATTGGGTTCATCAGAACTGGTCCCAGAATTTAGAGTTGTTGTTTTGTTCGAAAGGATATTTTGTGGTAGTCTTCAAAGATTTTGAAGACCAATAGAAGGTTTTCGACCAAGGACCAAGGTTTTGGGGCCGTGTAGGTCTTTCGCTCAAACCATGGTTTCTGGACTTTAACCCTATTTCCATGAAATCTATGGCTACTCCGGTATGGGTAAGGCTCCCAAAATTACACCTCCAATGGATTTGGTCTTACACATTGGAACAAGTTGGTAATTCGTTGGGATGTTACATCAAAACAAACATCAAAATATTGGAATCTGGTTTCATCACATTCATTCGTATATGTGTTGAATTGGATTTAATTGAAGGATTACCTGATAATATTATTCTCAAGTGGGATGGAAGGAAATTCTCTCATCTATTAGACTATGAAAACACAACTTTTAGGTGTATAAATTGTCACCAACCAGGGCACCTGTAGAATGTTTTATCTCCCTCAAAGGGGTCATCCAGCTCCCAAGAGCAACAGAAACCCAATTGAGGTTGGTGTGACCAGAAAGCCACTTCAAGTGATAAGACCTCAGAAACTCATAATGATAACACTCATTAGCAAAAGCCACCCCCTATCTTCTCTGCTTCTCAAGATCCATAGCAGCCCATTGTAGTACCACCCCATTCCTCAGCAGAGGAGAATTTTCAAGCTAAGAACAAGGAAACAAGATAAGAAATAATTATTTTGGCAAGTAGTGGGCAGAAACACACCCATGAGTTTAACCATTCAGACAGTGATAAAGACATTTTATTTTTGGTAGATCCGAAAGTGATGGAGCTCTCTCAAAAGAATGAGGATAAGGTCTGCTCCTCAATTATAAATGATAAAAATGTTGGTTGGGTAGACGTTCATAAGAAAAAGGGGAAAAAAGAGAAATCCATGAACAATTCTTGTGTGTAACACCATAAATGTTATGAAGCTTTTTTTCACTCTGATGTAATTTACTTTCTTGAGTTAATAAAAAATAATTTAAGAAAAAATTATATTTGGACAATTTATATATATATATATATATATATATATATATATATAATTTTCTGCCAAACTTTTTCAATTAGATGGTCACGAGGTTGGGAATATGCAATCTATGGGTAAGTTGTAAAACTTGTGTATTTATAAATTTTTGTTTTATATATATATAAATTTACCAGTTAATGTCTAGTTTTTATGGGGACTTTATAATTCTAATTTTTTGAGAATGGATATATATATATATATATATATATATTATATATATTATATATATATTATATATATATTTATATATATATTTCCATTTAAGGATTTTTATTTTTATAAATTTATTATACAATAAAGTTTATAATATTATTATTATTATTATAAAATAAATACATAGATATTTTATATTAAAAAAAGACAGATTTCTCGGTCAGGTTTCTTACAAAATTCATGATGTTCTTTAGAATCACTATATTCAGCAGTCCAAAATGTAGATAACATATGTCTACGACTCTTTTTACCAACTATTCGAAACATATGCCTACTATAAACTCTAAAAAATACTCCTAGTATCAAATCATATTTGGAGTACATAACAAAATATCATAAGATAATAGTTTAACTGAGGATGGTCCCACCTCTAGAACTTTTGTTGGATGCTCAAGGTCATTGTCTTCATTCTTCTACTCTGAATATAGTGTATGTTTGTCCCATTTTTTCTCTCGCTTTTCACTAGACTTTGTCTCTACGAAAATATCATGTTCTCTCTTGTCTAGCTTTTCTTCCAACTTAGTCAATCTTATGTCCATAGAAACTAGTTGAGTATTGCACTCTAGCTTCTTTTTCAAACTTCCCTTCCATTAGAACATATTCCATTTCCAATAATTCCAACTTTATCTATGTCCCCTCTTCTTCCAGGTCAATCCTCCTCATCACCGCTTGCAACAATCCTTCTACCATCGTTGACAACTTATCCATGAGCGTGTTCAACTTCTCATTCATTTGATTGTGCAACTTTGCATCATTCCCAGCCATTATTGTTCCTCAACGTGACAAAACACTTTATAATACTTTGTTGTTTAAAATTATATCTACCCCCCTGTTAAGCTCTCACCACCATGAATTATTCTGATTCGTTTGGAAATAAACTCCAAATATTATAAAGCTGCATCCTCCCTTGAAGCGTTGTTCCATTGCAATGGAGTGCAAATTTATCATATTTGTGTAATCAAAACTATGAATTTCCTGAATTGAATGCCAAGGATGGAAAATAGTGAAGGAGTTGAGGGAAGTTAAGGCCCTTCTCTATTGAAAATATAATTAATTGCCTCTTTTCACTAAGGTCTGATTGTTGATAAGTGAGCCTGCATTCACCTATTCACAATTGGTATTACTTGGGTACACCATTTATTATTGCCCATATGACTTTAATACTCCACCTTCATGCCATACATACAAATTTCATTAATGTGTCACCTATGTATTCTTGAGGACACCAGAGGTATTACTATCCTCAACTTTCCTGATGTCAGATATGGCTAGAAATTCCTCAGTTTGCTCCTGAAGTAACTTTTCCGACAAAGATGGTTGAAAAATTCTTTTGTCAAGAATGGGAAATGTTTCATACTGTTCGTGGGATTAGGAAATAAAAATGATGAACCTGAATCCTTTTCCATAATCCCCTAGGCCAACATTGTTCCTTTGTTAGCCATTATATTAGCCTTGTGTTGAGATTTCTATACATAGATAGAATTCAATATGTTCAAATTGATGAGTTTGCAAAATAATCCTTTGTAGGGTAGGGGGAAGAGAGGAATTATAATTTTCCCTAGCTTTTCGAACTTGTCGAATCACAAGCATTGAGTCATCAAACAACATAATCTTAGAGATTCTACTTATTATTTCCCATTATAAACCCTGCCACAACGCCAAATATTCAGCTTGGTTATTGATAGAAATGCTCAATCCTAGGAAAAATTAATCTCTTTTTGTTCATCTGAGCAAAATATTACTTCTCCTAATCATGCCACCCATAAAGCTTATAAATATTATAAAAAATATTTATTATAAACTTATCATATATAAGAATTGAACTTAAGTAAAGAGGTTAATAATATTTTTCCCAATCAATAAAATTAAACCAAATTAACATAATCCATTTTAATTTAATAAAATTTGTGGTTAATCACATTACACAAGTAAAAATTAAAAAAGGAAAATAAAGAAATTGAAAAAAATAAAAGAAAAAAACAATCGGCATTCTTTTTGAGTGAAAAGTTAAATTGAAAGCACAAAATCTTAATGGAAATAATTTTTGGGATGATCATAATAGATATTGTCTTTCTTAAGTATTATTTAGGTTGAAATTTTTGTTTGGGTCTTGAGTAAGACCAACGCTTGCTTCTAATTAGCCAAGAATTTATCTTCCTTAAACATAAGGAAATAGGTTCATAACTCAAGACCCACAGTCATTTAGCGAGAGTGAAATTCCTACATCTTATAGACCACCAATGAATCATTTTAGGTGGCATGGTTTCCTTGAATAACAATGATGAATCAATTAGCATTCATATATAGTAGTTTGTGATCAATAATCTCATCATTAATTGACAACAAGTTAAGTTATACTAAAATTTTTGCAACTTTATTCAAATAATAATAATTTGCAAATTGTATTCAATTATAAAAAAGTTACAAAAATTACAATATTGATATCCAATATATAAATTTACATTTAAAATAAAAAATAATAAATAATATATCTTTTAAACGTTTATATTTTTTTTTATGTATAATATAATATGGATTATGAAAAATTATTTCTACTAAATATATTATTTAATATTGAAATTTATCTATATTTTTTTTAAATAAATTATATATATATAAAATGATTAGTGTTATTTGAACATTTACCCGATTAAGTGTTATTATTATTATTGATATTTATTATCATATATATATATTAAAAAATTTATAAATGGAGTTTCTAATTTTTTTTTTCTTGGTATTTTAAAAATGAAATGATATAAAAATATTAATAAACTAAAAAAACATCTAAAATTTTTTTAATGAAAAATTTAAAATGTGGTTTTTTTAAATATCATATTATGATCCATTTTTAATATCATAATATCATTATGGGATTTTTAACCTGATCCATTTGAATTATTTTGGAACATCATGCAGATGTTCTTAAATTTTTGAACTATTCGTATATTATTGAATATTTTGAATTTGGTTTTTAATAAATGTATTTCTAAGCGTAAAATAATATTAAAACCATTATCATTTAATATGTAAAAGTTGTGATCGAATGTGATCTTCAAGGTCAACTTTCTAGATCTCGCTTTTCTTTTCATCAGTGGAACTCTTAATTGAGTTCCACTGAAATATTCAAGTGTTAAATGAAATATTCAAACTCATGACATACAAGTTGAGTTATAGTAAATTATTTATGTATTAAATGCTTTATGTAATAATTCTCAAAATAGAATAGCGCATTAGTCTTACATGGACTATTGGAGCTCATGAGAAATTGGTGGTTGGTAAATGATGTTCACATGAAATAGGTCATAACTAATTATTTGAATGTTAAATATTCTAATAGCTAATTAAGGGGGGAAATGTTGTGTGTGACTAAATAAATAAAATAAAAGCATAATGTAATATTATGACTTCTTGAAGCTTCTCCAAAAAGTTTAGAGTTGTGGTTAATATTTTTTTTATTCGATGAGAGATTATTTATATGTAATATTGGTTAGACATTGTGTGTGGGGTGAGAAGGCAAGAAGATTGGAGTTGAGCTAATGGCTGTAAGTTTTTATTTAATGGAAAAGTTCCAATCTTTCCTCGTGGTTTTCTTGTAGGGTTTTCCACGTAAATCTATTGTTCATTTTGGTTGTACGAATTTATATTATTTATTTCAGATATGGGTTTTGAATTAACATACTTTTACAAATCTCTTGGGTTGTTTAGAGATTTGATATTTATTTTATAAATTCGCCGCATTATTCATAATCTCATATTTATATTACAGATCTACCTCATTTCACATAGATTTGATATTTATATTGGTAAATAATTTGTTGGTTGTTTTAACAAGTGTAGTATGAGAGCAAGGTTCTTGTTGGAGATTTGGTTTTTGTAGGATTTATTTATAGGTAGCTAGAATGGAATCACTCATACGTATAGAGAAACTTACAAGGGTGAATTTCACTATATGGAGGTCAAAAATGAAGATATTTTGACATTATGCACCAGTCTATTGAGGGTAAATCAAAGAAACCCTCATCCATGATCGATGAAGATTGGGAGAATCTAGATCAAAAAGAAATTGCCACTATTAGGCAATATTTGGCAGATACAGTATATTTCCATGTTTCTCAAGAAAAAACAACTGAATCTTTGTGGAAAAAACTTCATGATTTATATGAACAAGATACATCAGCTAACAAATTATTTTTAATGAAGAGATTGTTTAATCTCAAAATGAACGAAGGGTGTCTAGTAGTTGAACTTTTAAATGAGTTGCATATAATATTAAATCAGCTCACTTCACATAAAAATTGTATTTGATGATGAGATCCAGAGCTTGTTATTGTTGAGCTCAATGCCAGATAGTTGAAAAAAACCTTATTGTCACAATAAGTAATGCGGCACAAAAAGGTAAATTATGTTTTGAAGATGTTTCTAATAGTTTATTAAATGAAGAAATGTGTAGGAAATCTATGAAGGAAGAAATGACAAACATGGAGGCATTAACGCTTGGTGACCAAAGATGACAACCACATAGAAGGAAGTCAAAGCATTCCATTTCTTGAGGCAGATCAAAGTCTAGGTAGGGAAGAATAGCATGCTATCATTGTGGAAAATCTGGGCATATAAAAAATTATTGCAAGATATTAAAAGCAGAGCAAAACACAACCAACAACAACAATCAAGAAATTATTGTTGTTGCTTTAGATGGTGAGGTATTCATTACTGTTTCTTATGAAGATGCATGCCTTTATACTTCTTGTCGTGATAGTGGTTAGATTTTAGATTATGGATCCTCCTACCATGCTACCCCAAGTAAAGAAAGTTTTATTTCTTATAAATATGGAAATATGGCAAAGGATTGCGTGGGTAATAAAAGTCTTTGTAATATTGAAGGGGTATGGGATGTTCTAATAAAGACAGAAGATGGTTGTAGTTTATTTCTTAAACAAGTTGGGTATGTACCAAATGTCAGAATGAATTTGATTTCAGTTGGGAAGTTAGATGACGAAGGCTACCTTACAGTGTTTGGTAAAGGAGGTTGGAAAATTGTGAAGGGTTCACTAGTTGTTGCAAAAGGGCACAAAAATTGGCACTCTCTACACATTAAAGTCAATTCTACAAATTTATTGTTATTGTTAAGGAGGAGTTTACAACATATTTATGCAACATAAGGCTTGGGGACTGTTGTGGCCACCAACAACCCCCCTCCTTATTTAGTATTAGCAATAAAACTAGGTAAGTGGGGAGGTCCTTAGTAAAAAATTCAAAAAATTCAATTAAGGCTTATGTATTCTACTCCCTAAGAAAACATCGCATCGCGCGAAGAGGATAGGACATTTCCTTGTGAGTAAAATGATAAACTGCGAGAAGTGCGACGTGAATTCCATCGCATCGCATACATTAAGAAACACTCGTAATGGAATAACCTTAAAAAATCGCCGATGGCCGATATGCGATATCGCATATCGCAAAATCGCATAAAAAAACATATAACCATTTAACGATTGTAACAATTTGCGATCTTGTGATAACGCGATACTGCGATCTGCGATCTTGTGATCGCGCGATACAACGATCTGCGATTCTACGATAAACGTGATCGGGAAACCCTGCGATAACACATCTTGATGAAAATGCGATAATGTGATACTGCGATGATGCGATGCTGCGATGCGAATCGCAGAAATTGTCCATCACAAATTTTCCCTGGCTCAACATTCAAGAAAAACTGTCCATAAACCAAAAATTGGATACGCGCTTTAATGAAAATTAATGAATGATATGCCAAGTGTTAATGAAAGACAGTATTGTGTTTTTCGAAGAGTTAGTTCATGTCACATGGCATGTTTTTTGTACATCTGTAGAGCTCAGAGCTTTCTTGTCGATTTTTATTATCATTACTCTCTCCTCATGTGTGAACTGCAGGAACGAAAAACAGAAACAACATGAAGCAATGTGCAGGAAGCAATTAAGGAAAAGGGTAAAGCTCCAATGCTCGGAAACAAAGAAGAGATGCCCTCATGAACGGATACCGCATGCAACAGAGCCGCAAATTCCAGAGCGTTGCTGAGCTATCCATTACATATCTTTCAGGTAGAGCCATGGTTGAATGAGTAGTTGAACAATGCTAATATCAACAGGCGGTTTAATGCTCAAGGTCAGAAGCTCACGAAAGCAGTATGTTTACAAAATTTTGAAGCTTATACCCGGTGAAGGAAAAGGCGCTAAAGGCGAAAAACGCACCAGAAAGGCCTAGATCAAAGAACGAAGGCAGTTTCTGATGCACGATCGCACATCGCTGAGAAAATTGCTCAAAAAGCAAAGTCCCTAACTGCTCAATCACTCATAAGCCCGGAAAATGCAAGAAAGCAAAGGCAGAGGCAATTTGAGGATTAACTAAGTGGAATTTGGATTATCACTGAGCATACATAGTAAATCCACATAGCCAGAAGATGACTTTCGACTATATCTTCTATTTTGCTGAAAAGATGGTACCAGCTCTTTAAATTTTTGTTTGCTTAGCTCAACCAAAAGCGGAAGACAGTCAGCCGACTCTACCCAGGCAAATATTGAATGCTCGCAACATTAAGGAGCAAATGCAGAAATAGTTAGATATTAGATTTAATTTTTAGAAATAGTTTTGTAAAAAGGGCGGTCATTTAAACAGTATCCTGAATCTGTGTAATTAAGTTATTTAGTTAGTAGTATTTAAACCCTTCTCATGCATTTAGAGAAGGGTCCAGAAATTTATCAAAAACTTGTCCTCAGAACATGCACTTTTGCACCCTCAGAGGAGGTTTTGGTGAATGAATGGATCAAGATTTGTTGATGTTTGCATTTGATATCTGCTACTGATGTTGCACTTCTGTACTCTTAGTAGATGTCAGAGCAAGGAGAGATAAATCATTATTACTTGAAGCTTATGAGTAGGACTAGTCATAAATGGTACTTTTATCTCTTGATCATTTCTGCTTATATGTTAAAGTGATATATAGTTTTTAGTTGTTTATACATTATTAAATGAATGCTTGACTTATCATTTGGCACTTTTGTACGGTGGTAGCTATTTATTTATGTTTAATGTATGAATAGCTTATTATGCGATATGCTATTCACAACTGTTTCGTATAACTTTTTATGCGAAATAGTTCATCTTAATTGATTTCCTTTCTTATAATCGCTGAATGATCTTTATTACCAGTTGTTATTTGAAATCTATTTAGATCGCATAATAGAAGAATTACATCCCAGGTTAGCATAGATTAGATGTGTTGTTTATTACATTACAATAGCATAGAATTAGATTAAAGTTTGAATTAGAATAGCTTAGATAGGAACTATTAGATCAGCAACATCCAATTCTACACACACACACCCAGAGATTGGGAAACTGGTCCCATTATCCCCAGTCGGACCCACTATACCAAACGGATAAGGAGCTGCCAACCAAGGTCCGGACCGGGCGGGTATCCCCCTTGTTGTCGACCCAATTTTCGGGGTTCAACAGGGACATGATTGAAAGAGGACTGAAAATCCTTGCTGAGCAAAAATGTTTTCCTAGTATAAAAGGTAAAAAATATAAATTTTGTGAACATTGTGTTATGGGTAGAAAAAAGAGGGTGTAATTTATGAGAGATGGTCTTAAAAGAGATACACAAATATTAGATCTAGTACATCCTGATGTTTATGGTCCAATCAATATAAAATCACTAGGAGGAGCTGGATATTTTATTACTTTTATTGATGATGCATCAAAAAATATGTGGGGTTTCCCTATTAAAAGCAAGAATCAAGTTTTAGTCATTTTCCAGAAATTTCATATGGTTGTTGAAAGAGAAACTAATAAATTATTGAGATGTATAATGGTGGGAATATTTCTCCAAAGCATTCGAAGAATATTGTAGTAGATATGTCATAAAGAATGTAAAAATAGTTCCTCGCACTCCAAAAAAAATGGAAAAATTGAGAGAATGAATTGGACAATAATGGAGAAGGTGAGAAGCATGCTTTCAAAATATGGTTTGCCTAAATAATTTTGGGCTAGGGTTGTCTGAACAACTTGCTACTTAATAAATTGGTCTCCCACAAATTCATTAGTTGGTGGCATTCCTGAAAACGTATGGAATGGTAAATATTTATGTTATGCTCATTTGAAAATAATTGGTTGTGAAGCATATGTGCATATTCCTAAAGAACATAGATCAAAGTTGGATGAAACGTCATTAAAATGAATTTTCTTAGAATATGCTGATAATGAGCTTGTTACCTGTTATGGGATCCTTTGAAAAAGAGAGTTATTAGGAGAAGGGATGTTATTTTTAATGAAGAAAAAATGTTTAAAACTAATGACAAAAATGTGGAGGAGAAAATAATTGTTGAAATATCAGATCAATGGGAAAATCAACCACCATTACAAGAAGATACATCAAAAGATAATGAGCAGCCATTGCAGCGAAATGAAAGCGAGGAACAAAAAGGAGGAGAACACAAAGAACAACAAAATAAACATCCATTGGAAGAAATTCCACCACAAAACTCATTAATTTTCAGGTCTACCAAGCCTCATAAGTCTTCACAAAGGTATTCTCCCTCAGAATATATTTTATTCAGACTGATGAAAGTAAACTAGCTTGTTTCCAGGAAGAATGTGAAGGACAAGATAACATCAAATGGAAGAAAGCTATGTAGGACGAGCTAAAATCAATACATGATAATAAGACATGGGATTTAGTTGAAAGGCCAAAAGAAAGAAATATTTTAAAGTACAAGTGGGTGTGTCGAATAAAGCATGAAGGCAAGAAAATTCAACAAATATTTAAAGCAAGGCTAGTGGTTAAAGGTTTTGGGAAAGAACAAGGTATTGATTTCACATAAATTTTCTCTTCAGTTGTGAAAATGTCATAAATATGAGTGGTACTTGGTCTTGTAGCTGCTCTAGATTTAGAATTGGAGAAATTAGATGTCAAGACAACCTTTCTACATGGAGATTTAGAAGAAGATATATATATGGAGCAGCCAGAAGGATTCATTGCAAAAGGTAAAGAAAACTTGGTCTGCAGGTTGAAGAAGAGTCTATATGGGCTGAAACAAGCCCCTCGTCAATGGTATAATAAATTTGACTCTTTTATGCTTGATCATAATTTTAAAAGGCTAAATGTAGATCATTGTGTATACATTAAAAGAGATGAAAGAGGCAATTTCATTATCTTGTTATTATATGTTGATGACATGTTGATTGTTGGGAAAGATAAGATCATGATTAATAGGTTAAAAGAAGAATTAAACAAGGCCTTTGCAATGAATAATTTAGGACCAACAAGGAATATTTTGGGAATGAAAATTATATGTGACAAAAAAAGGAAGAAATTAT
The DNA here is from genome assembly GCA_031772625.1 of Pinus tabuliformis. Lineage (NCBI taxonomy): Eukaryota > Viridiplantae > Streptophyta > Pinopsida > Pinales > Pinaceae > Pinus > Pinus tabuliformis. The sequence continues at coordinate 1,527,543,586 of CM062820.1, read as the reverse complement.
GGTTTTCACAAAAACAATACCTTGGAAAAGTATTGGAAAAATTCAATATGGTTGATGCAAAATTTGTAGGTACAACACTTGCTTCTCATTTCAAATTAACATATAAGCAATGCCCCACTACTAGTGAAAAAAAAATAAAAAAAATCCAAGATTCCATATGCTTATGCAGTGGGAAGTCTTATGTATGGTATGGTATGCACTTTTCTTGACATTTCACATTTAGTGGGAGTAGTAAGTAGGTTTCTTGGAAACCCACAAAAGGAACATTGGAATGTTGTTAAGTGGATCTTAAGATATATTAAAGGATCAATTGACTATTGTTTGTGCTTTCAAGGTACTAATACCTTGTTGGAAGGATTTACATATGTTTGTTTTGCAGGTGACATGGATTCTAGAAGATCTACAACAAGTTACATCTATACTTTTGCAGGGGTTGCAGTATCATGGGTATCTAGACTACAAAAGGTGGTGGCTCTTTCTACCACATAAGCTGATTATATGACATAAAATTATGCATGCAAGTAAATGATTTGGATGAAGAGGTTCCTAGAGTGTAGAAATTACTTGTAGATTGAAACTTCTAATTGTAATTTACTAAAACAATATATTTGAATCTACTCTACTCATCAGCGAAAATAATTAAATGATCGCAAAATCACAAGGCATACAAGAGAAATACTTCATTCAACACATTACACAGTGATTTCCTCTAGAAAACCACAACTAAAACCCCCTACTATCTATATATTGCATTAGTCATAAAATATGAGAAGATTACAATGCTTTGCTCAAACCCGAGCAACCTATGCACTACCTTTATCTATCTCACTACTTCTTAGATAAGCCTAGGCCAATACTTAACCAAATTCTCACTTTCCCAAGTCCCTACTTCATTTTGTTGTTTTCTTGGGAATTAGCCCCCTATTAATTAGGGAAATTCCTCAAATTAATTGCGCTATCCATCATAGGCCTTCCTCTGACTATATGCACCACTTGTACAATTCAGATGATTATACAACTGATAGTACACCATCAATGAACTCCAATATCAACTAGGTAACTCTCAGATCTAACATGCATGAGTTATTTATGAGTGAATCATCAGTTAACTGGTTGATCACTGTAGACAACGCCACACTAATAGACCTCCCACTAGTTCCTCCAACAGTTGGAACTATTTTAACTGACTTTAACTCAATTAAACTAAATTAATTAATTACAACTCAAAATAAACTCAACCAAGGCTCCTATAATGTAGGATACACTCTACATGACTGAAGTTAGACTCTCAACTCGAATTAACAGAGACACCTAAGTCAAATTAACTTAGTTAACTCGTACAAGTTGTCTTGTAATGTCAAATTATACTTTTTCTTAATTTAATTCAAGGACAAAATTAAATTAGGATTTTATTATTTCATTTTCAACACTCCCTCTCAACAAGAAAGGGATTATTTGCTAAATTGATCTTGCCTCTATGAAAAGTGAATTTTCATTTTGACAATACCTTTGTCAAAATATTTGCATCTTGTTCCTCTGTAGGAATGTACTCCACCAGCATGATTCTCCTCTACACAGAATTTTGTAGATGGTGATATCGGATGTCAATATGCTTGCACTGATCATGAAAAACTGGATTCTTAGAGAGTTTGATACAACTTTGATTGTCACAGTAAAATAATGTAGGATCCATCTGCTAACCAAATAACCCAACAAGGATTTTCCTTATCCATATATCCTCACAAGTTACTTGACTAGCGGCCTGTTGTAACGGCTACAACCACCCTCCAAAATTTTGGCCTGCACCCAATTTCGGATCCTCCCTCAAGAGTTCACTTGATGGTTGTGCACACTCAGGTTCACTCCATGAGCTCGTGTGAGTCTTTGCACCCACCTTGCTTGATAATTTCACCTAATTATTTGCATGTTGATGTTAAAATCATACTTGTGAACATGTTCTAGTTGTACTCAAGGTCTTCGCTTCATGTGTACTTGTTGTGTTCGCTATGTAAAACTTATTTCACACTCACACATAGAGTCACATACACTGTCATGCAAGCATCGTCACGGTCGACCAATGATTAATCACAAGGGTCTTGCTTGTTGCTTACACCATCGGTCATTCATGTTGAGCATGTGTGTCTGGATGGTTTGAGTCCTCTCATCATCTAGTCATGTAGGTGTGTGTTTGCAATATCACATTTGCATCTTTCTCTCGTTCACAAACTTAGTTTCTTTGTTGAAGTTCTGATGATCGGATTCCTCTATGATAACCAGACCATCACCCCGCCATCGACTCAATCAACTGTCACCCAGAACCACACAGAAGAACCAAGAAAGACATTTCAAGTTGCGTTGTCCTCAAGCAAATCAATCAACCTTCATGCTGGTCAACCGGAGAATTTGACTCGGCAACCACCCCGAGACTAACTCCCCTCAAAAATTGCGCAGAGGCTGCAGACCTTACCCACTCCGATGACTGAGAAAATTGCATAGAGAGGCCAGACAGATACCAAGTGCTCGTCCTTGTCTCCCTCATAAAATTATGTAGTTTTTCCATTCAGCCCTCCCAAAAGTAGACCGACTGCTCACCCATAAAATTGTGCAGTTTTCATGAGCAAGTCCTCCACTGCCAAATAGTCCACTCAGCTCAGAAACTGCGTAGAGGTGGCCAGTAGGCCAGCATCCCATTATTAGCGCATTTTTTCCCACTAGCAACTCCCAATAGCCAATTGAAATTTCCCCTTAAGAATTGCGTAGTTTTTGCTTCCAAGCTCTAGCATATGACTGTCAGTTCCCTCTAGTACTTGCATAGTTTTTGCTACCAAGCTCCTGAAAGTTGACTACTAGTTCCCCTCAAGAATTACGTAGTTTTTGTTGCCAAGGACCCAATAGATGACTGCCAATTCCCCTTAGGAATTATGAAATTTTTGCTGCCAGGTTCCCGCTGCTCGCTCGTTCCGGAAACTACGCAGATTTTTCCTACCTAGCCTTCCCGCAGCCTAGAATGTTCCTCCCAACAACTACACATTTTTTCCCTCCAACTGAGCCAGACACCGCAGACTTTCACTATAGATCTGGATTTCCCATCTTAACAATGTAAACTTTGAAACGGGAACTATAAACTCAAAACGGGAACTCTGGCCAAAAAACCCCAAAAAAACATCAAAAACAGTGCTAAAAACGAAAAGTGTGTATACTGGAACGATGTTTTTTTTTTTAGGTGTCAATTTTGAACGTGTTTTAAAAATGGCAGTGACTATGAAATTTACTACGAAATTTTTGAGCAAAATATAGCTTCAAAATGAAAGTGATGATACTGGAATAATGATTTTTTTTTTTAGGGTCAATTTTCAAACTTTTTAAAAAATGCTAATAAAACCAATTTTTTATGTCTCAAACAAAGTTAATTTTTAAGGAAAAAACACATTAATGTTTTTGGTAGAATATCATTTTTATTTCCTAAGTATAAATTTAACATGTTTTCAACCACACCATGCTAGATACCAAAGAAATTGAAATTTTTTCAACTATAAAATTAAAAAACCATGACATTATGAACAAGTTATATCACTGAATGAAATCAAAAGTCTTTATTTGTATACTGAATAAAACAAACATTATATCTCTAATTTGATATTGCATTGTAGATATTTAAACAATAAAATTTATCATACTTAAGAGATAATCCAACAACATAAAAATGCTTCATAACTTCTCATTTAACAACATATGGAAAACATTAATTTTATTTGAAGATATGATGCATACATCAGTTATATAATCTGTCTTAAATAATTATTCAAAATCACTCATATTTTCTTGCACACCATCAGAATTCGCATCTTCAGATGAGTGACTAGATGCTGACGAAGATGTTCCATATTCTTCTCTTTCATCAACTAGTGCCCCATCTGAGTCCACATGCATGCCCAACATTCCAGGTTTCAAAAGTCTTCTAGATCTACGTTTGGTTTCAGCAGACTCCCATGTCAACACTATTCCTTTTGGTAATAACCTTTTCAGAATCTCTGTCATCTTGAAGCGAAGAGTTCCTCTCTTTGTTAAATTGAAGTCATAAACAAGTATGTCAACATCCTCCAATTGTAATATGTCTGTGCGGCGGCGATTTATATTTGTACCCTTTCTTTTTCTTTTTCCACCATTTTTTTTTTCAACTACCATCTCTGGCTTATACACACCATTGAATGGGTGTGTATTTGTGGCATACCAATGTACTTCAACACTTGTAACATCCTCATTTTCTGTAAAGACCTTTATAACTTTAGCAACCCAAAATGGATAGCCTTTGGGATCTCCATCTGCTAGCACTGCAATCATGCAACCCTCCTTAATATCATGTATTGAACCCCTATAAAGGTCTTCCATGGCTTCACGTTGTGCACGAGATCTTCTGGAACCAATATACATCTCTCTTTCCATTGCCTGTGAAGAATTAATAATACCTTGAGTTTGTTGTTGTTCAACAATGTTTACTTCCTCTTGTTCATTCGACACATTTTGTGGCCAAATAAATGGATGTGGGAGAAAACCTATCTAGAATGTGAGGCCTATGCTTTGCCACTTTTCCTTTAGTTATGTGAATGTAAATACAAAGAAAGAGACGCGCACCATGGAGTTTTCTTTGGCACCATGGTGTGAATAACAACTAAAGATTATTTTCCTCCTTTTTTATGCTCTCAAATACCATTTCTAGATGTTCTAGTCAACTATGGAAGGCTTAAAATGCTAAATAATGGAATCCCTTTCTTCCTATTGGCCCTATATTTAACATAGCTTAATAATATATTAAAATTAGGTTTTTTGCATGCTTCACCCTCAACTTTGAAGTCCACACATGGCTAGCCATAAATGTGTGGCTAATGAGGCATAACACACCATCTAGTTACGTCATGGTTGTCAAAATGCTGGTGCTTTTTACATGGTTAGAAATGTCTTTATTTTCATAATAATGTTTAGGAGTTGTGAGCTATAATAAAAAAATATTAACCCAAAAAAGTGTTGGTTGATTGAAATGTCTAAATAACTATATAAAGTTCTAAACCCCAAATCTCACTCAAAATTTATAAATATAAATAAAAAAATATATAATAATTACTCCATTCCAAACCATACCATATACATATACAAAATAGTTAAAATTTATAAATATAAATAAAAAAATATATAATAATTACTCCATTCCAAACCATACCATATACATATACAAAATAGTTAATTTCATTTCATTGAAGGAATCTTTTTCATGGCTGGACATCCAATACAACTCATTTATAAACTTACCTCATGGTTTGGCTCCCTATTCTGCTTCGATTTTTGTATATACTCTAATTGGACAGATAATTAATATTAGTTTGCTCACATACACCAGTGACATTTATTATTATTTATTTATCTTCCTTAACTTTAATGATTAAGGCCTTTAAAGGAGGAGAAACACTTTACCGGATATTTTTTAGATTATATATTCTGTAATAAAGCATCCAATGAGAGGAAGCATATAATAGAGCATAGGAAAAAAGCACCATAATATCATAGTTTTGCAATAAGCTTTATGGATTTAGATTTTAACAATCCACCATTATTTTATTAAGAAAAAGGGCATGAAACTGCATAAACTTACTTTATTTCCAACGAGGTGTTCTCCTTTGTCATTATCGTGTTTGCTTTTGACCTTATTGGTGCATTTCCAATTTTATATCATAGTAGCAGAACAATCTGTGGTGCGTGCTGCTGCTTTTTAAAAAATTTAAACACAGAAATTTCGCAATCAAGCATAACCTGAATATCTAGAAGTAGTAGATCAAGATTGTGCAGTTATATATCTAGTTCTTTAAAGTTTTAAATATTTTTTTTAACAGTGGCCTGAAGCTTAGATTAATCAGTCTCAACAAGCTTCTTAATCAATAAAAAATTTATAATTTAAAAGGTTTATATATAAGGCATTTACATATACATTATTAATAACGTAAATTAACTTATATAAAAATTTACCAAAATACTAATAATTGGAATCGGAAAAGAGCCTTATAATTTTCATTTACATTTACATGGGAAAAGAAATAAAATTTGCACATGGTGAAACTGTCAGTCCTAATTTCCCATATTTTTTTTTATGGAGGATTCAACTCAAATTGTGACATGGAGATTGCAATATTCTCAACTTTGCAATTTGGGTATTTCAAAACTGTATAGTGACTTATTTTTTTTTACGAAAATGTGACCGAATTATTGTTTCATGGTCTACGTAGTTAATCTTTCCATCATATTTTTTGAATATATCTATATATATACTAAAACCTCCCCATCCTTTGAAAAGAAAAACAAGAATGTGGACACTCAAAACCTAGAACAAACTCAAAGTTGATGTTACTACAATTCCAGAGCATGTCCACAACGTGGGATTATTAATAGTAAACTATATATCAAATTCATCTTTGTGTTATGAATGGGATTCCAGAGCAGGTCGATTCCGGGAATCGACCTGCTCTGGAATTCATGAAAAGTAAACTATATATCAAATTCATCTTTGTGTTATGTTATGGTAAGTATTAATGTACTCGTTCATTAATGAATTATGGAACTAAACCTATAGCATTTCATTAATCCTCGTTTACCAATTATGGTTGTATCAATGCCAATTTTATATAGTTTTTTAAAGTTTTAAATATATTTTTTAACAGTGGCCTGAAGCTTAGATTAATCAGTCTCAACAAGCTTCTTAATCAATAAAAAAGATTATAATTTAAAAGGTTTATATATAAGGCATTTACATATACATTATTAATAACGTTAATTAACCTTATATAAAAATTTACCAAAAGACTAATAATTGGAACCGGAAAAGAGTCTTATAATCTTCATTTACATTTACATGGGAAAAGAAATAAAATTTGCACATGGTGAAACTGTCAGTCCTAATTTCCCATATTTTTTTTTATGGAGGATTCAACTCAAATTGTGACATGGAGATTGCAATATTATCAACTTTGCAATTTGGGTATTTCAAAACTGTATAGTGACTTATTTTTTTTTTTACGAAAATGTGACCGAATTATTGTTTCATGGTCTACGTAGTTAATCTTTCCATCATATTTTTTGAATATATCTATATATATACTAAAACCTCCCCATCCTTTGAAAAGAAAAACAAGAATGTGGACACTCAAAACCGAGAACAAATTGAAAGTTGATGTTACTGCAATTCCAGAGCATGTCCACAACGTGGGATTATTAATAGTAAACTATATATCAAATTCATCTTTGTGTTATGAATGGGATTCCAGAGCAAGTCGGGAATCGACCTGCTTTGGAATTCATTAAAAGTAAACTATATATCAAATTCATCTTTGTGTTATGTTATGGTAAGTATTAATGTACTCGTTCATTAATGAATTATGGAACTAAACCTATAACATTTCATTAATCCTCGTTTACCAATTATGGTTGTATCAATGCCAATTTTATATAGTTCTTCAAAGTTTTAAATATTTTTTTTAACAGTGGCCTAAAGCTTAGATTAATCAGTCTCAACAAGATTCTTAATCAATAAAAAATTTATAATTTAAAAGGTTTATATATAAGGCATTTACATATACATTATTAATAACGTTAATTAACCTTATATAAAAATTTAACAAAAGACTAATAATTGGAAATGGAAAAGAGTCTTATAATCTTCATTTACATTTACATGGGAAAAGAAATAAAATTTGCACATGGTGAAACTTTCAGTCCTAATTTCCCATATATATATTTTTTTTTATGGAGGATTCAACTCAAATTGTGACATGGAGATTGCAATATTCTCAACTTTGCAATTTGGGTATTTCAAAACTGTATAGTGACTTATTTTTTTTTTACGAAAATGTGACCGAATTATTGTTTCATGGTCTACGTAGTTAATATTTCCATCATATTTTTTGAATATATCTATATATATACTAAAACGTCCCCATCCTTTAAAAAGAAAAACAAGAATGTGGACACTCAAAACCTAGAACAAACTGAAAGTTGATGTTACTGCAATTCCAGAGCATGTCCACAACGTGGGACTATTAATAGTAAACTATATATAAAATTCATCTTTGTGTTATGAATGGGATTCCAGAGCAGGTCGATTCCGGGAATCGACCTGCTCTGGAATTCATGAAAAGTAAACTATATATCAAATTCATCTTTGTGTTATGTTATGGTAAGTATTAATGTACTCGTTCATTAATGAATTATGGAACTAAACCTATAGCATTTCATTAATCCTCGTTTACCAATTATGGTTGTATCAATGCCAATTTATATAGTTTTTTAAAGTTTTAAATATATTTTTTAACAGTGGCCTGAAGCTTAGATTAATCAGTCTCAACAAGCTTCTTAATCAATAAAAAATTTATAATTTAAAAGGTTTATATATAAGGCATTTAAATATACATTATTAATAACGTTAATTAACCTTATATAAAGATTTACGAAAAGGCTAATAATTGGAACCGGAAAAGAGTCTTATAATCTTCATTTACATTTACATGGGAAAAGAAATAAAATTTGCACATGGTGAAACAGTCAGTCCTAATTACCCATATTTTTTTTTTGGAGGATTCAACTCAAATTGTGACATGGAGATTGCAATATTCTCAACTTTGCAATTTGGGTATTTCAAAACTGTATAGTGACTTATTTTTTTTTTACGAAAATGTGACGGAATTATTGTTTCATGGTCTACGTAGTTAATCTTTCCATCATATTTTTTGAATATATCTATATATATACTAAAACCTCCCCATCCTTTGAAAAGAAAAACAAGAATGTGAACACTCAAAACCGAGAACAAACTGAAAGTTGATGTTACTGCAATTCCAGAGCATGTCCACAACGTGAGATTATTAATAGTAAACTATATATCAAATTCATCTTTGTGTTATGAATGGGATTCCAGAGCAGTCCACAATGTGAGATTATTAATAGTAAACTATATATCAAATTCATCTTTGTGTTATGAATGGGATTCCAGAGCAGGTCGATTCCGGGAACTCTGGAATTCATGAAAAGTAAACTATATATCAAATTCATCTTTGTGTTATGTTATGGTAAGTATTAATGTACTCTTTCATTAATGAATTATGGAACTAAACCTATAGCATTTCATTAATCCTCGTTTACCAATTATGGTTGTATCAATGCCAATTTTATATAGTTTTTTAAAGTTTTAAATATATTTTTTAACAGTGGCCTGAGGCTTATAGATTAATCAGTCTCAACAAGCTTCTTAATCAATAAAAAATTTATAATTTAAAAGGTTTATATATAAGCCATTTACATATACATTATTAATAACGTTAATTAACCTTATATAAAAATTTACCCAAAGACTAATAATTGGAACCGGAAAAGAGTCTTATAATCTTCATTTACATTTACATGGGAAAAGAAATAAAATTTGCACATGGTGAAACTGTCAGTCCTAATTTTCCATATTTTTTTTTATGGAGGATTCAACTCAAATTGTGACATGGAGATTGCAATATTCTCAACTTTGCAATTTGGGTATTTCAAAATTGTATAGTGACTTATTCTTTTTTTACGAAAATGTGACCGAATTATTGTTTCATGGTCTAATTAGTTAATCTTTCCATCATATTTTTTGAATATATCTATATATATACTAAAACCTCCCCATCCTTTGAAAAGAAAAAACAAGAATGTGGACACTCAAAACCGAGAACAAATTGAAAGTTGATGTTACTACAATTCCAGAGCATGTCCACAACGTGGGATTATTAATAGTAAACTATATATCAAATTCATCTTTGTGTTATTAATGGGATTCCAGAGCAAGTCGGGAATCGACCTGCTTTGGAATTCATTAAAAGTAAACTATATATCAAATTCATCTTTGTGTTATGTTATGGTAAGTATTAATGTACTCGTTCATTAATGAATTATGGAACTAAACCTATAACATTTTATTAATCCTCGTTTACCAATTATGGTTGTATCAATGCCAATTTTATATAGTTCTTCAAAGTTTTAAATATTTTTTTTAACAGTGGCCTAAAGCTTAGATTAATCAGTCTCAACAAGATTCTTAATCAATAAAAAATTTATAATTTAAAAGGTTTATATATAAGGCATTTACATATACATTATTAATAACGTTAATTAACCTTATATAAAAATTTACCAAAAGACTAATAATTGGAAATGGAAAAGAGTCTTATAATCTTCATTTACATTTACATGGGAAAAGAAATAAAATTTGCACATGGTGAAACTTTCAGTCCTAATTTCCCATATTTTTTTTTATGGAGGATTCAACTCAAATTGTGACATGGAGATTGCAATATTCTCAACTTTGCAATTTGGGTATTTCAAAACTGTATAGTGACTTTTTTTTTTTTTACGAAAATGTGACCGAACTATTGTTTCATGGTCTACGTAGTTAATATTTCCATCATATTTTTTGAATATATCTATATATATACTAAAACCTCCCCATCCTTTAAAAAGAAAAACAAAAATGTGGACACTCAAAACCTAGAACAAACTGAAAGTTGATGTTACTGCAATTCCAGAGCATGTCCACAACGTGGGACTATTAATAGTAAACTATATATAACATTTGTGCTAAATAGTAAACTATATATAAAATTCATTTTTGTGTTATGAATGGGATTCCAGAGCAGGTCGATTCCGGGGAATCGACCTGCTCTGGAATTCATGAAAAGTAAACAATATATCAAATTCATCTTTGTGTTATGTTATGGTAAGTATTAATGTACTCGTTCATTAATGAATTATAGAACTAAACCTATAACATTTCATTAATCCTCGTTTACCAATTATGGTTGTATCAATGCCAATTTTATATAGTTTTTTAAAGTTTTAAATATTTTTTTTAACAATGGCCTGAAGCTTAGATTAATCAGTCTCAACAAGCTTCTTAATCAATAAAAAATTTATAATTTAAAAGGTTTATATATAAGGCATTTACATATACATTATTAATAACGTTAATTAACCTTATATAAAAATTTACCAAAAGACTAATAATTGGAACCGGAAAAGAGTCTTATAATCTTCATTTACATTTACATGGGAAAAGAAATAAAATTTGCACATGGTGAAACTCTCAGTCTTAATTTCCCATATTTTTTTTATGGAGGATTCAACTCAAATTGTGACATGGAGATTGCAATATTCTCAACTTTGCAATTTGGGTATTTCAAAACTGTATAGTGACTTATTTTTTTTTTACAAAAATGTGACCGAATTATTGTTTCATGGTCTACGTAGTTAATCTTTCCATCATATTTTTTTGAATATATCTATATATATACTAAAACCTCCCCATCCTTTGAAAAGAAAAACAAGAATGTGGACACTCAAAACCGAGAACAAACTGAAAGTTGATGTTACTGCAATTCCAGAGCATGTCCACAACGTGGGATTATTAATAGTAAACTATATATCAAATTCATTTTTGTGTTATGAATGGGATTCCAGAGCAGGTCGATTTCGGGAATCGACCTGCTCTGGAATTCATGAAAAGTAAACTATATATCAAATTCATCTTTGTGTTATGTTATGGTAAGTATTAATGTACTCGTTCATTAATGAATTATGGAACTAAACCTATACCATTTCATTAATCCTCGTTTACCAATTATGGTTGTATCAATGCCAATTTTATATAGTTTTTTAAAGTTTTAAATATTTTTTTTAACAGTGGCCTGAAGCTTTGATTAATCAGTCTCAACAAGCTTCTTCATCAATAAAAAATTTATAATTTAAAAGGTTTATATATAAGGCATTTAAATATACATTATTAATAACGTTAATTAACCTTATATAAAAATTTACCAAAAGACTAATAATTGGAACCGGAAAAGAGTCTTATAATCTTCATTTACATTTACATGGGAAAAGAAATAAAATTTTCACATGGTGAAACTGTCAGTGCTAATTTCCCATATTTTTTTTATGGAGGATTCAACTCAAATTGTGACATGGAGATTGCAATATTCTCAACTTTGCAATTTGGGTATTTCAAAAATGTATAGTGACTTATTTTTTTTTTACGAAAATGTGACCGAATTATTGTTTCATAGTCTACGTAGTTAATCTTTCCATCATATTTTTTGAATATATCTATATATATACTAAAACCTCCCCATCCTTTGAAAAGAAAAACAAGAATGTGGACACCCAAAACCGAGAACAAACTGAAAGTTGATGTTACTGCAATTCCAAAGCATGTCCACAACGTGGGATTATTAATAGTAAACTATATATCAAATTCATCTTTGTGTTATGAATGGGATTCCAGAGCAGGTCGATTCCAGGAATCGACCTGCTCTAGAATTCATGAAAAGTAAACTATATATCAAATTCATCTTTGTGTTATGTTATGGTAAGTATTAATGTACTCGTTCATTAATGAATTATGGAACTAAACCTATAGCATTTCATTAATCCTCGTTTACCAATTATGGTTGTTTTGGTTAGAGTGAGAGTCCTCGCATATGGCTGTGAGCATGGTATAACGTGATAAAAGCAAAATACTTTGAGCATGGTATAACGTGATAAAAGCAAAATACTTTGCCCATTTGGTCCACCTAAAACGATGAAATGACTTGAATATAGTTGTTTGTTACGTCAATTTATAATGATGAATTGAATAGAATGTATTCACATGATAATTGTTTTTGGTTATATATATGGGGTCAATTTAATTAACAATATGTCATAATAGAAATAGTAGGTTTTGTAAAATTAACTACACTTTTTTGGTTGTGAAATAATATTTAAAAATGTTTTTAATTAGTTATGAATTTGTCTTTTTGAAATATAAGGAAATAGGTTAATGTATAAAATAATTAATATATTTATCAAATAGTTTGAGATTTTTTTTGTTATTGTAATAATAAGAGATTTTTTTGTTATTGTAATAATAAGAATTTTTGTGATGATTTGTATATTATTATTAATATTTTATTAGACAATTTGTCACAATAAATCTACTAAAATATATTAGAAAATCTGAAATCTACGCCATGATGGTTTGTTTCTCTTTAGATTTAGGAATATGTTAATTATTATTGATTGCATATGCATGGAAATTATAATTATGTGGAAAACAAATAATAGTAAAATTAAACTTGTATATCAAAAAATTAACAAAATATATACCTTGGGAAGCATTTTTGAGAGAGAACCCAAATGGAAGGCGAGACCACCATACACTTGTTCTTTGAATGGAAAAAGGATGAAAGTATGAAAAAGTGAGGCACGTGGCTTGTGGGCTACTTTAGTGCACAAGTCCTCTATGTTTCCTTCATTTTTATCCACTCTCAACTACTCTACTCATATATGGCACAAAATGCACTTGAATAGAATCAAACGTCTTTTCCTCCTAGTGATTCAATTATAACACATCTTGATAACCTACTAGTGGTTAAGTCTGACTCATTGAACTCTTCACTTTCAATGAGTAGGGTGTAGGGGGTGGGAGGGGGGGTAAGGGGGTAGGGCGCGGGTAGGGTATGGGGGGGGGGGGGGGGGGGGGGGGGGGGGGGGGGGGGGGGGTAGGGACAGAAGGGGGTGGGTAGGGGGATTGGGTGGGGGTAGGGGTAGGGGCAGAAGGTGGGGGGGTTGGGGTAGGGCGCGGGGATGGGGTAGGCCATGGGGGTAGGGGTGGGGAAGGGTACGGGGGGTGCCCGGTGTGGGGAGCGGTGCGCACAGTGGGGAGGGGCGGCCGGGGGGAGGGGTTGGGGGGATGGGGGGGCGGGGGTTAGGGGGGGAGGGGGTTTTGGGGGCGGGGGACGAGGGGGGATGGGGCGCGGGAGTGTGGAGGGACGGTAGGGGGTAGGGTGAGGGAAGGGGAGGGGGGGCCGGGGAGGGGGTTGTGGGGGGCGCGTGGGTAGGGGCTCGCCCATACTTGCCTAAATGTCCACTTAGCCTCATTATCCCTCACCTGACCTTCCGCTCACCCATCGACCCGCCTGCCCGTTAGAGGTGGCAAAGACCCATTAGAAGAGGAAATTGCGCAAAAGGAAGCAGAAAATATTGTGGAAGATGACAATGATGAAACTCTAGAGGACGAAGAGTTTGGATTACGTGACATTGTTGATTAAATTTAAGTTATACCTGGAAATCAAGCTTTGCAATGTTTTGACTCTCACATTTCATGAAAAGAATAATCAATGAATTAAATTTGTTATGTGTTCAATATTTGTAATTTGTGATTTTCACATTAATTTTTAAGTTAATTATTATTTTTTGAAAAAAAAATTATTATTATTTTTTTGATATGAAATTCATAAAAAAAACTATTATTTGACCATTTTTAGTGAATATTTTTTGTATAAAAATTGTGATTTTGACATGTTAATTCTAGCAAAAAATTATCAAAACGTTTAGTTTTTTTGTTATATTTATGTTAAAAATGGTTATTTTTATGTCCATTGTTAAAAAATGTTGTTTTTTAGAAACAATTATTTCATGTGGATTGAAAAATTAATTAAAGATGTATAAATATGTAGATTATCTAAAATTCAAACTATCGACTTTCTAATTTAAAAACACAAAACAATAAAAACCCCCCTAAAAAAATAAAAAAAAATAAGATAGAGAACAAGAAAATATGAATAAAATGACGACTTCAAAAACTGTCAAATTTAGAAAATAATTTTTTACATTTCACACACTAGAAAATTAAAAGTCAAAAAATAGGTCTTTTAAAAAAAGGGTGTGATGCAGAATACCCACTTTTTAAAATCAGCATGAAAATCACTACGATTCTAAAACTTGATTTCATCCTTGAACATGAAAAAAAATTAAAGTTCCAAAAACCATGTTTTAAAAAAAACATGTGTATTCTGCATCACCACTTTTGAAAATCGGGTCATTTTTTTGCTATCTCTACGAAACGGGTAACAGTATCAGTTCCCGTTTCAAAGTTTACATTGTTTCTTCATCACCCAGTGACTCCTGTGCAGTTTTCATTAGCAGTTCCTGGAGCCTCCCTCCCAACTCACAACCTTGTCTCCTCTCCCAATCACCTGCATCTGAAACGATCATGCATCATGGTAGACTAGGAGGTTTTTGGATTTGATGTCACCTCGTCATGAGTGACTGCAAATACAGATACACAAACAAACATGGCGTGATGATGGATGGGATGAACGAAGGGAGCACATGTATAATGACATGTTCGCCAACAGACGAAAAAACGATGCATGCGAAGAGATGTGTTCGCAAATAGATGATCATGCAAAGATGTGTTTGTGGATTGACAGATGAGCAAACATGAAAAAATGTGTTCGCGGATAGACGAACATGCATTGTTCACAAACGGACGAACCTGTCAAACCTTCCAACATACAAGCAAGGAGTAACGTGCGAATGCAACATTTTGCAAACCCAATGACCATCGAAGACTCCATGCATGTTTCCATGTGGAGGTGAAGCTGTGACACACCATGAAGACATCCATCACCCGCAACACTGCAGCTTGACATGCACACCAGAAACAACACAAATGTACTTGCACTATCATGTCGAGTCTTGTCATGAGTCATGTTGTTCACGTCTCTATTGCAGGTCATACTGTCAAACAATGTAATGTAACGTGGAAGACGAAGAGACCCACTTGTTGTATGAATATTCATGTAAAGTCAAAAAGTCATGGAAGTCAAACATTTATGAGGGTAGTCGAACAACCACAAGGGTCAATTTCACCCTTTGCTGTAAATACCCCCTTCTTTTGTACATGTAAAGGACTTTTCACCTCAGCTCCTCCACGTAGCCTCAAGAGTCTGTAATCGTTTCTTTGAGGAGTAAGTAGTGGCTCCAATGCCCCACTCATAGGGTTAGTGATGTATGGTGTAATGATGTGTCTTGGAACTTTCGCTTAATTCAAAAGCCTGCTATCGGGCCAACATGTTTTCACACATGTGTTGTAACAATTGTAAGACTAATCTTGAACACTTGTAATGCATGTTCCTTTAACATTTGTTTAACACTTGAACTAATTCACTTGTTGTAATACATATATGTTAATGAAAATGTGTTGTATATGATATTAATGGTGTCTCACCTGTGTTAACTACTCTCTTAGACATGAGACATACCTTTCACATAAAACTTGTGATAACAACCATTGCACTGGCGTGGACTAATCTACTGAGTGTTATATGTGTTATATTCCCTTGTGTGTTGTGGCTGCCACATCCATGTGGACTGTTCTGCCGAAAGCTATGCATTTCATGTTCTGTTGTGTGTTCTTAGTAGAGTTGGGACTACTCCCAACCAACTTGGGACTCACTCCCACCATCTCCCTCTTCGGTGAAAGAACCATTGACGCAAGTGACATTTACAATCACCACACACGCGAACCTCACTTCTTGAAAGACAAAGAAGACCACTTTCTTGTGTTGACAAGTAAGAGTTGAAGCAAATCTTTAAGATAATGGCAACCGGGCCATCGTACCTGATGGGACTCCCACACCAAATAGTGGGAGGTCTAGTTGGGACATCATACCGGGGTGATCCCCTGAATGTTCTCAGGTCCAGCACCATAAACATTTTTGGTGCTAGAAGGAGGGCCACCAGTTGCATATGGTTGAATGTCATCTCATACTCACCCATCAACTATCTGGTCAAGGCAGTAACTCGCACTCCCTCTCACCTACTCTCAACTTTGCAGTTGGTTACTTCTCAGCTCCAAGGGTTGAACATGAGATTCTGTATCATCACCTTCGCTCCATCCATCCCATCACTCGCCAGTTCGCAAAAGTAGTCGAACTAATCCCAGGCATATAACATCTCCCATGCGCATCAAGGAAGCCAAAAGCCACTCCCACAAGGGTTGTTGTATCATCAGTGGAAAAATTAGTTCTTGCCACATTTGAAGGTCTGGCAAAAGCTATTGAAGATGGAGAGGAACCTTCGGTCTTCCAACAAGGCGAATAAGACACCCTTGTGATCTTGGGATCAGACTCTGGTATAGGAGGTGGAGGGGAAGGTAGTGGAGGAGGTAGAGGTAGAGATGAACCAATGGACTCAGAGCCAGAACCATCAGATTCTGAAAGAGAGGAGGAGGATGAAGAAGAAGAAGAGATGGCTGACCCAAATCTGGAATGGATGACTCAAGGACCATTGGCTCTCCCAGCTGATCTGCACAAGATACTGAAGCGAGTGAAGAGAACGAACATCAAGTTCAACCCTGACAGCATGGTGAAGGCAGAAGACCATTTTCATAGCTTCTACCTGTATTTGCAAACCCTTGAGGTATGAAATGATGACATAGCGTGTAGATTGTTTCCATGTACCTTGGATGGTCGTGCAGTTGCATGGTATTATATCCTTCCACCAAACTCCATATAGAATTGGGGTGCATTCAAATGCATGTTCCTTGAAACTTTTGCTGATGACAAGACCCTAGCTATGTTACTCAAAGAATTAGGAAGCTTGAAGATGGAGGGGAAAGAAAAGGTAAAATACTTCAACCACAGGTTTACATGCATATTGAATAAATTTTCAATGGACACCAAACCACATGACTCCATCATTGTTGATTACTACACATACGCACTACCAACTAGGATTGTGCAGTTCGTCAAGCGAGCTGCAAAACCAACACTTTTATAAAATTGTGAAGAGGCTATTACTATTGAGAAGGACCTGCGTGCGATTGGAGTCATCAAGGATGATGAATTAGCAAAGGAATCCAAAGATGTGAGCAGGAAGTTCCAAGTGATGGCGAGAAAGGGTAGAGACAAAGAAGCAAATGATATTGAAACCCTCACTTGACTCGTCAATAACTTGACAACAGAAGTGTCCGTGCTTAAACAACAGAAAACGGACACATCCATAAGTATCCATCTGCCCAGACAGAGACAAGGAAGTAACTCATCAGGCAGCAATGGGTTCACTCCAAAAGCTACGCAGGGCTCTGTATTCAATGTTGAACAATGCGCAAATCCCGAGTTCTGTTCGTTCCCGAAGAACATCACCTTGAGAACTTCTGTTCAGACTGAAATAGAGTTGGAAACTCAATATACAACCATACATTCAAGGCAGAAAACAATATGCAGGAGCAGTTAGATGACAAAGATAATGACAAAGTTATTGCACCTGATGAAGCATCACGTTTTGAGCATGTGGTGAATGCATATCAGTGCTCACAAGAAATGCCGAAGATGAACACCGAGAAGCAACCCCCAAAGCAAAATGACCGTATAATCTTAGGAGAAAAGGGGCTCCCCTCACTCTTGGGGAAGCACAAGAAAAGATGAGATTATTTTTGAGGAAGGCCGATCCACCAGCTGCCCCAAAGCAGAAAACACAGAACAAGTCCCGAAAGACAATGGCAGACAAGAGTACCTCCATAAGTAGCAAACTGTAGAACGTTTTGTTGGACGATAGGAACATGAGTCCTACCCCCAAAACCTCAATGAATCTTCCACCTTTGGACTAGAACATTGTAGATGACATGAATAAAACTCGAGCAAACATCAGTTTGTTTGAGTTAGCTAAGACCTAGAGTCAGTGAGACATCCTTTTGCGTGCATTGGAACAGACAACAATAGACAACGCAACCTCTACCAGCAAGGGAACGAGCACACCTCCTAGATCACTTTGCACTGTGCTTAACACACTTTGGATGGAAGAAGCAAACTTAGATTGCCCTCCATTCATATTATCATTTTAAATTTTTAACTACAATGTCCACAACTACTTGGTTGATTCTAGCGCAGCAACCAACGTCATGCCACTCTCCATTGCTAAAAGGATCAATGCATAATGGAGTGAGACATATGTGTGAATCGTCTAACTAGATCAAATATCGGTACCAACAATTGGTGAACTCCAAGATGTGATCATCCGACTCTCATGACAGTCGAGTCCACAAATGCATCGACATAGTTGTTGTGGACATATCAGAAGCATACAATCTACTACTCAGCAGAGACTAGTCTAGCAAGTTGGATGGATATTTTGCTACAGACTGGTCACACATGTGGCTTCCTTACAAGGGAAAATGCAACCAAATCCGGGTGTTATCCAAGAGGTATATGAAGAAAAATTTCTCTCCCCTTAATGGCGAGAATGAACCATTGCCCTTCACAGAACTCATGTTTGGCAACTGCCTCTTGGAAACAACATTGGGGTGTTTTCCTGCACAACCAGGTCTAACCCCACCACACACACAGTTGGGTCTCCTTCCTTGCTCAACTGATGGAAATGAAACATGTATAGCACATTGTAACATTATTAATAGTAGGATTATAAACAATAGTAGTAGCAATACAAGTGTGTAAAATGGTCCGTGTATAGATGAGTTGTGGACCATGTATTTTGACGGATCAAAGATACATGACAGATCAGGGGCCGGATGCATATTGGTCAATCCAAACAACAAAGAAAACATGATTTCGATCCGCTTGGAGTTCGAGTGCACAAACAATGTTGTTGAATACGAAGCACTCATGTTGGGCTCACAAAAAACCATTAGCCTCAACGTGGTTGCACTCAAATTGGTAGGTGATTCGGAAACAGTAGTACGACAGGTACGTAACACCATTCATTGTTTGTCACCTCATCTCAAAAGTTACCAGCTAGAGGTATGGTGACTGATCTCTGGCTTCCAAGCATTTAATATCACTTTTTTGCCAAGAACGCGTATTGTAGCTGTGAATGCCTTGGAAAATGCAGCTGCTAGTAAGTCACTACTTAGGTATAGATGTACTATTGAAGTTTTGTATAAGCCTTCTGCCTTTGATAACATAACTGAGCTACGTGTTTTTGGTGATGGTCGATAGATACTGCACTCCATGAACAAAGTTGATGTTTTCAAGGACACAACAGCTAATGAAGATGAGCATGAGAAGCCCCTGAAAATTATACCTAATGGCAAGAAACGAAACTCCATCCCCAAGGGTGTGGCTTCTCTCAACAATCTCTATGACTTGCAGAACCTCTGTCAAGGGCATAAAAATAGCAGAACCCACAGGTACACCACTACGAATGAATAGAGAAACCTCGGAACTAATCACTATCAGAATATAGTCAGTCTCGGTACAAACTACACACCGCAACAACAGAAATACTTTGACTGCTTGATCAAATAGTACTGGGATGTGTCCACAAGACTATATGATGACCTGAGTACATACGACATGAGAATGATCCAACACAGGATTCCAAGTGTTACACAAAAATATCATCATTATTATTTGTAGTCAGTATGGGTCTATCATCACTTGTACTGTCCTCCTAAGCAAGTCTTAGACCTCAGCTCTTCAAATCAAGCTTTGGAAATGAGAGAAAGAAATTAAAAATCAATGTAACTCTGGTTCCACACTTTCTCTCATGGTCACCTGTGGTCCCGCACCTTCTATGTACAAAAGCTGCGGACCTGCCTGCTCTGTCCCTAACGGTGTAGGTGCGGACCCCTGTGAAAGTCAAAAGGCGCAAGTTTTATCTTAAAAAACTCACTTTGGGTTAATTCTAGAGGTTTCTAGAAGGAATTTTGATGTGGATTGTTCACTCTGAGGTGGTTCATGCATCCCAAAAGAGAAGGAGCTAATCCCTTGATGAGAGGAGCTATCCCTTTGAAGGAGGACCTAGTAACCTCCCTCCATTGCACTATAAATACAGGCATTGGGCTGGTTGCTGGGGAGGTTAGACGCTGAACATTTTTGAGGGTAAATGCTGGTGAAATCAAGACTTCCTAGTTAAGCCTAAAGAGGAGAGATCACATACCTTTTTGGTTTCATTGGGGAGTGAGTGAAACTTGTCAAAGTAGAGGAGACTTCTTGCTGGACCCTGGGAGGAGATTGTACAGCATCAAGGCAAAGGTTGTAAGGTTCTTCTTCTTTTGAATTAATACAATCAAACTCATTTTTCTCAACAAGTATCTTATGTTATTTGTTTCATGGACTCCTTGACTTTCATGTTAAATATGTTTTATACAATTGGCTTTTCAGGTGCTATTTAATTTGTTTGCCTTGCTTGTGTTTGCAGATTCGCGAAGAGGAGCTCATTTGGATCGAAGGAGCGAGGGCATTCACAAGCTAGCGTTGGACCTAAGGTAGGCCCTAAAAACACTTGTTTGCTATTGTTCATTAAAGCATATTTAGAGAAAGATAGTGTCTGATTGGTTTTCTTGTCATTAGGTCTTCTTTAGATTCTAGGAAGGTCTATCTTGTCCGCAAGATCGACTTATTCCGTGTGACAGAATGGCGACTCCACTGGGGACTTGATTGTTTTCCTTGTTTATACTTTGACCTGAGAAACTGTATTTTTTGTTTTTGTTTTTGGCTTGATTATTGTGGGATTGGGTGATTTAGTTAATTTTGAGTTAGTTTTTATTTTTCATAGTTTTGGGAGAAATACGCACCCTCTGAGTTAAGCATAGTGCGTACATGTACGCGCTTTTGCTTTGTGCATAGAGCGTGAACGCACCTGTGTAAACAGGCTGCCTACGTACCCTGTCAAAATTTTGAAAAATTTTAAATTTTTCTCTTTTTTATCAGTTTAGAATTTGTTTATAGGTTTTAGCCATTCCCCAGACCTGTGTGTACCCTGTCAAAAACTCTCCTTGGTTTAATTTCACTAGTGTTAGGGTTTTAGGTGAAATTCCTAGGAGTTTTGCTTGTTGGGCTTGTTTTTCATTTTGGTTGTGTAATGGCTCTGAGCTTAGAGGCTGTAGGGACTTCAGATCACCTTAGTGTCTACCAGCCTTCTTATGAGTCTGACCATGTATGAAATCTCCCCTTGTTTGAGGAATTCGCTTTGAGTTTTCTCTTTACAAAACTTCGAAAAGCTTGTGTTTGAGAGTTTGGATTTTCATTTTCAAAAAGAAAACGAAATTGGTTGTTCTTGACTAATTTGTGATTCTACATAAATTAGTCCTTAGCTTGCATCTAGCTGAATAAAATATCCTTAAAAAGACTTTTAGTAGGCTTTGACTTCAAATAGGTTTTTATAGTTTGTAGCTCTCAAAGTTAGTCATTTTCATTAGTTTTGAGTTTTTTATTTACAAAATATATAAAAAAAATCTCTTTTGGAAAAGTTTGTTTTTGTAGTGATTGAATGCTTTCAAACGAAAAAGGGAAATTTTTGTGAAATAACTAGTTGTCTCGTTTTGAGTGCTTTGGAAAGGAAAATCTCTTCTTTTAATTTGTTTAATTGAGAAAGAATTGTGTTTCTAAAGTATTTGCATTCTCAAACTCTTTCTTAGTTTAGAAATTCATCGAAGAGAAAAAGATTGTTTAGATCATCTTAGGTGCATTTTTATTGATTTTGAGTCGAGTCCTCATACCACGAGTTTCATCTCCGCACCTTTGGAATTAAACAAAAACCACTAAAATTAACGCTTAAAGTAAAATTCACCTAGTAACATTTTTATTTCTAGGGCTCTGATACACCAACTTAGCTTAGGCTAGTGTCTTGGAGTAGGAGAGTAATTAACTCTCCAAGACAGTAAAAACAAACAAGTAGCTATATCTTGTGGTAGGGAAGAAATCCAATTGTTGCATTTATTCTCTGGGAAAGCTCCTCTTAAAGGAGAAGCACGAGATCATGTCCGAACCAGTGTGGGAATCAATCCTTCCTCATTGGGAACGATGGAAAATATTCACGTATTAAAAACGGTAAACCTCGGATTAACCATTGTCGAGGAGCCTGGGGTCACTTGTTGGTAAACCTTGGATTATGTCAAGGAGCCTTCAAGGGGATTGAGCTTGCTACTCTGCTCTTGCGTGCGTATCGGATCGTAGACTGTTCCCCCATGTGTATTTGTCTCAGTTGGTAACCTTAGTGGCCATATTCTTTAGGACTCTTCCTGAGGTGACAGTGGTGGGAAGATCCCACTGTACCTGGAGCAGACGTTGGCTAGACTCACTTGGATTTTCTGGGGGGTTCACTTCACTCGAGACGGTTAAGTGGAGGAACTTGTACCAGTCTATTCATTAAGCATGTTTCTGGGGTAACTGTTCCAACCGCCATTTCTGTACTAAACTCTACGACGTTGGATTTCGTCACCAACTAGTGTTTTCGGTCCGGAAGGTTACTGTTTGTGTGTGTTTGATCTCCTAGATTCTTTAGGCGTGTGATTCAAATTTGTTTGGTTCTTTAGAGACCTTAGATGCTTTTCATTGAGATTTTACTTTTTTTGCGTGTGAAGTAGTTAAAAGTCTTTAACTGTGGCTGAATTACCAAGACAGTCCCGTAGACTTCGGGGCCAGTCTCCTGAGATTATAAACATGGCTGAGTTACTGAGGAAGTCCCGTAGACTTCGGGGCCAACCTCCTGAAGAAGTACCGAGCCAACTTGAAGGCTTAAAAGTCCTCGTAACTCCTAGAGACAGTAGAGTTGGGTCACCGGAAGAAGGAGAAGCTTCTTTGATTGTACATCCTGATTTTCAAACGCCAGTAGCAGAATATAATCCACAGTCAGTGTCTGTCTCCGAAATCGCTAGTAGCTTTTCATCTACTAGTGATATAGGTGAAGAACCTGAAATATCCGAGCCTGAAAGTGAATTTGCTGCTACTTCGACATCGGGGTTTATTTCTCCATCTTTTAGTGGTCCTGGTTCACCTAGGGTAGAAAGAGTAATCACTCAAGATCTTCCTTCTGGACTTATTTCTATTGAAGAACTTGCTCCGGAAGAAGAAGAAGTAGGCATCCCTATCCCTGAAAATCAACCTGTTATTGAACTAAGCATAGAAAATTTTAGGGGCGAATGTTCGTCCTTTGGCGAAATTAAGGGGTTTTAAATTTTTAGTGGGCGAATATTTTGTATCATAGTACATTTTTACAAATCACCTCAAATAGCCCACCTTATTTTAAGGGAGAGGGTAAAAAAGGTAAATTTAGCCCTTGAAATTAGGAGTTACAATCTTCCATTCGCCCATTTTCAAGAATAGGTTTTATTTAAGTGAATCCATTCGTCCATTTTCAAGAATAGGTTTTATTTAAGTGAATCCTATGGGCCAAATACCATATTTATAAAAGAGGTATGGCAAATTAATAAAAATATAAATAAATGAGAGGAAAGGTAAATAAATAAAACATTTTTTTATATTTACTCCATAAGTCACCTTATATATGCAAGGGTGTAAACAAATAAAAATATAAGTGGAGGTATGGTAAATAAATAAAAATATAAATAAACTAGACATATGGTAAATAAATAAAACCTCTTTTTATATTTAGTCCATAACCCTCGTTCTATTTATGAAGGCTCAAGAAAGAGGTTTTATTTAAGTGAATCCTATGGGCCAAATACCATATTTGTAAAAGAGGTATGGTAAATTAATAAAAATATAAATAAACAAGAGGTATGGTAAACAAATAAAACATTTTTTTATATTTACTCCATAAGTCACCTTTTTTTTACGAACACTCAAAAATGCGTTATATTTAGGTGAAACCTATGGGCAAAATACTATGGGACAAATACCATGGACTAGATTGTTATTAATACCATGCAAAAAAACATTATTAACCCTAATATTAGTATTAATAAAAATAAAAATGGCACATGGTATTGACCCATGGTATTCACCAAAATGGCACATGGTATTGACCCATGGTATTCACCTAGAATGTAGCCTATTTAAATGGGGGAATTAAACCAACATGGATCCATCTTTACTTTGGATCTACTAACCCACAAGAGGTATCAAACATCATGATATGCAAACTAGCATAGAGTGAAAAAATATTAGATCCCTCTCGGGGCTTGGTGGATCAAGAGTAAAGATGGATGTTGTAATTTAATGTATGTTAAACATTTTAGCTTGGTTAAAATAAAAAATAAAATAAAAATCAACTATTAATTTTATTAATTTTTATAAATTACTAATAGTAATTTTTAAGCTCCAGGTTTATGATAACCCATGGTATTGACCCATGGTAATACTATAAGATCTTACAAGATTTTATAATTGAGTAAAATATTCACCATGCCTGGTGAGAGATTCGCCAAAAAATTATATATACATATTATATTATTGATAAAATCGTCTTCCATTTTTCCTATATACCATGGAGATTCGCCCATTTATTATACTTATAAATTTAGGGGGGGTTCTTAAAATTTTCCCTGGAACTAAAGGAGCGTGAATCAATTTTTTACAGTCCACCTAGGAGTAGTTCTTGGTATCTTTCTTTGACTAATTATTTAGAAAACTCAAGGTTAAGTTTTTCACCACCTCGTGTTCCTTATCACTCAACACCTAGAGGTTTTTATACTCCCGTAAATATGTCAGGACGTCGTCCATGTTTACTCAATCGCCCGAATCTTTTTTGTATGGCGGTCCATCTGTTCCTTCTGGGTATCAGTCTCTTTCTGGTACTTTTCTGGGAGCATCTCCTCAACCCATTGAGCAAGGGTTATTAACTGGAAGCAATGGTAATAAACCATTGAGCGTAGAAGACATTCTTATGATGTCAGGTTCTATTACCAATCCTCAACCTCAAGGTGGCCAATTACTGCCTGGGGGGCAGCCTCAATTAACGCCTGGGGGGCAACCTCAAGGACAGTACATACCTACGGGACAGTACGTTCCTCAAGGTCAACCTGAGACTCAATATGTACCCCAAGGTCAAACCCAGTATCAATTTATACCTCAAGGTCAACCCCAGTATCAGTATGTGCCTCAAGGGTATCAACCCCAAGGTCAATACTCGAACCAAGGTTTCCAACCACCCCAAGGTCAAACGTTTGTTCAAGAACGGGAAATGTACCTTTCAATTATCAATCCTACCCTCAACCCGGTTATGGTCCTAAATATTCTCAACCAGTTATGGGTCAGTACCCCGGAATGAATATAGTGTGGGATCCATCGCAAACCCAACAGGTGTTGCAGCCAAGTGTACAGTTGTCATCTCAAACTAGACAACCCCTAGTTTTTGGTACACCCCAGCAACCAGTCTAGTCTAACATTCAAACTTCTGTACCTTCGGTAGTTTCTCAGCCTGGGCCTAGTACTCCTCGTACTCCGCCTCAAACGACTGCTACAACTGCCGCTACATTTGTTCAATCTACCCCACCTACTTCTGGAGTATCGACAGCTCCAGTTTCTATTGTTCCTGTATCTACTCCTCAGACATCCTTACCACCATCTGGATCTACGATTCAAACTTCGGTTCAGATGCCTGTAGGACAACCTGGTTTAAGTACGGTTGTCACAAGTCAACCGCAATTCACCTATCAACCGTACCAGGGACAGTACCAATTCGGTCATGCTGTCCAGTAGCCAGTTTATCAGTATCAACCGTATCCTGGGTACACTTATCAACAACCTCAACAACCCCAGTACGGTTCGGTTAATCCTGGTTTCCTGGGAGGATACAATATCCTGAACACGATTCCTATTCCTAGTTATCCTGGATATCCTCCTCCTGGGGCTGGTCTCATGACCCAGAGATTTAGGGATCCTAATCGGCAGTTACCATTTATCGCAACTTTGGACTTACCTGACTTGTCGCGCCTAACGAACGATCCCATTAATTATCTTCCGTTTTGGCCACCAATGCCGAATAAGTTGCCTAGTGACATTCCCAAGTTCGAAGGTAAATCAGGAGAGGACCCGTCAAACCATGTGATGACTTACCACCTCTGGTGTGCATCTAACTCCATCAGAGATGATTCGATCCATCTTAGACTTTTCCAGCGCACTCTAATTGGTCTCGCGGCCAAGTGGTACATTGAGTTACCACGAGGCACTTTTTATAATTTTAATCAGTTAGCTACCTCGTTTTTAACTCATTTTCAGTTGCCAGTCCGATATGACAATGGCACAGAATTGTTAACTTCGCTAAAACAATCGACATCCACCTACATTTCAGATCATATTCATGAGTGGAGACATCGATGCCGTTTAGTGAAGGTATTTATTCCGGATCAGACTTTGGCTGAGTGGTTTGTAAAATCTTTGTTGCCAAAGATCACTGAAGATGTTGCTAAAGCCGAAGTGGTTACTGAGGAGCAAGTCATTGCTCAAG
This sequence comes from Pinus tabuliformis, assembly GCA_031772625.1. Lineage (NCBI taxonomy): Eukaryota > Viridiplantae > Streptophyta > Pinopsida > Pinales > Pinaceae > Pinus > Pinus tabuliformis. The sequence continues at coordinate 1,527,516,550 of CM062820.1, read as the reverse complement.
CACAATACCTTGACTTGGTCTATACTCAGTCGGGTACGTTACACGAAAAAATCCCCGATCTTCCCTTCGGGATCTCATGGCGCTGATGGTATGATTGGCACAGTTAACACTAAAAGTAAGAAGAAGTCTTCCAAGAATTCTTCTCCCATTATAACCTTGCCTGATTCCCCAACAAGAGATTCTTCTGCAGAGATTTCCGCCGACATTCACGTTGTAGAATCATCTACAGCCAAATCAAAATCCGGTGGGAAGAAGAAAGGAAAGAAGAAGAATCAAACGGACAAAAGTTCAAAGGAGAAACCTGAAAAGGCAGAATCCAATGACGAAAAACGCAAACCTCGTTATCCTTGTCTCATTTGTGACGATGAACATTTTACAAGAGACTGCCCTCATCGTGTAGAGGTTGCGAAGATTGTCAAGGGTTCCCAAACTCCTGCTATTTTGAAGGATCCTTTTCCGGCTCAAGACAGCAAGATGATAGGTTCATCCTCGAGTGCCAATGAAGAACCCATTCTGATGATGTCCCATGTTAGGATTGCGACTCGATCGCAAGATTATGGTAGTAAGAGTCCTGTTGATGGTAAAGAAGCAGAATCTTCTCATTCTAATCCATCAATCTCAGCTCCCGGTTCCGATCCACTACAGATCGAGAAACCTAATCCAGACTTGGTAATCAAACCGCCCGCCAAGGGTATACTTCGAAAGTCAGCTTTCAATCCACATGCGAGAGCGGCTCAGAATTATAACATTGTTGAGGATTTAGCTGTTTCACCCTCAGCAATGTCGGCTTTGGAAGTGCTGCAATCATGCCCAGCACAACGTAAATTACTTTTGTCGGCTATAGGAGCTGTTGATGTTCAGGACCCGAACCTAATAATTTTCGATCTAGAAAATAGTACACCGCGTTTGCCTCATCAAATGGCTTTCCAGATTCCAGTGATAGTAAAAAACAAGCCTATTCATCGGACTGTAATTGATGAGGGAGCCTCAACGTGTATTATGTCGATACAGTGTTGGAGATCGCTTGGTTCTCCTTCACTAAATCAATCCCTGACGATTCTAAAGGCCTTTGATGGCCATGGGTTTCATCCTTTTGGCATTCTACAGGATTTGCCTATAGGGGTTGAAGGAAAAATCGTTAGTCTAGATGTGGAGGTGGTTGATGCCCCTCTAGACTACAACCTTCTCTTGGGTCAAAGTTGGTCTTACGCTATGACAGCGGTCGTTTCATCGGTCTTTCGTGTAATAAAGTTTCCACACAATGGAAAGATCGTAACAATAGACCAGCTGGCTTACTTTTCATCCAACCTAGCCTCTTCGGAGAGTATTCAGCATGTTGGTAAAATGACTATCCCATATAAGGATGTTGGAGTAGGATTAGTTAAAGATGTCGGTTTACTGGGAACTTTTCCTTTTCCTCCAATCAACGCATCATCCTCATTTGCAACCATTCATATGATTACATCAGACACCATTGTTTATGATGATCCTTGGATCATTCCTTCTGAATCTGAGATAGACTCATTTGGTAATTCCATGCCTTTGAGTCCATATGAAATTGCCTATGAAGCTGTGCAGTCGTTTGCTGACTCGTTTTCAACCTAAAATGACTTAATGAATGTGGTCCGTGAGGAATCACTTTTCACATCAACCTCAGATTTAACTACGTTTTCTGAACTTGTTCGCTCTGATGAGCAAATTCGTGAAATCCTATGCGTAGATGATTTACCATGGGAGGATCTCCATCATAGATCTTCGTTTTTACCTGAGAATGATCATTTTGAAATGATTTTTCATCAATTTTTACAACTGAATATGTCAAGGAACCTCAGAATCCAATGAAGCATCCCGATTCAAAGTTAAATTTGGGAAACATCTCTCGAACTATTCCTGTTGACATATCGGTTAAACCCGGAATTGTTGAGAACATTCATATAGGTGCCTCGTATACAGATGACGAAATTCAATTATATAAGGCCTTATTTCAAGAATTCCACGACGTGTTTGCCTGGTCCTATGAGGAAATGCCAGGAATTGATCCCGCGATTGTTGTTCATGAGATCAAGACTTACCCGGACGCTAAACCTGTCCAGCAACGTTTGTGTCAGATTCACCCACGAAAAGCTGCTGCAATTAAAGCAGAAGTTGAAAAACTGTTGAAATCAGGTTTCATTTATTCGATCCCGTTAACGGATTGGTTATCGAATATTGTTCCGGTTAACAAAAAGCAGGGAACAATAAGAATATGTATCAATTATAGGGACATTAATCGAGCCTGTCCAAAGGACAATTACCCAACTCCATATATCGATCAAATCATTGATGATTGTGCCGGCAGTGAAATATTCTCCTTTATGGACGGTTTTTCCGGATACAATCAAATCAACATTCTGCCTGCCGATCAACCAAAAATGGCTTTCATTTGTCCATGGGGGACATTTTCTTATTGCAAATTACCTTTTGGGCTTAAGAATGCCGGAGCAACTTTTCAAAGGGCGATGTCTTATGCATTTCATGACATCAAGCACATTGTGCAACCATATCTCGATGATTTGCCTGCTCATTCATTACATCGAACTGATCACCTCGTCCATTTACGAGCAATCTTTATGAGGTGTAGGCATCGTATTCGGTTGAACCCACACAAATGTGTCTTCTGTATAGAAACGGGTCAATTGCTGGGATTTGTAGTTTCGAAATCTGGCATTCGCTTTGATCCCTCGAAGGTCGAAGCTATCATCAAATTGCCTCCTCCTTCGAGTCTTCGCCAACTCCAAAGTTTGTAGGGGAAAGCAAACTTTTTACGATGATTCATTCCTAACTACGTCGAGGTTACAAAGGGTTTTACCCGGTTGTTGAAGCAAAACACTCAATTCTATTGGGATGAGATAGCTCAAAAATCTTTTGATGCACTCAAACACGCGTTGATCCATGCATCGTTGTTGCATCCTCCCAACTACGACCAGGATTACTTCTTGTATCTCGCCGCTTCTCATTCCACCATTGGAATGGTCTTAGTTCAGGAAGATGAATCAGGAACTCAACATGTGATATATTACCTTAGTCGAACGTTAAATCCAATTGAGCTAAAATACTCACATGTGGAGAAATTGGCATTGGCAGCCGTTCAAGCTATCCAACTTTTTCGTCACTACATTCTACTACATAAAACTACGGTAATTTCGGATTGCAACCCTATGATCTACATTTTGACCAAGCAATTGCTAGGGGGAAAGTACTCTAAATGGATCGTTATCCTGCAAGAGTTCGACTTGGAATTTGAGAAATCTAAGTCTAAGAAATCTTTAGTTTTTGCAGAGTTAATGTGTGACTTCCCGCGTGCTGACACGGAAACTGTGGCAGAGGAGCCCATTGCGGACGAATCCTTGTTTCTAATCAGCACTTTAGATCCGTGGTATGGGGATATCATCGTTTATCTCCAAACCCAATCCTTTCGGCCAGAAATTTCAAGGTCAGAACGTCGGAAAATTCGATTCCAGTCCCAACAATTCGGAATTATTTGAGATACTCTTTATCGTTGTGGTACGGACTCTGTTTTTCGACGTTGCTTAACTCATGAAGAACCTGAAAGGGTTCTAAATGACTGCCACTCTGGAGCGTGTGGTGGTCATATGTCTGGGTATGCCACAGCCCAAAAGATATTGCGCTTTGGCTACATCTGGCCGTCTTTATTTAAAGATTGTATTACAGCGGTCCGAAAATGCCACAACTGCCAGATTTTTGATCGTAAGATGCGCGCTCCACCTACTCCTCTCCACCCTATAATTTCCGTTGGTCCTTTTGCCAAATTGGGTATCGATTTTATTACATGTAACCCTCACTCGGCCGGGGGGCATGCATATATCATCCTTGCGGTAGATTATTTTACTAAGTGGGCCGAGGCGATGCCTACATTCGAGGCAGACGGCAAGACAGCTGCAATTTTCGTGTTTAATCATATAATTGCTAGGTTTGGTGTCCCGCAAGCGATAATCACTGATCATGGGCGTCATTTTCGAAACGTTATGATGACCGAACTTACAGGCCAGCTTGGTTTATGTCATGATAGTTCAACCCCTTATTATCCACAAGCGAATGGTCTGGTTGAGTCTATCAACAAAGTTTTAGTTATCATGATCCCACGAATCATTGGGATTCATCGGTCGAATTGTCACAACATGTTATTTTCAGCACTTTGGGCGTACTGAACATCAGTAAAAACATCAACAGGGTTCACTCCTTTCCAACTAGTCTATGGTTTGGAAGCCGTGTTACCCATTGAATGTGAAATCCCGTCACTACAAATGGCCATCGAGTTATTTCCAGCCACTTCCGAAGAGGAAAAGCATTTGTTATACTTGGCTCAATTAGATGAGAATCGACGTGATGCTGCATTGGCGATCGAGACTCACGCAAAATGGATGAAAGCTCAGTATGATCGAAATATGACCCCTCGAAATTTTTCGGAAGGAGATCTAGTCTTAGTTTATGATCAAGCTAATGATAAATTAGGCGTTGGAAAATTCGTTCCTATGTGGCATGGTCCCTATGTTGTCAAGTGAAAGCTAGCCAAAGGGGCTTATGAATTCGTAGACTTTAATGGGGACTCTTTGGGTAAACCCAGAAATGGCCTTTACTTGAAGAGGTATTATGCTTAAAAGAATGGGTATGGAGATTTTTAGTTAGGATAGTTTTTCTTTCTAGCTGGTGTGTTTTAGTTTAAACAGTGTGCTTAGCTTAGAGAGTGTTTTTTCGTCATTATTCCTGCTTATCTTGGTTTTACTCTTTATATTGCAGATGTCGATGCCTCTCCAAACATACATTGGTTTCGCTGATGGTGCTTGTCGTAATACACGAAACATCTCTTCCGCAGCTTGGGTTATCTATTCGCCCTCTGACGAGTTAGTATCTATGCATGGGGTAAGCCTCGATCAAACAACGAACAACATTTTCGAGTACAGTGCAGTGATTGAGTTATTGTCTGAATCTATTTCATTTGGGATTCGGAGTTTGATAGTGAGGTTAGATTCTGAACTCGTTGTATTACAGCTTAATAGAGTGTATGCCATTAGAAATCCAATGTTATTAAGATTTTTTTTGAGAGTGCGTCTCTTGGAACGTGAATTTGATTATATTGAATATCAGCATATTCCAAGGTCTTTAAATACATTAGCAGATGCAATTGCTTCTCGAATGTTAAATAGACATTTGCAATAATCATACATGTAAATTTAAAATCATTCCATAACATGATTAACAAGATAAGCCGGTAATAGTGATATATATATATATATATATATATATAGGAGTGAGTCAAAAATACATCTTCTTCGATCATAGGTTGAAAAACACCTTATGATCGGCAAAAATGATAAGTACAAAAACAAAAATGTCACATGTGCCCACAATAGGCGATCATCCTATCACTGGTGATGATCTCTATAAGAAACCACTGCACGGGCCACCTTGCAAAGGAACCTCCTAAAAGGTCCCGGGACTCCAATCACATAGCACTGAAGTCGACGAGGAATGTCGTCTATAGTGGTCCCAGGAATATATCCTGTCAAGCGCTCGAGATGACCCTCCAACTCGGCCAAAACCTCTGTTGATTCGTCCTATGGGGCTAGCGCGGGTGCAACTGGTTGCCTCCTCTCGAAAGGCCGGAGAGCGGCTGGTCGCTGTGGACCCACATCTGCATTTTAAAATTTTTACTATCAGTTTTGAGACGATGGAAAAATAACAAAAAAATTTAAAATAGGAAAAATGTTGGAAAGGATTTTACTTGACTCGTCCCACTGCTCTCCTGTTGGAAGAACCATGTCTGAGTCACCAAGAAAATCTATCCCAGCGTAAGGGAAGTCCTGAATGGAAAAGACCTGGTTTTCCAACCATTGGAAATACTCAGGTTTGAAGCGAGCAACCTCTGTCCTCTCGTCCGGGTGACGGGCCATGACTACGACCCATCGCATCAGTTTGGGCTCTCGAGGAAGCCCAGCTCCAACAGTAAGGTGTTGTGGGATCAACATAGGAACCCTCTCCAGGCCAAAACTCATGACCAAAGCCCCATAACCAAAGGTCTTTAGTCGTCTGTTCTTGGCCCTGGTCAGTTGGCCTTTCACATTGGCCAACACGGCATCGCACTAGTTGAAGATGGTGCCTCGAAAGCAATCAACTGCCATACGCATCTGGGATCCGGTGGCAATATGTAATGCGGCAGCTCCGCAAAGTCTGGTGACAGTGAATGCAATCACGATGAGTTCAGGACGAGATATGGTCTTTATGTCTATCCCTTTGTCTCTAGCCTGGCTGTTGCAGTACTCTAGCCGGAGGCTATCGACAGACTGGCCACCTGGCCTAGTCCTGTGCAGAGTCAAGTCTTCGCCTCTCTTAGGCAAACCAGTCAATAAATAAATGTCTGTCGGCTCGATTTCGAGCTGGTGGCCGCCAATGAAGAAGCACTGGTCCTGTATGCTCCATATGTCAACCAGCCACTATAAGAAATCCACCTGAGCCCTCATGCCAGGAATGGCCCAGAATTTGTACAATCCGCACACCCTCAAAGCATCAAGTGAAGGCTGATGATTCCATGCGGCAGCATCCACGTCCTCATGCTCTCATTCACGCCAATCTAGCATGATGTACTCTCTGCATCAAGTATAAAGATTAGTTAAATTGCTAGAAAATATTTTGATTGGTCCATTTTTGAGAATTTTTCGGTCCAAAACCCTTACGGCGGGGTACGCACCCTCCGGGTTAGACACAGTGCATGGGACCGCACTTTGTCTACACGAAAGGTGCGGACCCCGAGATTTTTCCCAATGGAGAAAAAGTCGGGATCCGCAGGCCCGCAATGGTAGACCTGTGGGCCCCCGCGCGTGGGTTTTGCGCCTAAAAACCCTCCCAAAAATGAAATGAAGGAATAAAACAAAAACTAAATGGTTGAAAATGAAGAGTAGGATGATGTGGATTACCTGGAGAAGATGGCGCTCGATTCCGACAGTTGGATTTTGCACAATCTTCACGGGAAGTTTTCTGAGGAAAAGCACTATTTTCTCACCCAAACTCAAACGGTAAAAATGAATAGACAAAGGCCCTTTTTATAAGTTTTTTGAGTAAATAAATCGCAAATTTGTTTATGTTTCACTTTGAAAAGGTATTTTGTGACATTTTTATCCATTTCAAACAGGTATGAGTAATGTTTGTGTTTTTGTGTAGAATAAAGGATTATTCAGGCGAAATCTACCATTTTCGACAGAAAAACATGTAGAGTCATCTTTAAGCTCTTTTTTGACTCCTAAAACATGAAAAGATTGCCGAGTGTTTCTTTTAAACTCATTAAAACATAATTAAAAGACGGTCCCCTTACAGCTCTTTTCTGACCGTAAAAACATGAAAAGATTGCCGGATTTTTGTCGTTTCAAATTCAATATTGGTTATAAAACGACGTGTCATTGATTGCTTTTTTACTTTTTTGGGTCAAGGGCACTAATGAAGAAAAGTACTCCTTGGTCGTAAAAAATCAAGCGGTTCTCTCAAGTATTATTTTATACTTTTTCGGGCTTGGGAGACACAAATTTATGAAAAAGGTCAACCCTGGAGTCTTCTTAAGTTTTTTCAGACTCTCTAAAAATGAAAAACGCCGAGTTTCTCCTATAATGGACTCGTTAAAATTTCACAGTAAAGGACCTGTTCAATTACAAATAGGAACGAACCACTCCTTCTTAGGGTTCGAATTTAAACTAAGTTGGACTCATCCGCGGATGAGCTTATAATCAAGCAAATGTTATCCTCCTCAAGCTTGTCAAAAATAAAGAGGTACTTGCCAGAAATGGTGGGGGAAAAGAGAGAAAAATGAGCCTGTTTGTCATACTTTGTAACCACTCTTGAACACGACACTTTCATTCATCTGGGTTGGGAAATCCTTTGCCTAACAGTTGATCAAACCACATTGAAAGTCTTCAGCCGGTTTCTGGGTATTAACTTTGGGTCAATTGTCACCGAACCATCTGTCGTGTCGTTATGTGTTCAAGAGGTCATTGCCAATAATCCATTCATTTGCAAAATATCTGTCATCCATCTTGACCATCCCTGAGTCAGGTCTTGTAACTAAATTTCTTCAACTTGATCTATGATTTCGTGTTGTGGGCTTGCCTACGACGGATCACTTTCTATCGACATCAACTCATTATCTAGAAATATGATCTAGGAATCGTCAGTACCTTGAGATCTGCATGCATCAATGGCAGGTTTCTCGCCTTTGACAACAGTTTACATCATTGACTTTCGATCAAAGGATTCCGTGACATGCTCGACATCAACACATTTATTCGCATCTCATGGATTGTACTGGGTACTTTGAGAGCCATTGACATCACTGGTGGTTTCTCTCACACTTGTTAACAGTTTACATCATTGACTGGTAATCAAGTGGTTTCTACCATGTTCGACATCAACACATTCATTCGCATGGATAGAATCGTATTGTTTCGGGAAGTAGAAATGAAGACCCTGGATCTAGTTTCCACAATCCAGGCTGCGAGGAATTTTGTATTCATTATATAATGGACTATTCATAAACAGATGGTTACGTCCATACTATGTCCACATGAGTCTATACTTGTGATGTTTTACAAGATCATTCCTGTATCAGAGCAGTAGTTAGTTTTTCTAGTCAGTTTTGATCTGAGCATGGGAATGCCTACCTCAGCGATGATATGATCTCATATATAATTTTTGCATTGAATGTTTTTACAGGTTCCAACCGGGTTCTCCACAAGATGATCCTCGAAATGATAAAGTACTTCACTCTTCCTAAATGATAAGGAATCCTCATCTACTACAGACTTCGCACTTTAGGGGGCAATCTATTACACAAAAATATCGTCATCATGATTATTTGCAGTCAGTATGGGTCTATCATCACTTGTACTGTCCTCCTAAGCAAGTCTCAGACCTCAGGTCTTCAAATCAAGCTTTGGAAATGAGAGAAAGACATTAAAAATCAATGTAACTCTAGTTCCACACTTTCTCTCACGGTCACATGCGGTCCCGCACCTTCTGTGTATAAAAGCTACGGACCTGCCCGCTTTGTCCCTAACGGTGTAGGTGCAGACCCCTGTGAAAGTCAAAAGGCGCAAGTTTTATCTTAAAAACTCACTTTGGGTTAATTCTAGAGGTTTCTAGAAGGAATTTTGACGTGGATTGTTCGCTCTGAGGTGGTTCATGAATCCCAAAAGAGAAGGAGCTAATCCCTTGATGAGAGGAGCTATCCCTTTGAAGGAGGGCTTTATCCCTTTGAAGGAGGACCTAGTAACCTCCCTCCATTGCACTATAAATATAGGCATTGGGCTGGTTGCTGGGGAGGTTAGAAGCTGAACATTTTTTAGGGTAAATGCTGGTGAAATCAAGACTTCCTAGTTAAGCCTAAAGAGGAGAGGTCACATACCTTTTTGGTTTCATTGGGGAGTGAGTGAAACTTGTCAAAGTAGAGGAGACTTCTTGCTGGACCCTGGGAGGAGCTTGTATAGTGTCAAGGCAAAGGTTGTAAGGTTCTTCTTCTTTTGAATTAATACAATCAAACTCATTTTTCTCAACAAGTATCTTATGTTATTTGTTTCATGGACTCCTTGACTTTCATGTTAAATATGTTTTATACAATTGGCTTTTCAGGTGCTATTTAATTTGTTTGCCTTGTTTGTGTTTGCAGACTCACAAAGAAGAGCTCATTTGGATCGAAGGAGCGAGGGCATTCACAAGCTAGTGTTGGACCTAAGGTAGGCCCTAAAAACACTTGTTTGCTATTGTTCATTAAAGCATATTTAGAGAAAGATAGTGTCTGGTTGGTTTGCTTGTCATTAGGTCTTCTTTAGATTCTAGGAAGGTCTATCTTGTCCGCAAGATCGACTTATTCCGTGTGACACCAAGCAAAGGAGGAGCCAAGCCATTGTAGCAAACGCTGGGTAAAACACATATGTCGCTTGAACCTCTTATACAGAAAGAATTGACTAAGTTGTTGAATGTTTGGATTACTTACAAAGTTCGTCACCATACATGGGTTTCTAATTTAAGTTATGTACATAAGAAATCTGGGGAAATTCACTTGTGCATTGATCTCAAAAACTTAAACCATTCTCGGAATAAAAACAACTACCCCATGCCATCATCAGAGCCTATGTTTCATGAAGTATCTAAAACAGTAGTGTCATTTTCACCTATAGGTCTTTCGAGATACCACCAAGTTCCGATAGTAGAACCCGATAATCTTATAATGCTCCATGAGAAGCTTGGCCCACACACATACTGTCTTCAATCACTTGATGGGAGGGTTGACCACCTTCCTGTCAATGGCCAAGATCTCGAGCATCACTTCTAGTAGGTCGGGCTATGCCCCATGCCATGTAGATGGTCTGCTTGCTACTTCTTGTTTTCATTTTGTTTGCATCGCTTACTAACTTTGTTTTTATTTGGTATATTATGCTTACTATTTTTTGACGTTTGTTTGTTTTCTTGATACCTTACTATTTTTGTTTTCGGAAATAAGTGTTGCCAACTATTACGTTCTGGCTTTTGAATAGAGTATGTGGCTGAGATTTGAAGAAACTTGTGACACTGCAGCACTTGGTTGGTCTTGTATCTGTCTTCTTTGTGCTTGGTTATAACCTTCGGCAGATGAAGTCTTGACGAAAAATATGAGCCATATGCAAGGGAATTTTTGGCCCAACCATGAACCTGTTTCCACACTAGGAAGCCCCATGCATGTACTCAGCCTTCTACTCTGTGTGTTCAAGCTCATCCAACTAGTAGAAACAGAGAAGGGGAAAATCTGAACGAGAAAACCTATGTCAAATCTCTTACATGCTTATCTGAAGGAACAACTCTTTTGCTCTCAATAATTCGGGGTCTCTCTTCCACCTAAAAAATAAATAAGTGCCTATGCACAGTCTTCTTTAAAAAAATACAAAGGTGAATGAAGAGAAGGGCTTGCTGCCTAGAGAGTTGAAGCATGAAACTCCACCAGGGTACTGACCACGCTCACTGGCAATGGAACAATGCATGTGTTCCTATGTGACACCGTCGAGGTATTGTCCAAGCCTGTTGGTAGTGGAGCAACACCAAATATGAAAACTTATTCTCTGAAAACCTTCAACTCATGAGCTAAACTACCCTTCCCGAATTTGAAACAATGTGATCAAGCTAAACTTTTGATTGTGTTTGACTAAGTTGGCAAAAGTTGAACCATGTATGTCCATGGGATAAGTGAGGAAGCCAAAGTAACCCGCACAATGATTCAATACTCCTCGAAAGACCAAGGCCTTGTGCTATCAATGAACCAAAACAGAGAAGTTGGAGTTCTACGAGTGTGTCACCAAGTGTTGTAGTGGATACAACCACCCTCCAAAATTTTGGCCTGCACCCAATTTCAGAGCCTCCATATAGAATTTCAGTTAATGGTTGCGCACACTCGGGTTCACTCTGTGAGCTCATGTGAGTCTTCACACCCACCTTTCTTGATCATTTCACCCAAGTTTTTGCATGTTGATGTCAATGTCATGCTTGCGACCATGTTTTGGTTGTACTCAAGGTATTCGCTTCGTGTGTACTTGTTGTGTTCGCTATGTAAAACTTTTGTCACACTCACACACAAAGCAACATACACTATCGTGCAAGCATCATCACGGTCAACCAACGATCAATCTCAAGTGTCGCGCTTGTCACCTACACTGTCTAGCAGTCATGTTGAGAATGTGTGTCTAGATGGCTTGAGCCATCTCATTGTCTAGTCATGTAGGTGTGTGTTTGCAAGATTGTGTATGCATCTTTCGCTTGTTCACACACTTAGTCGCTTTGTTGAAGTTCTGACGACCAAACTCCCCTCTAATAGTTGAACCATCATCCCACCATCGACTCGTTCGATTGTCACCCAAAACAGTGCAAAAGCACCAAGAAAGCCATTTCAAGTTGTGTTGTCCACAAGCAAATCAATCAACCTTCATGCTGGTCAACCAGAGAGTTTGACCCGATAGACACCCTGGGACTGACTTCTCTCAAAAATTGCATAGAGGCTGCAGACCTTACCTACTCTGCTGATTGAGAAAATTGTGCAGACAGGCTGGATAGATACCAAGTGCCCCTCCCTGTCTCCCTCATAAAATTTCATATTTTTTCCAGCCAACCCTCCCAATAGTCGACTGGCTGCTCACCAAGAAAATTGCGCAGTTTTCATGAGCAAGTCCTTTACTGCCCAGTAGTCCGCTCAATTAAAAAACTATGCAGAGGAGACCAGCAAGCCAACCTCCCAACATCAGTGTAGTTTTTTTGCCAACAGTTCTCGGCAACCGACTGATAGTTCCCCTCAGGAATTTCGTAGTTTTTGATGCGCAACTCCAACAATTAACTGCAAGTTCCCTCCAGGCATTGCGTAGTTTTTGTTACCAGTGACCCAACAACTCACTGCTAGTTCCCCTCAAGAATTGTGCATTTTTTGCTTCTAGTGACCCAGCAGCTGATTGCCAGTTCCCCTCAAGAATTACACAATTTTGGCTTCCAGGCTCCCGTTGCCTGCTCGTTCCGAAAATATGCATATTTTGCTTGCCCAACCTTCCCGCATCTCGAACTATTCCTCCCAAAAACAACACAGTTTTGTCCTCCCACTGAGCCAGACCCTGCGGACAGTCACTTTTAATCTGGATTGCCCATCTTCATCACCTAATGACTCTTGCATAGTTTTCATCAACAGTTCCCAAAGCCTCTATCCCAACTCACAACCTTGTCTCCTCTCTGGGTCACCTGAATCCAAAATGATCATGCGTCATGGTAGACTAAGAGGATTTTGGATTTGATGTCATCTCATCATGAGTGATTGCAGATACAGATACACAAACAAACATGGCGCGATGATGGATGGGATGAACAAAGGGAGCACATGCAGAAGGACATCTTCACCAATAGACAAACAAACAATGCATGCAAAGAGTTGTGCTCGGGAATGGATGATCATGCAAAAATGTGTTCGCGGACAGACAAACGAACGAACATGCATTGTTCGCGACCAGATGAACCTATCCAACCTTCAAACATATAAGCAAGGAGAAATGTGAGAATGAAACATCAAGCGAACCCAACGACCATCGAAGGCTCTGCACATGTTTCCATGCGGAGGTGAAGCTGTGACACACCATGAAGACATCCATCACCAGCAACACTGCAGCTCAACATGCACACCAGCAGCAACACGAATGTACCAGCACTATCATGTCGAGTCTTGTCATGAGTCATGTTGTCCACGTCTCTACTATGGGCCATAATGTCAAACAATGTAATGTAACGTGGAAGTCCAAAAGACCCACTTGTTGCATGAAGATTGATGTAAAGTCAAAAATTCATGGAAGTCAAACAGTCATGAGGGTAGTCGAACAGCCACAAGGGTCAGTTTCACCCTTGGCTATAAATACCCCCTCATTTGTACATGCAAAGGAATTTTCACCTCAGCTCCTCCCACATAGCCTTGAGAGTCTGTAATCTTTTCTTTGAGGAGTAAGTAGTGGCTCCAATGCCCCACTCATGAGGTCAGTGATGTATGGTGTAACGATGTGTCTTGGAACTTTCACTTAATTCAGAAGCCTGCTATCAGGCTATCACGTTTTCACACGTGTTGTAACTATTGTATGACTAATCTTGAATACTGGTAATGCATGTTTCTTTAACCTATGTTTAACACTTGAACTAATTCACTTGTTGTAATACATATATGTTAATGAAAATGTGTTGTATATGTCGTTAATGTTGTCTCGCCTGTGTTAACTACTCTCCTAGACATCAGGTAGACCTTTCACATAAAACTTGCTATCACAATCGTTGCACTCGGGCAAACTAATCCTTTGAGTGTTATACGTGTTATCTTCCCTTATGTGTTATGACTGTCGCATCCTTGTGGATTGTTCCGTCGGAAGCTGTGCATGTCCTATTGTGTTGTGTGTTCCTAGTAGAGTTGGGACTACTCCCAACTGACTTGGGACTCACTCCCACCCTCTCCCTCTTCGGTGAAAGAACCATTGACATAAGTGACACTTACAATCACCAGACACGTGAACCTCACTTCTCAAAAGACAAAGCATACCACTGTCTTGTGATGACAAGTAAGAGTTGAGGCAAATCTTTAAGATAATGATAACTTGGCCATCATACCGGATGGGAATCCCACACAAAATAGTGTGAGGTCTAGTTGAGACTTCATACCAAGGTGATCCTGTGAATGTTGTCGGGTCCAACACCATCAACACGGCCATGTATTTTGCTTCTACCGAATTGAGTGCAATTGATCTCTGCTTCATGCTGTACCAAGAAATTGTTGGTGACCCAATACTGAAGATTCCGCCTGATGTGGTCTTCCTGTCAGATGGACTCCCTACCCAATCTGCATCTCTAAAGCCTTGCAGCTTCACTCCATCTATTTGTACCAAAGGGCAAACTAAGTGGTACCTTTGAGGTATCTCAACACATGTTTAGCTGCCTTCCAATAGAGTTTGGTTGGCTTAACCATTGCTTAACTAAGTTGGTTAACTACAAAAAATATGTTCAGTCATGTGTTCACTAAATACATGAGTGAACCCACAAGCTTCTTGTAAATAGTAACCTCCACCACTTCACCTGAAGTAGCATCTTCCTTCCTCCAGTTCCTTTCTAGATGAGTCTCCATGGGTTTGATTCTCTCCATGTGGAACTTCTTCAGTATATCATTGGCATACTTTCCCTGAGAGACAAACAGTTCCACATCTCCTTGCCATACTTCCATACCAAGGAATTGCATGAGCCCCAAGTTCTTCATCTTGAGTTCTCTTGCAAGATCCTCTTTGCAAGATTTTACTAGCTTCTCATCACCTGTTAAAATTAAATCATCGATATATAATACTATAATCAACAATTTACCTTCAACCAAAATATGGTAAAGTTTTTCACCTGCTTCACTTTTGGTGAAGCCCAACCTGGTGAAATAACTGTCAATCCTAGTGTAACAAGCACGGGGTGTTTATTTCAATCCATACATCTCTTGCTTGAGTCTGCACACATGCGACTCTCTGTTGAAGGACTCAAATCCTTTTGACTACTCAATGTACACTTCTTCCTCAATCATACCATTGAGGAATGTTGTGTTCACATCCATCTGATGTATCTTCCATCCCATATGCGTTGAAAGTGCTAGAATATATCTTATTGAAGAGTACCTTGATACTAGATCAAAGGTCTCCTCGTAATAAATTCCCTCCACCTAAGAGAACCCTCTAGCCACAAATCTAGCCTTGTTTTTCTCCACACTCCCATTCGCTACTTGATTTACCTTGTAAAGCCATCTGGAACTCACCACTGACTTGTGTTCTAGTCTTGGGATGACTTCCCAAACACTGTTTCTAATAATGGTGTCATACTCCTCAACCATGGCAACAACCCACACTGGTTGTTGTACTACTCATCCTATTATATACCTAGGGGGGATAATATGGAGTACCAAGGGAGGTACCCAAGGTAATAATGTAATAATGGGATGGGCCATAGTAATAAATAAGGTGGTTAACCCATATCATGTAAGGGACCACAAGTAGTTAGTAATAATGTAATGGGCCCATGGTATTAGTTTGATGGTATGAGGGAACCATGGTAATGACCCATGGTATTGTATGTATGAGGCCTACATAGAGGCTAGAGACTCCACGTCAAGGAATATTGTGAAGGATTATTTTAAGAACAGGCATATGGCTTGTGGAGTGTTCTCCTTCCTTAAGGAGTGAATGTATGGTGTTGCCCTACCTTAAGGGTTTTGATATCAATAAAGTGAATCATATTATTCCTGGGTTTATTTGCATTATCTTATATTTTCAAGGAATATTGTGAAGGATTATTGTATGAACAAGCATATGGCTTGTGGAGTGTTCTCCTTCCTTAAGGAGTGAATGTATGGTGTTTCCCTACCTTAAGGGTTTTGATTAATAAAGAAGCATTTCTATCTATTTCGATCTTGTCATTCTTGAGTTTATTTCTATTCTCATATATTTTTTGGGTTCGATCTATAACAAGTGGTATCAGAGCACTTTCTTGGGAAAAAGTGGAGATTTTTTTTTTTTTTTCCTATGAGGACTCCTGTTCTACACATATACAAATGTGTTGCGTGCTTCAACCCACAAGTGCAATGCTAGGCCCTGATCATGTAACATCACTCATGCAACTCCCACAATACTTCTATTATTCCTTTCATCCACCCCATTCTGTTTTGGGTTATGGGGTGCTATTAACTCATATCGAATTCCTTTTGATGCACAAAAGTTCTTGAATTCATTCAACACATATTATCCATTGTTATCACTCTTGAGAGCCTTCACTTTCCTGCCAATGTATTTCTCAACAAGTGCTTTCAATTCACAAAATTTAGCGAACATTTGATCTTTCTTCTATATGAAGAAAATCCATCACTTACGAGATAAATCATCTACAAATATTACATAATACATGTGCTTGGCGGTGAAGGCTATAGAGAATGGTCCACACACATCTGAGTGAACTATTTCAAGGATTTCTTGCGCTTGACTGTCCTTATCATGAAAGGTGGCTTTGGTGTACTTCCCCAATGTGCACCCTTTGTATGTATCTCTCTGCTCTAGTTCACCCTTGGGAAGTCCTGTAGAAATTTGTTGCATGGTCCTCAAAGCTCTGTGGTGCAATGGACCCAATCTTCTATGCCACAACTCACCGAGTTCTCGAATCTGCACTGTTATGAACCCAGCTCAAGAAAAATATAGAAAAGATAGATGAACGCCTTAAAATTCAGCCTCTTCGAGGGGGCAACCTCCTTTACATTACATAAATGAACAATTCTTGGATGATTCAAATGAAAAAACCTAATTTCTATATATAGGAGTCTAAGGAGTCACAATATAACCCAGCCGACCTAACAATAATAATATAAAGCCACAAAAATAACAATAGAGGGATTCTATGGGGAACAGTAATAAAAATATGGGGAAAATAGGGGCACAACAATATTAATAAGGGATGCAACTACAATACCCGGATGCGGGTGACAACTCGATATCTGCTTAAGTTAAGAGGGCCATTAAGGCACTTGGCCTCCCACTCGTCCGGCATTCACGCAGACAGATTTCATGGCAGGTGAAATATATCAGTCAAGGGTTGGAATGAGGTTCGCCTGGTACGCCATTAATGAGCGCTGGGTACGAGCATCCAGACGCAGGCCTTTAAACCTGGACAGGATGAGGACAACTAGCTCTACTGCTGATAAGCTTCACCCCCTCCCTCTGCACCCTCCACCTCCTCGCCTCGCCAAGTTTGATTGGGAGAGCGCCCGCACTCCTCTCTCTGCTGGTTTCCTTTGCTCACCACCCCTCTCCCTACAAGTCCACCTTTTCCACTGTCCGAGTCGTTGGTTAACTCTGAAGATGCCTCGCCGGAGAGGAATTTCTCGCAGAGGAGGCTCCTCTGCTTCCAGAGGCAGAGCTTCTCATTCCACGCCCCAAAACGTCATTCCTATCACCTCTGCTTCTCCGTCCTCACCTCCTTCCAGCCAAGCTCGCCATCTCCCGAATAATTCATTTCAATCGTCCAGGTTCACTTTTCACGGCAGGCTTAATAGGCCGGTCTTGACTGCCAGCATCACCATCATCCTCACAGAAGAGGAGGATCACCCCAGCGACCCGGCCATTTCCTCCTCCTCGCAGACTCAGGAAGATAGTACCCCCCAGGGAGGGATGGAGGGGGCGATGTTCACTGCGGATAACATGCAGGAAGACTCCCCGGTCCCTGAGGCCTCCATGCAGCAAAAAGATTCAAATCAGCTTGACGTTCTGGAATGCGAACCTGTTCATCAAGACTACTGCGTTCTACATTTAGTTACCCCCACAGAAGGCGGAACTGATGGAATTGAAAATGATGGGCTCGTAACCTGGATAGTCTCGTCCAGCAGACCGATAAAGAATGATACCGACTCTCCGACACAGGATGTGTAAGGCAACCTCCTCCTCGAAGAATGGTTCCTCTGTCTCCAAGTTTTAAGTTTCCTGTTTCTCTGGTCCTCTGTCTAAGTCTTTTTGTAACTCTGTTTTCGAGTCTGATCTCAAGCTTTTGCTCAGTATTAAGACTAGTCATCTTTTGTCAATTCTGCAGTAGTCAATTCTGCAGTGCTTTCTATGTATTGGGCTAGTTCTAGTTTGTTTTGTAGCCAAGTTGCAAGGTCAATCTGTTCACTAGCAGCGACTCTCAGGCTTTAAGTAGCAGAGGTTACAGTCCAAGCATAATTATTCTCTAGTGGGTTACTGTCTAACCTTCAAGTTTGGTAGCATTTTCCAGTTTCTGTGGCAGAGGGCCGGTCTATGCCCCCTCTGAGGTCTCGACCTCATTGTAAATAATCTTTTTTCTTCTTAATAGATTTAGCATTTACTCAGAAAAAAAAAAAGGGTACAACTACAATAGTAATGGGGTAATCACTAGTATTATAGGGACCCAACATGCACCTTCTCTTCTTTTGTTCTAAAAGTAGCATAGTCTTCTACATCCAATTTGTAGAGGTTCTTCACTCGAACCTCGATCCACTTCACTTGTCTTGAGGCTATGTGATGAAGGAAAGCCTTACGTTTGCTAAACATTTGACCCGAGGCTATGTGACAAAGTAAATCCTTTAATTGCTAAATATAAAATAGTAGCCATAGTCCTCCAACATAGAAACTGAAACAAATTCTTCTTCATACCCGAAACATACATGACATATTTTAATGTCAAAGGAGAACCATACTCCCTCTGAAAAGTCACAATATCGATGGCAATCGCATTATACCTTCCATCATCTCCCATTTCGATGTGGATCTGAAGGTACTTCTCCTCCAAGTCACTAAAGAATTATTTGTTTTCAGTCATATGGAATGAGGCTCCACTATCCATATACCACACATTACCCATCACTAATGTCACCATGCAAGTGATGAGGGTGAAATCCAACTCGAATTGTGAAGCAAGAGCTTCACCTGTCGCTCCTCTTGAGGGCTTCTTGTCGGCCTTCTTGTGCAGACACTTTTTGGCATAGTGTCCCAGCTCATGATAATGAGAAAATTTAATCTTCAACAAGTCTTTCTTCTTTCTACCCTAACTACAATCTGATTTGGAATGGGATGAATTCCCTTTCCCTTTCTTCGCCTTTCTAGCTATGGCATAGTTTTGATCATCATCATTCTTGGATGAGGATCCATCTCTGCTGTTCCGTCGAATCTATTATTGCACCAAGTTGGACCACAAATGCTCCCACTCTGGTAGCTTCTCCCTCCCATTTATCGAATCTTGGTAGTTTTTCCAGCTCATGGGAAGGCCTAGAAGTGCTGTGATGACCAGATCATCTTCAACAACGGTGACGAAAATACTTCCTAGCTCATATCGACATTGGGTGAAATTGGTCAAGTACTCTGGTATTGTGTTCCCCTTCTCCATATTTATTTTTTTAAGTTTTACCTTTAGTTTCAGATTCCCATGGTCACTTCTCTTTTGAAACAGGTCTTTTAAGGCCTTTCATATTTCATATGGAGTCCTTCTAGGATAATCCTTTTACATCCTTTGCAACACATTTTCTCCACTCTGCCAAATCTTGTGCATCAGTTGCTAGAGGCTTAGGAATATCTTTGTCTATGAATTCACTAAGCATGTTATCTTCCAACACTACCTCCATCCTATCCTTCTAAGAAATATAGTTCGAACTACAATCAAGGGCATATTCGATTCTCAATTCGTAGAAAAACATCCTTTTGACTCTAAAGTATGATATTGCAAATTACAAGCAAAAGACAAACTTGCATTCTCCTCTTCTAGAGAGATTTTTTATTTGATACCGTGTAGAAATTCCTTGTAGATCCAAACTGCTAATTGTAATTTACTAAAACAATAGACTTGAATCTACTCTACTCATCAGCGAAAAGAATTAAACGATCGTGAAATCATGAAGCATACAAGAGAAAGAATTCAATCAACACATTACACAATGATTTCCTCAGGAAAGCCAAAGCGAAAAACCCTTGTTATTTGTATATTGCATTAGTCAGCAAATATGAGAAGATTACAATGCTTTGCTCAAGCCCGAGCAACCTATGTCTCACTGCTTCCTAAACAAGCCTAGGCAAATACTTAAAATTTCTCGCTTTCCCAAGTCCCTAATTCCTTGTGTTGTTTCCTTGGGAATTATCACCTTATTAATTACAAAAATTCCTCAAAGAAATTGTGCAATCCATCATAGGCCTTCCTCTGACTGCATGCACCACTATACAATTTGGATGATTATACAACTGACCTATACGGATGATTATACAACTGATAGTACATTGTCCTTGAACTCCAATCTCAACTGGGTAACTCTCATATTTGACATGCATGAGTTATTTATGAGTGAATCATTAGTTAACTGGTTGATCATTGCAGGCAGCACTACCTCCCACTAGTTCCTCCAATAGTTGCAACTAGTTTAATTGACTTTAACTCAGTTAAACTAAATTAATTAATTACAACTCAAAATAAACTCAATCATGGCTCCTACATGACTCAAGTTAGACCCTCAACTTGAATTAATTGAACCAAATAAGTCAAATTAAATTAGTTAACTCGTACAAGTTGTCTTGTGATGTTGAATTACACTTTTATTCCTAATTTAATTCAAGAACAAAATTAAATTAGGAGTTTTTTGTTGCATTTTCAACATAGAGGAACTAGTCTTGCAGCAAGAAAAGTATGTATTGAATTGTGACAGTGTCAAAGTGCACTCCATCTTGCCAAAAACCCCACTTTTCACTACAAAACAAAGCATATTGAAGTTAGATACCATTGGATCAGTGAAGTGTTAGATGATCGGCTACTACATTTGAAGAAAATACACACAAAGGAAAATCCAGCTGATATGTTAACGAAATTTTTTCCAAGGGATAAGCAGGATATTTGTAAAACCTTAGCTGAGTTGTTTAAAAAATGATCGAGGAAAAACCTTGATTGAGTTGTCTCAAAGATGATAAACGAGGCTTGGGAAAGATCTATAACTAAGAGATATACATTTATTTTGGTCTCAAGTGGGAGATTGTTGTGTTTGACACCAAATAAATAAATAGATAGAATAATTAAAATAAAAGCATAATGTAATATTATGACTTGTTGAAGCTTCTCCGAAAAGTTTAGAGTCATGGTTTTAGACTCTGGTTTTCATAGCACATGGTATTGTGCCAATAATATTTCTCTGGATTATTCGGTGAGAAATTATTTATACGTAATATTGATAGACATTGTGTATGAGTGAGAAGGCAAGAAGATTGGAGATGAGATAATAGTTATAAGTTTTTATTTAATGGAAAATTGATAGATCTTTCCCCGTGAATTTTCCTTATAAGTTTTTCCACTTAAATCTATTATTCATTTTGGTTGTGCAAATATTTTATATTATTTATTTCAAATCTAAATTTTGAATTAACATACTTTTACAAATTTATTGCATTATTTACAAATCTCATATTTATATTACAGATCTACCTCATTTTCTACCACTCTCATATTTATATTAACAAATAATTTATTAATTATTTTAACCAAAACAATTACTAATAATAAATTAAATATCTAAGCTCTAACCAATAACACCTTTATAACTTTATAAGAGATAATGAAACACCATATTATTCGAATCTTATATACTTCCTGTAATTAATCTTAAAAAATTATATTTTATAAGTTTGAAATTAACTATTCAAACTCATAAAAAAATAGGTTTATGAGTCATTAGTAAATAGGTCATATTAAATGACTGTAATACTAAAAAATTCATATAATAAATTATAAGTGAATTACATTTATGAGAAATAAATTAAGTTAATAACTTGATTATTAAAATTTTAAGTGAGTATTTTTGAAAAAATATTTCATAATTTTGAAAGAGCTTTGATAAATATAT
This sequence comes from Pinus tabuliformis, assembly GCA_031772625.1. NCBI lineage: Eukaryota > Viridiplantae > Streptophyta > Pinopsida > Pinales > Pinaceae > Pinus > Pinus tabuliformis. The sequence continues at coordinate 1,527,494,583 of CM062820.1, read as the reverse complement.
TTTATATAATTAATTTTTGAAAAATATATTTTATATATTAAACTAATTCATGAAAAATGATTATCAATAAATAACACCAGTATAAAATCATTTATAGAATAATTTCAAATTTCAAATTTTATAAAATATTTTTTATAATATTGAAATGACAAAATCCTTTTATTTATTTACTTTCTTCAAAATGATAATTAAGTATAAAACTTTAAAATGAATACCCAAGAGGGTCTCTTACGAGCTTGAAATGACTTGATGAGAGAGGACATGAGCATCTCTTACAATTAATTGAAATGACATGAGAGATAATTTGAAGAGACAATGTGAAATAATGACTTGTAGAAAGTAGATGCGAGGGGTTCTTATGACCTGTGGTGGAAGACGTGTGCTTTTAGAACTTGTGTGAAAGAGATGAGTTATGAATCAATCAACCACACAATAATTGTGCAATTTGATTTTATTTGCTATATTAATTTTATTGTGGGAAAGAGATGAGTTATGAATCAATCAACCACACAATAATTGTGAAATTTGATTTTATTTGTTATATTAATTTTATTATATATTAACTAGGATATTTTTTTCCAAAAATAGTAGAATTTTTGGTATGATTTTGAGAAAGTTTGGTGGAAATTTTTTAAATTTTGGGTAACCGCTATCAAGATTTGGGATTTTGGGGGTCCAGGGATTTTTGATGGTGTTGAGTTCATTTTCACATTTAAAAAAATGATTTAAACACTCCCACAATCATATTTCTTGAAGAATTTCTGGTCAGATTTCTCAAGAAATTTGTCCTCCAAGCGAAATTGTGGCCTCTTTAGACAACACCTATATATCTCATCGATACCTAAAATAACTATATGTAAGTTCATTTTTATGTTTAAAAAATCGCATATATATATATATATATATATATATATTTATTTTAGTTATAAGTATATATGTGTATGTATATTTATATTTATACTTATATTTATATTAAAGTTGCTTAATTTCAGAGAATTTTCTCTTCTTTTAAGAAATTTAATAATGGAAATTTGTGATCTTACATTGAAATTTTGCAATTTCACAAATTTTGAGTAATAAAATTTATCATTTCAATAGTTTATCAAAATTCTGACCAAAATTATAAAAACCATTTGTTACTAAATGAATAACATAACATAGGCTACAAATGTCATATTAAGAAAAACATTCACTCAAACTAATCTAAAATGAATTAACATATATATATATATATATATATAAGAGCAAGGAGAAGCTTTGTATAATTTTTGGTGCTAAATAAATGAAGGTAAAAATGATAAAATCATTTTGATACAAATAGAGGAAATGTGGGTATCTAAATATGAAGTTGTTAGTCATAGTTAGCTTGATATTCACTTTGACGAGTTCCATTTAAAAAAAACCATTACATATCGGTTTTTCACTTATTTTGCTATTCGAATTTCTCTATGCCTCCTCTTTCAAATATAAGGACGTAAATAACTATATTTCATAAGGGGTAATTTTATTTAACTATATGTAAATCAACTACCAACTTCGTCATACTAAAATATTTGTGAATCCAATAGCTAAAACTTAAGGAAGAAAATTCACATCATTGCATATGAGAGTGATTAACAATCATAATGGTGGATTTCCTTGCCCTAAGGTGACGTTTCTAAAGACAAAGGATACTCTCCCAATCTAAATCGTCATGAATATGAAGTAGGTGTAGCAATCCATTTGTGGTTGCTAGTTCCAAACCAATGGTGGTGTCTCTAGTCATAAATTCCATTTGTGGTTGCTAGTTCCAAACCAATGGTGGTGCCTCAACTCATAAATTCAACCCTTAAATGTTTTCCCTTCTGGGTGATTCATTAAATGTTGGTGCCACCCTTCTTTCTATCTCCTCCATTACGAGTGCACTCTCCCCACTACTTATTCTTTTAACATGCCAATAGTAGAGTAGATGAATCCACCTCACCTCTCAATTAATGCCATTCACAACTAACAATAAGGTGCATTCATGTTGACACCTTTCACCCCGTTCTTTCCAATTATAATTCACAACTATCAATAAGGTTCATTCAACTTGGAACCTTTCACCCAGTTCTTTCCATCTAAATGACCAAGGTTTTGCTTCACAATGAGATTTAACACCAAATCAAAATATAAAAAATAGGCATCTATATAGGCCACTCAAATCACCTCATATCTATCAGCATTTAGTAAACGAAAAATAGTTCAATTGCTAATTTACATTGTTCAAATAACAATTATGAATATTTAGGTAGATTTGGGGCCTCAAAACTAGCCCAAGGTTGCAGTTCACAATTTCTTAAATTTCAACTTTGCATTAACTTGAAAATTATAAAGGAAAAATCGCTGGAATAATAGACAATATGATGGTCCCATATCCCATGCTTAAAAAGTATTTCACTAAATAAATGTAAATATTAAATATGAATCAAATTAGAAAATAAAATATTATATCATCATTTGAGTATATAATTTAAGTCGTCGACTTTCTAGTAACAATTAACATTGACCAATTAATTTATCCATTATCATTTTTTTGAAGGTAGAAAACCTGATGATAAATTAGTCATCAATCGACTGTGAGAACAATTGCCACTACCTACTCACTTACTACTCTATCTACTCTATTTGAATGATCTATGTCAAACACATTATTCAAGGAAATCCACATCAAATGAAGTAATCTATTAGTGGTCTCTATGGGGATAGAATTTCTCTCCTAGTTGTCTTTAGTTCTTGGGGCATTACTCTATTTCTTAACATTCAAGGAAGACAAACTCTTACTATCTTAGCCAATCAAAAGTAGTTTCAAATCTTACTTTATAGTCAAAAAGTATGCAAGAAAATTATTATCTTTGATAGATATTGTTAAAGTTATATCTCCCATAAAATCATGACTTTTTTTCTTTTCTTTTTGGAATTTAACCTTAACCTCATATATAAAAGAAACTTTATAGTCAAAAAGTATGCAAGAAAATTCTTATCTTTGATAGATATTATTAAAGTTATATCTCCCATAAAATCATGATTTTTTTTATAGCATTTAACCTTAACCTCATATATAAAAAGAAATACTACTTTTGATTTTAAATTACTTAAAAAATTTCATAAAATTAAAAAAAAAAAAAACAAAAACAAAACAAACTTAAATTATCATAAAATTTATATATATATATATATATATATATATATATATATATAACTTAAATTGGAAAAGTAACTATTCACTATGAAATTTATAATTTATTTAATTATTTTTAGGTTGTGAAATTTTCTCACACCAATGTGAAATTATAAGTTTATTAATCAATTAAAATGATTAAAATGTTTCATTAGGTACATGGAAATCTTTACATATTGTTAAGTCTAAATTTATTTAGGGAATTTTTTTATCATCTTATTATTTAAGAAGATAACAATTTAAAATGTTTGTAAATTTATTTTTATTTTATTTTATAATTTTTTTTGTGTTTAGAGGAATTGGTAATAAGGCGGGATTCATATTTGTGTGATACTAGGTTGATTTTCATCATTTTTTTTTTTAATACACTGATTTACACCTTAAAGAGTAAGCCTATTAATTTTATTAATTTTCCAAACAATAATGCATTTCAAATCTCTTATATATTATAATTCAAAATTATACTTAGAAAATAGATTTATTTATGGCATTTTATTAATAACTCTTTTCTTCAAATTTTAATTCTAGATTACTTATCTTGTCTTTTTTCATAATCTCTTCAATGAAATTATTTTTCATATTTTTAATTATGATCTTTTAAGTAAATTTTATAATAATAATAATAATATTTAAAATTATTGTATAGCTAAATATCACATTGATGTATAAGACTATTGATGTATAAGACTAGTGAGGGACAAGAAACTTTCTTTGCATAATGATTTGATTGTGTATTATTCATGAAATATATATTTTAACATTTTTAAATTTCAATAACCAAATTTATAATGGAACAAGGATTGTTTGCATTACTTAATATATTTGTCTTCTTCAATCTATTAAAAAGCCACAATTTCAAGTAGATAATTATTTAAGAGAAAAAAACATTGTGTTTTGTTTTTTTTTAAGCAATAGATATTATTTATAGATTATTCATGTTTTCTCTTTGTCTTCTGAGAACACACAGAAACACTAATGTTTTTGCATTTACAAATGTAATTTTTTATTGTCTTAATAAAAAGTTCAATTTTTCTCTGAAAAAATCAAAGTTATGTAGCTCGAACAAAATTATATGATATAGGCCAAGGCCATAGGTATAAAATGTAAAATTGAGAAAATTTCTACCTTAAATAGCATTCTTTCTTAATGAACCATATTTTATTTGTAAGTTTTAGTTCTATACACATTAATGAAGCAAACAAACTACATAAAAAAACATAAGATATCAACGAAAGAAAATACTAGTAAATTAAACCTCTAATAGACTTATGTTAACTTATGCTTCTTTGATTCATTTTCTTATGGATCCCTATAAATTTCTTCCTTAATTTTTGTATCTTAAAGTTATTTTTGTTAAATTCCAACTTGGGGATTCCAAATGGGTCCTTTGAAGCCTAGGGTGTCTCTACTAAAAGAGTTGAATTTGAAAGAGGGAGTTTTACAGCATTGTCTAGAATGCCAAGGCAAGCCACAATTTTCTCCTTGAGTTGAGTTGGACTAAAAGCCTACATGTTCTTGCTACACTAAATTCTCACATATGCCTCAACATCCTCTTGCTTGTCTCAATTCAATAACATGTCTTGTTGTATCAATGGTGCAATTCTCCCAAGCTATATTTCTTTGTTATTTTTTCGCTCAAACTCTGATTGCTACTTTTCCCACTTTATCCTTTCATTAATAATTTCCATTAGGCTTCACCTACATCCCTAACATACCACTTCAACCCTTTCTTAAACCCACCCAAATCATAAGGATGTAACACCCATTTTTACAATGGAAATATATCATTAAGGTCCTACACAAAGCTTCCAAGAGAACTAGACTAAAACTAAAGCATACATACACCCATTTTTATGTTGAAGCTTCTAAGTCTACTTAGTTAGAAACCCTCGATGCACTTTATCTAATTTATTCCTACCTACTTGTTCCATTACTTAACAAGTTATTTACAATGTAAATACTGAAAATAAACACTGGTGCATGCTCAACATATTACAGATCAACAATTGAAGGAAACAAAAACAATCACACCAAATGACACTGTTATTTTTGGACCAATGTCCCCGGAAAAACCCAATGTGGGAAAAATAGTGCAGATATCTGTGGGTTTTCTTATTAAGCAATATAAAAGTACAATCTGGGTGCCAAATATGGCCTACCCAACAGAGAATTTCCTTGGTAGTAATACCTCTTAGTTTGAGACAAAATTCCTGGAAGAAGCCTCGGATAATCCTTCCAGCAGCTCCTTGGCTCCCATATGCCCCATAAACCCCAACGTCTACCCTTTCTGGACTGTGTCAGCCTTAGGGGGCCCCGCGTCAACCTTCTGTCCCTCTATGTCAGTAATGTTGGCCTCTCTGAGGCTCTACACAGCTCCTGGATGCCTCTGCATGGCCATGCGTGAGTCCTAGTGGCTACTGCGTCACTCTCTCTGGCTACTGCGCTGCTCTTCCGGCACTATCTCTATCTCTCTGTTTCTTTGTACTCAATTCCCCTCAGCTGCAACTCCCGATCACTAATTATATCTCTCTTAGCAAACCTCGCTCTAGATAATAGAATGATTGATCACTCTGGTGTACTCTCCAAGTGACCCTCAAGCCTCCTCTTATACTTTTCCTGTTGACATCTCAATGGCCGAGATTAAGTCCCTAATCAACGGCTAAGATTAGATCTGGCTTGACCCATGTCTTTTGGACCACTCTAATACAAATTTATATTAGTACACATTAATATTTTATTTTCCCTAAGTTTAGACTTAGGGACTCCATTAAAAATATTAATTATTTTAATATCTCTTGATTTGTTTAGAATTTGCCCAAATATTTTCTGGGTATTGGATATCTCATCTGACCCAACCTCTCCACCAAATTTCGTGGCTAGAGCACATCTGATGCTACCCCAAATCAACACTCCCTCTTAGCGAGGATTGTGCTCTAACAATACTCCTCACTGAGTATTACTCTGATCATCTGGCATCGATTCCTGCATTGATTCTAGGCCTTCCTGCCCACCATCCTCTGCACTGATGCCTGTTGTACTTCTGCCCATGGTTCTTCCACTGCCACTGCTACATCGGTACGACAGCTCCCTCTGCATCTATGTTGCTGCTGGTCCTTTCTCCCAACACTGCATCCGCATTGCACTTCCTCTCATCATGTTGCATCATGCTGTCCACTGTTGCACCGCAACTCAGTTACTGAGAAGTAAGTAACTGGTCCTCCAACTGACCTCTCTGTTGGGCTAGAGACACCCAGTGATGTTGAAGCTCCCTCTGCCGCTAACAAGTGCTCCCTCCCTAACCTCTGCGCTGCTGCAAAAACTCCCTGCATCTTGCACCATTGCACACCTCTCTGTGCGTTATGGAACTGGTGCAACACTCCTCTGCCTCTTGCACTACTGCAGCCTGCTAGCTCTACGTTGTCTCAAGAATCCTGCACTATATCTCTCTCTGCTGCTCCTTCCGCATCTGTCTCTAGCCATCCAGCAAGTCCTGCTACTCCTCGTCGGGGCTCTTGTAGCAAGGTCTAATCCAAGAGGTTGGGTACCTCGAGGATCCTACCCCTCATCGCCTGTAGTCCATCTGACTACAACTTGATGTCTCCCCACTTTTGCTCAAGTGGTGTGTGCGCACTCATGGCACAGTCATCGTCTGTCAAAACTTCCTTCTCTGCCCGTGCTAGCACTGCCTTAGTCTCGAAAGACTCTCCCTTACTCTTCTTCCTTCGGCACTAGGTCACATAATGACCCAGCTACCCATAGTGGAAGCACTTGATCTTGGAAAGATCCTTCTTCTTCCACTTTTCCTACTTTCCCTTAGATGCTAGGGCAACATCTTCCCCCTCCTACTTGACTTTGATCCCCTTGCTGTTGCTACCTATCTTCGACTACCGTCTGATCTCTTCTTGGTGAAGAGCAGCCCACATCTCATCCCAAGGTGGAAGTGTCCCTTTGCCCAGTATACTCTGGAAAGTACCTCCCAGTCTTCTGAGACTGCATTCAGGGTTGTCCTCACCATCAATTCCTAATATGACGTGGCTTCTATAGCAGTCAACTGATCTTAGATCTCGTTCAGTCCTCCGCGGAAGGTGTCAATCAGTTCTCACTTCTTCATCTGATACGACCTCAATTTATTCTCAAGTAACATTATTCTCTGCACAGAAGTATGCTAGTACAATTTCTTGAGGGCCTCCCACATCTCATATGTTGTTTCCTGCTTGGCAATGTGTGGTATTACATGGTCCTTGACCCCGTCAAGGATGATGCTCTTGGCCCTCACCATTGCCTCCTCGTACTTGTCGTTATCAATTAGGTTGACTGGGATAGTTATAACCTTCAAGGCGAAGTTCTTGACATGATTTCTGTCAAGTATGGATAAGATTTTGGCCTTCCATACTGCGAATTTTGATGCTCTGTCCAGCCTATCCTGGTCTCTTACTCTGTTTTGTGCCATGATGCACTTCTACTTCCCTCTTGGAAGTTCTTCGTTCGACTCCTCTGAGTCTCTACTTCCCGTCTGGAATTTCTCTTTTGGACTCCCTCTGAGTCCCCACTTCCCTCCTGGAAATCCTTCTACCGATGTTGAGATGCCCCCTACTCTGATCGTCTGTGCAACCACACCACTGATCCGGGTTTCTCAGCTAGAAACCCTCGGTAGCAACTCCTTCCTCTTGGCCTTGCCTTGTCAGGTATTGTTCTGACTCACCAGCTCCACTCTGAAATATACCCACAGCCTTATAAACCCCAGTAACCTGAATGTGAGAGTTCCTAGGCTCTGTGCAATCCCCACACCAGCAACCCGGCCTCCTCGGCCAACCGCATCAGCCCCTCTAGCTTTTGTGTGGCTCTCCATGAGGCTCCCTTTGCCTTCCTTAGCCTCTGCGTTGCCTCTTCCTCGCTCACCCTTGATGACATAGGCATTGCATCACCCTTCCCTTGTTGTTGCTCTGCTAGAAACAACTTCTGTCACCTCGGGACAGTTGTTTTCTGCTACTATTGCTCTGCTCAGCTCATGTCCTCAGTCTTCCTATGATCTGAAATCACCCTCTGATACCATGTTGAAGTTTCCAAGTCTACTTAGTTAGAAACCCTCCATGCACTTTATCTGATTTATTCCTACCTACTTGTTCTATTACTTAACAAGTTATTTACAGTGTAAATACTAAAAATAAACACTAGTGCATGCTCAACATATTACAGATCAACAACTGAAGGAAATTGACGCAGGGCAACCTGAAACAGGGCTACCCGCGTGTATCCAATCTTCACCCTCAAAGGTTAAGGCCCTTTTCTTAATCTCTGCAGAATAATTCATTACAATAGCCTAGCCTTGAACAATTATTATTATTGGAATTTTATAACACAACCCTTATAAACCTTACGCAATCCTTAAGCTGCATATAAAACAAACCCACTTTATAACTGTGGTAATGTTGGACTTACACATAAATCCTTCATATCGACACTATTTCTATTATATGTCTTTTATAATAGAAATACGCTACAAACATGCATTTTCCCCTTTTAACACGAGCTCTACACAGTTATTGAGGCATACCTTTATCGCAATTGCAATCTTCCATGGTCCATCAACATTCCTTTATTGCAACCGATATGTGATAACTTTCCAGACTTCAAATGTTAAACAATTGCGCTCCTATAACCCTATCAGGTCTGCTCCAATATCGCAAATCGCCATTTCAAATCGCACTTGTTAAAGGGCCGATACATATCCAATATGCGATTAACACTTTGGACTTCAAATGACATGAACTCACATTCATTCTCTTGTCAGGTCCGCTCCCGTATCGCATGTTGCCATTCCAAAGGCCCGAAGGTTAATTCATCAATGGGACGTTGCGATGCGATATTTGTTTAAACTCCTCCACCATTGATCTGAGCCTTGATCCAATGGTCAACAATGTTATCATGCATCATTATCGCAAAAGCCTTGAAGCTTTCCTCCGATGTGATACCACTGGTTCCCCTCACTGCGACTTAATCCTGGCCGTTGATCGTAAAGATCCAACGGCTACTGAGCATCAATCTCTCACTTCTTCGCTATCCTCTTCAATTGGGTTTTACGTTGCTCCTATGTTTTCCCTGCGGGTTTTGGTTATTCAATGGTTCTGATCTTCATCCTCAGTTGTTCCGCTATGACTCCCTCCTGAGCTTAACCTTTGTGATTTCTTTATTACAATCGTTCAAGCGTATTATTTGGGTTCTTTGTGTTAGTTCTACGGACCTTTACAATCCTCTGTCCTACTTTCCTCTCTGTGTATTCGTTGAACGCTTGCATACATATAGATTATGCAAATCTCTCATACATTCAATTTATCAGTCAATACATCAAAACACACACTAACACAGTCTTGAATTAAATCTCTGTATATTTATAAATATGAACTGCTGGTACAAAATGAGATCTCTGTCTCTCTCTGGCCTAATTTTTTCTAATTAGTGGTTGTTATTCCACATTCTGCCATAGGCTTATAGTTGCACTCTCATTTGGCTAACCCCTCCTACCATACTCTTTTTTTTCTTTTCAATACATTATTAGCAGTTTCTTTTATAGTTGAGGAACTGTTCCTCAATTATTTTTCAGTTGCTCAACAGTTTCTTCAAACAAGTTCTTAACTAATCCTAATTTGATCTATTTACCTAACTTAAGAACTAATAATGGTTGAGTCAGCCTTAATTTTAAATAAAACAAGTTAAAACAGAACAAAAATATTTCCCAGCTGTCGCCTCTTCATTCGGATGCTCCTACATCACGCTCTTGGGGTAAATTAAATTCATGGCTCCTGTCCATTAGCTCTTCAATAGAGTACCCGGTGATCTGAATCTGGCCAGCATCTAACTAAGAACTATCTTTAATAGGATGACCCTTCCACTTGACTAGGTACTGCAAATATTCCTTCCTTCGAGTCCGTCTAGCCACCTAGGTATCTAGGATCTATTCGATCTCTAGAGGCTTTGATAGGGGCATTTGTTTAATCCATGAATCATTCTCTTTCTGGGTGTCTCATGTTCGTCTTTCCAAACTATTTTCGTCATCCATTGCATTGTAGGGGTATAGATATGTTACATTGAAAATGGGTGAAATTCCAATACCTGGGGGTAACTGCAATTCGTAAGCATTCATAGAAAACTTCCAAAGAATCCTACAAGGCCCAATTTTTTTCCATTTCAACTTGCTGTATTCACTCGTAGGAAAACTCTCTTTGCATAGGTGTGCTAATACCATGTCACCTACGTTGAATTGTACCTCCCGCCTTTCCAAATATACCTTCTACTTGTATCTTTGGATGTTGTTTTGTAATTTTAATTTCACCTGTTCATGAAGATCGTTGATTGCCTTTATGAAATATCCACCATCAGCACCCCTGCATTCCAACTATCCCAAATCCCGTAACTCATGTACTCCACATGGGTGCATTTCATATAGGATCTGGAAAGTACTACTACCCGTACTTCGGTTGGGTGAATCATTATAAGCAAATTCTGCTTGTGTAAGAACACAATCCCACTGTCGAGAATTTTCTCCAACCTAACTCCTCAATAAATTTCCCAGACTTCGGTTCACCACTTCAGTTTGACCATTGGCCTGCGGGTGATAAGCTAAGCTGAATTTTAGTTTGGTGTCTAATTTTTTTAAATAAGGTTCGCCAAAAATTTCCTGTAAACTTAATGTCTCGATTCGAAACAATAGACTTTGGCAAGCAATGTAATCTAACTATCGCGGTAAAGAAAAAATGTGCTATATGTGTGGCGTCACTGGTTTTCCTACATGGAATGAAATGTAACGATCCACCACCACCATGATGGAGTCGAATCCCCATTGTGTCTTTGGCAGACCTAAGACAAAGTCTAAACTAACTGAGTCCCATGGTCTGTTCGGAATGGGTAAGGGTGTATACAACCCTATGTTTTGGCTGTGTCCCTTTGCAAGCTGACACACTTTGCATCTAGTCACAAACCTTTGTACATCTCTGCGCTTCTTCGGCTAGTAGTAAAAGTGGCTCAACTGATCTAAGGTCTTGTCTATGCCAAAATTCCCGGCTAAACCTCCATTATGATTTTCCTGGATTAAGTTCTCTCTCATAGAACATTCCAAAATATATAACTACATTTCTTTGAACAACAATCCTTCCTATATATTATAGTCTAGCCATGAACTATTATCTCTCAACAATAGATTTTGGCAAGCCTCATAGGCTTCCTTAAAATTTGCATCTGCCTCATAAAAGTCCTTAAGATGTTCAAATCCTAGTACTTGTATTGTACTTTCCTATAGGATCAAATTCCTCCTACTTAATGCATCTGCCACTTTGTTGGCTTGACCGCTGATGTGTTTCAACACAAACGTAAAACTCTGCAAGTACTCCACCCACTTGGCATGTTTATGGTTCAGCTTATGTTGCTGCATAATATACTGCAACGCAGAATTGTCTGAAAATAAGACAAATTCATTGGCCAACAGATAATGTCTCCAATGCTTTAGTGCTTGAACCACCGCATAAAATTCCTTATCGTAGGACGTGTATTTTTTCCTATTTTCATTTAGTTTCTCACTAAAATAGGCTATTGGCTTGTCCTCTTGACTGAGTATTGCACCAATGGCTGTCCCACTGGCATCACAACGAACTTGGAAAAGTTTGTTAAATTCTAGTAACCTCAAAATCGTCTTTTCGGTAATTTTCCTTTTGAGAAACTAAAAACTCTTCTTTGGCATTTCTGTCTATTGGAAAGGCTGATTTGTTTTCTTAATGGTGTCCAGCATGGGTGCACAGATCCCACTGAAATTTTTAATAAATTTCCGATAAAAACTTGCCAATCCATGGAAACTCTGTACCTCAAACAAACTTTTAGGGGATGGCCAACAAACTATGGCTGCAACCTTTTTCGGGTCCATTTTTAGTTCATTCTTAGAAATCACAAATCCCAAATAAATTAATTCTTTCTTGAAAAAAGAACATTTCTTCAAATTTATCAGTAATTTATTTTGCTGTAATTTTTCCAATACATACCTCACATGTCGAAAATGTTCTTCCTTTGTCTTGCTGAATATAAGTATATCATCCAGATATATAATTACAAATTTCCCAATGAATTCCTTCAGCATCTCATTCATCAACCGCATGAATGTGCTAGGGGCATTGCTCAATCCAAACGGCATAACCAACCATTCATATAAGCCTTCATTAGCCTTGAAAGTTGTCTTCCACTTGTCACCTTCTCGAATTCTAATTTGGTGGTAGCCGCTTTTTAGGTCTATCTTTGAAAAGTACACTGCTCCACTCAGACAATCCATCATATCATCCATCCGAGGTAAATGGAATCTGTACCTAATGGTGATCTTGTTAATGGCCCGGTAATCCATGCACATTCTCCACTCACCTCCTTTCTTTGGAGCTAAAACAATCAAAATTGCAAAAGGGCTTAAACTCTCCCGAATCAGTCCTTTGTCCAACAATTCCTGCACCTGCTTCCAGATTTCTTCATTATCCTTTGGACTCATCTAGTAGGCAACCTTGTTTGGAAAACTCGCCCCTGGAATAAAATCAATATGGTGACTAATGCTCCGCTTTGGTGGTAATTTGTCCAGTAGATCGTCTACCACAATATCACCAAATTCTTGCAGCATGTTATGTATCTCTTCTGGTAAGTCAGTGACTTCAATATGGATCAATATTGGTTTTGGCCTTTGCACAATTGGATACTTCACTTCATCATCCTACATTTGTCGCAGAAACTCTTTTCTACCTAACAGTAGTGCCTTTGTTCCACTGGTTTTTGCAACATCCTCTTCCTTCATGGGCACTAGGGTATGCTTAATCCCATCTTTAACAAACTTGTAACAATTTATTGCCCCATCATGGACGACCTTCCTATCATACTTCCATGGTCTGCCCAGAAGAATATGGCACACGTCCATTGGCATTATGTCACAAGTCACCTTATCCTTGTACTTGCCTATCTGAAATTCTACCTCACATTGTTCATCAACTAACAATTGGTGTCCCTTCTACAACCATGACACCCTGTATGGAGTTGGGTGTTTTTCTCTCTTCAAACCCAATTTCTCCACCATCTCTGTAGCTACCAAATTATCAGTGCTCCCGCTATTAATAATCAATTTATAGCATTTTCTGTGTGACTTACATACAGTCCGGAATAATGCTTTCCTCTATGTCTGATCAACTACTTCCTTAGCTGGCTCTAACAATGCCTTGTTCAACACCAAGGCTTCCCCGGTTTTGGGCATATTTTCCACCTCCTGTGGTGGTGCCTCCACATCATCGGGCTGAGCGACATATGCTCCCCCTGCCCAGTTTATTCGTTTTCAGGACATTCAAAGGACCTGTGTCCCCACTTATGACACTTGTAACACTGATAGGCATTTCCTCTGCCTCTTCCATTACCTCTTCCTCCCTAGTATGACCTTCCTCCTCTGGTGCTACCTTCCCTTTCACTCTGTCCTGAAGTCTGCGAACTACTACCCTCTTCGTTGCTATTGGAAGTCCTACCTCTGCTAAAGGTCTGTCCTCGCCCTCTACCAGAACCACGTCCTCTTCTGGCATTATGTTTCCTTGCAATATTTTCCTCTGCCTTCAAAGCACTCTGATAAGCTTCCTCCATGGTCCTAGCGTAAAGAATGCTAATCTCGTCTAGGATCTCCATTTGTATACCATTTACAAACCTCGCATTTTTCTCAGGGATATCTTCTACATAACCAGCTCTCAGGTTAATTTTATAAAATTCTTCAGTATATTCCTTCACAATCATCATTCTCTGCTTCAGGTTCTGTACTTGTCTATAAAGGGAAATTTGATAATCCTTAGGTAGAAACTTTCTCTTCATTCTAGCAACCATCGTGTCACATTTTTTAATTAATGGTTTGTTTATCTCCTCCTTTCTGCCTGTACATTGTCCCATCATAATGCTACATGTCCCTTCAATTTGGTGACCACAAACCTAACCCTCTTGTCTTCGCTGATTTCTTCATACTCAAAATATTTATCTAATTCACTTATCCAGTCTAACAAGGCCTCTGTGGAAAAACTGCCATCATAATTAGAGAGCTCCGGTCTTGGCTTTCTGCTAGCCAACAAAACTGACCTCAATAGCTTAATTTCCAGTCCTTTGTCATCTGACCCATCTGTCATGGCTACGTTTTCCTCCTCACTGTCATCCACACCTTTTGGATCTATACGCCTCCCTGCTTTCACGGCTGCCAAACATGCAGTTAAATTTCTAATATCTTCTCGTAACCCTTCATCTGCTGCTCTTTTGATAGCTCTTCCTCGACCCCTTCTTGCTACCTCCATCTTTACTGAGAGAAAGGAGAAATTGGCTCCGATGCCAAAATGACACAGGGCAACCTGAAATAGGGCTACCCGCATGTATCCAGTCTTCACACCTCAAAGGTTAAGGCCCTTTTCTTAATCTCTGCAGAATAATTCATTACAATAGCCCAACCTTGAACAATTATTGTTATTGGAATTTTATAACACAACACTTATAAACCTTACACAATCCTTAAGCTGCATATAAAATAAACCCCACTTTACAACTGTGGTAATGTCGGACTTACACATAAATCCTTCATATCAACGCTATTTCTATTATATGTATTTTATAATAGAAATACGCTATAAACATGCCTTTTCTGCTTTTAACACGGGCTCTTCACAGTTATCGAGGCATACCTTTATTGCAATCGCAATCTTCCGTGGTCCATCAACATTCCTTTATCACAACCAATATGCAATAACTTTCTAGATTTCAAATGCTAAACAATTGTGCTCCTATAACGCTATCAGGTCCGCTCCAATATCACAAATTTCCATTTCAAATAGCACTTGTTAAAGGGCTGATACATATCTAATATGCGATTAACACTCCGGACTTCAAATGATATGAAATCACATTCATTCTCTTGTTGGGTCCGCTCCCGTATCGCATGTCACCATTCCAAAGGCCCAAAGGTTAATTCATCAATGGGACACTGCAATGCGATATTTGTTTAAACTCCTTCACCGTTGATTTGAGCCTTGATCCAACGATCAGCGATGTTATCGCGCATCGCTATTGCAAAAGCCTTGAAGCTTTCCTCCGATGCGATAGCACTGGTTCCCCTCACTGCAACTTAATCCTGGCCATTGATCATAAAGATCCAATGGCTACTGAGCGTTGATCTTTCACTTCTCTGCTATCCTCTTCAATTGGGTTTTACACTGTTCCTATGTTTTCCCTGCGGTTTTTGGTTATTCAATGGTTCTGGTCTTCATCCTCCATTGTTTCGCTATGACTCCCTCCTAAGCTTAACCTTTGTGATTTATTTATCACAATCGTTCAAGAGTATTATTTGGGTTCTTTGTGTAGGTTCTACGGACCTTTACAATCCTCTATCCTACTTTCCTCTCTATGTATTCATCGAACACCTGCATACATATAGATTATGCAAATCTTTGATACATTCAACTTATCAGTCAATACATCGAAACACACACTAACACAGTCTTGAATTAAATCTCTATATATTTATAAATATGAATCGCTTGTACAAAATGAGATCTCTGTCTCTCTCTGGCCCAATTTTTTCTAATTAGTGGCTGTTATTCCACATTCTTCCATAGGCTTACAATTGCACTCTCATCTGCCTAACCCCTCCTACCTTACTCTTTTTTTCTTTTCAATACATTATTAGCAGTTTATTTTACAATTGAGGAATTGTTCCTCAGTTATTTTTCAGTTGCTCAACAATTTCTTCAAAAAAGTTCTTAACTATCCTAATTTGATCTGTTCACCTAATTTAAGAACTAACAATGGTTGAGTCAGCCTTAATTTTAAATAGAACAAATTAAAACAGAACAAAAATATTTCCCATATGTCGCCTCTTTATTCAGATGCTCCTGCATCAGAAACAATCACACCAAATGACACCGTTATTTTTGGACCAATGTCCCCAAAAAAACCCAATGTGGGAAAATCAGTGCAGTGATCTGACGGTTTTCTTATTAAGCAATATCATAGTACAATCTAGGTGCCAAATCGGGCCTACCCAACAAAGAATTTCCTTGGCAGTAATAACTCTCAGTTTGAGACAAATTTCTCCGCTGAAACCCCGAGTAATCCTTTCGGCAGCTCCTCAGCTCCCATATGCCCCAGAAACCCAGCGTCTACCCTTTCCGGACTGTTTCAGCCCCTCTCTGCCCAGCAGTTGCCCGTGCTCACCCTGAATGGGCCTGCATCAACCTTAGGAGGCCCTGTGTCGGCCTTCTAGCCCTCTACATCAGCAATGTTGGCCTCTCTGAGGCTTTGTGCAGCTCCCGGCTGCCTCTGCGTGGCCCTGTGTGAGTCTTGACAGCTATTGTGTCACTCTCTCTGCCTACTGTGCTGCTCCTCCAGAACTATCTCTGCCTCTTTGTTTCTTTGTACTCAATGCCCCTTAGCTGCAACTCCCGATCACTAATTCTATCTCTCTTAGCAAACCCCACTCTAGAGAATAGAATGATTGATCACTTTGGTATACTCTCTAAGTGACCCTCAAGCCTCCTCTTATACTTTTCCTATTGACATCTCAACGACCAAGATTAAGTCCCTAATCAACGGCTAATATTAGATCTGGCTTGATCCATTCTTTTGGACCAATCTAACACGAATTCATATTAATACACATTAATATTTTATTTTCCGTAAGTTTAGACTTAGGGACTCCAGTAAAAATATTAATCATTTTAATATTTCTTGATCTGTTTAGGATCTGCCCAAACATTTTCTAGGTATTGGATATCTCATGTGCCCCAACCTCTCCACCAAATTTCGTGGCTAGAGCACATCCGATGCTACCCCAAATCAACATTTTACAACAACAATATACCATTAGGGTCCTACACAAAGCTAGAAAGAGAACTAGACTAAAACTAAATCATACATAGTGATGGGGATCCAAAATTACTGCCAAGGAGAAGACTCATTGTTTTAGCCAATGTTGCCTATTGATGCAAGACTAAAGAATTTATAACTAATACTAAGAAGAACCATAATTCCAAAAATGTCTAGAGTGAATGTTTGTCCAATGGATATAACCCATATTGTAAGTTTTAAACCTTTACAATAAGCAATGCACACACACTTATTCTATATATAAAAAAATAGTAAACAATAGCATTCACACATAGTACTCATAAATTACCTTGTAAACCATGTAATGAGAAAACTATCAAATGCTTAGATCCACAACTCTAAATTTTATTGTATTAATTTCACTACTTACAACATGGAATAGGATCCCACAACATCCAAAACCCTATTTTTTTTTACCTAGATTAGATCACAACCTTAATTCTTTAATTAGAATTAAAAAAACATGGGATGAAAATTTGTGTGTTGAAAATCACTAAAAACATAGGAAAGAAATACCCAAATTTATATTTTGAATGGATAAGCCCCAACACCCAAATAAGGAGGACATACTAACCCCCCCCCCCCCCCCCTCTCCCCTAGTGCATATATATATCAAGTTGGCTAGTTTTGTAAAGAATTCAACACATATGAAATACACATTGCTCATTAAATTGAGGCCCTACGCACCTCATAATATTTTACACATGCAAGAATGGGGAGATGGAAATGTTATGTCATCATGTCATGAATAACCATTCTTTCAACCTTTAAATTACAGCTAAGGAATTTTTTAAAGAACGTAGGTGTACCCCAACATGATTAAGGTTTCACTCTAGGGGATTTTAACAAGAGCTCTCCCAATTTGATTAGAAACAACCCAAACTTATCCTAGCACCCAAATTCAATTGTTTGTTTGTTATTGTATTTTGATACATTTACGATGTGAAATAATTTTATCTTGTTAAAGCCACATTCTTATTAAAGGATTCTTTGCATTAGGGGGGACTAGATCTAGGTGCTTGGGAAGATATTTGCATTGAACTACTTTGGGAATAATCTTTTAATCATCCATTGTTGATGCCTCTTTGGCCCCTTGATCATTGAGAAAAAAGAGGCATTTGAAGAGATACTGAGCCTTTACTTCCTTCCTTAATGAAATCCCAATTTCCAAATAATATTTAACTTCCTATGGATTCAATGATGATTCCCCTCTCACTTACCACCCCATATATTTCTTTCATATAATGTTACTTTGAGATGATATTAAATTTAATTCAAATTATTATACTTTGGGGTATTTCATGGTTATTTTAAGGTGTATTTATAAATATTTGTAGAGATGGAACTTTGTTAAATTAAATAATGTTAGGTAGGACTTGAGGGTATTGATGCCAATTGGATCTATCTTGAGTGACTAGGGAGGAGAAATGTTATCCTCCCTACTCAAGTTCAAATCCTACTATTGATATGTTTCACTCTTTGTGAAAAAATTGTTGTTGATGTTGTAAGCCATGAGAAATATCTCACTCTTTATTTTTTTTCTTTACTATTTTTTTGTTTACAGAAACTGGAAGATTTTTTTGTTAGCAAAATATGCATAAGGGAGATGAAATCAAAGTATGCAGGGATTGGAAGCCACCAAAAAAGCACCAGGACATGGCTATGTATTCTATGCAAATTATTAGGAATATACACAAGAATAAGTACATATTATATAGCACAAAATGAAATTCATAAACCCTAAAATAGATGCCTAATGTAACTATTGTACAAAAATGCATACAAAAAGACCTAGAAGATGTTGAAACACATTTTTCTAATTTCCAATTAACGAGTTCCTTAGCCTTAGAGTGTTTAAGTCTAGAATGAAAGGAGTGATTGTTTGTTGATGTTGCTTCAAAGAGTATGAAAAGAGAATTATTGAACATGCTAGTTAGTTTTTGGTTCCTTCATCTAATATCTCACTCTTGCTTACAATATGGAGGATCAGATTACACATAAAAAGAAAGGATTTACAGATTTTCATTTATTATAATGACAAAATGTTTGATGAAAATTTAAAGTTATATATTTAGTTTCATCATTCTATATATTTGATTTTTGGTGCCATACATAATGAACTATTTGATGTAAACATTCACTTTTCTATATCTTTCCATCAGGTCATAAACCATAAAATGCATTCCATAAAAGTTGATTATGCTAATTGTGTCCATATGAGAAAAACCAAGCATTATTGTAGGGGAATTTTATTTTCTAACTTGTTTAACATTAAATTAATGACCAAGAGTGCGTAAATTGATGAGGTATTGGCAAAATATATGCAGAGGTAAGTTTAACTAGTCTTTATACTAATGTAAACACACAAGCAATCTACTCAATGAACACTTTCAAGGGTCAATTCAAGAATGAACCTATCTTTTTCATGTTAAACAATTACATGTCCCTTACCATTGAAATTATTTCAATAGAATAACTGCCAAAATCATAGAGATATTCAAAAAGCTTAAGTGTCTCCTATAGTTCGATTAAGTTGTAAAAGAAGAACATATAACACAAAGGAAAAGCGCACTCAGGAATTACAAGTTTGAGTCATATATATTTTAAGCTACCAGTTGGATTATATAGGTTAGAAACTCTATAACAACACAGGTCCCTAAAATCCACTCAACACGTTATCATCAAAGAATTAAAGACTGCAATCAAATAAAAATCCAAAATAGAATCTATCTAACACGGGCATTCTTTAAAATGAAATCTACTTGAATATAAACCTACTTACTAACTCTATAAGTGCATCCTGGGATAAGGGGGCTATAAGGCCATCCTAACTAGGAGCATTGCAGGAAGATAAAATCTCGTGAGATAATAAACAATTCATTACTTTCATTAACAAGTCCATAATTACAAAATATAGTACATGAGGTCAAGCCCCTTAATATGTCTTACAAAATATCCTTGCAATCTATCACTTGTGTCTAACCTCCTCTTTTTTAAAATTCCCCCCATTTTATATAAGAGGTTTCAAACATTACAATTCATACCATTGATCGTTGGTTCATAGATCTCTGCTTAACTATAAAGATAAATATAGAAACGGTGTTACAATAAGGACATAATAATAGACTTAAATCATAACCATGGAATCTTACTTAGTCATTACAATTTCATGACCGAAAGCATGAAATTGTGACCAAGAATAATTTGTACAATGAAAAGTAAATTGTTATGCAGAGATCATGGTCTGAGAGCCACGTGGACTTTGAGGAAATGCATGTACAATTGTTGCAAAGCAAACCTGGATCCCTTTCTATGCTTGTTTAGAGTGAGCACATCTAACCTTACGATCGTGTCATTTGTGATCACCTATAGGAAACTCAGTAACTAAAAGCATGTGAAATAGCTTGCACAACTAGTAAAATAGATGTAGTGATTTTTAGTAACTGGAGTAATATCTTGATATTCTTACAAAGTGCACAAGAACTATGAAACCCACAAATAATTAGATAAGAAAAATTGCATTCAAAATGTATGCTAAATCACGAAGAAACGTGCTTAGATATAAACAATTATCTTGTTTGACTTTAGTAATGCTCAAACCATGAAAATGACAGGTATAATGAAAAAGGTAATGAAAATGATAGAAAAAATGGGGCAGGATCATCAAAAAGGGCTTGTCTGATACATGCAAAATGGGTCGAAACTGAGACCTAAAAATCATTAATATACTGAAACTGAGCATCATTGCTACACTAAACAATAGAATGATGCTGATGTTTTTTCCATGAGAAATATATTTATATTCCAAATGAGGAATATACATGTTTCTATCCTTGAGAAACTACTCAAAATCAACAACAAGGATTGAAACCATTACAACAAAGCTCATCTTGTCACTTATGGAATTGACCTTAGTAGGGAGGATAACAATAATTTCTCCCAACCACTTGAATAAATCCAATTGACTAGATGATATTGATGTTACTAAACATTTGGATATAATTTACCAACATCTAGTGATCAGTCAAAAATAATTTAGTACTTAATGGAAAATGCAATATCCATTCCAACTAAACTACAATGATAGTAATCTTGTTTCATGAAATGAAATATACAATTGGTAAAAGGGATATCATCACCCTTGCTAAACTAACCAATTAAGCCTTTATAAGTACATAATATTTGTTGGGGGGAGGGGGGAGGGGTTTGTATTTTTTGCAGAAGTATGGGAAATTGTGTGCAGCAGAAGAGGATGGCGTAGAATTATTGGAAGCAGTGTGTAGTAGAAGAGGATGGCACAAGGAAGGAAGGTCCAGCGTAGGAGGAACACCGTGCGCAACACATAGAATGCTAGTTGGACAAGAACACATGCAAAGAAAATCATGCTAGTTAGGATCTGAAGGCACATGGCATAAATGGCAAGGATCTTCATGATGAATGTTGTGAAGGATATCTACTAGAAAAGGCAAGTTGGTGAATGGAGGAGGAGCAGTTAGAGGATACTTTACACAGGGACCAGCTATCAGTTAGAGCACATGGGACATCTGAGAGATGATGTCAGGAAGTGTCATAATGGTTAGACCAACGTGGATGATTGGACAGGTTTGATGGAGTGTAGATACATGATGACAAAGGATATGCTGAGGAGCAAGGGGAACACCATATTTCTTTGATGAGGTTGGCCCAATTTTTTGTTGTTGTAATTTCTCTATTAGTTGTATTTTGGTAGCCCATTCACTTAGCTTACCAATGTGTCGAATCTATAATATGAACTTATATTTTGATATGTAACATAGTTACCGATCAAACGAGAAAATTATTGATTACTGGTTTTTTTAAGGTAGAAAAAAAATTATCCAATTTTGAAAAGTGGTTATTCATAATACACCTTTTTTTTTAGCATATTTTTGGCACTTTAAATTTTCTTATGTATCAAGTATGAACATTTTTTTAAATGTTAATGACTTTCATACTGATTTTGAAAAGTGTTGATGCAACATTGACCCCTTTTTTCAGAGGGCTTATTTTTTACACTTTAAATTTTCTAATGTATTAAGTGTGGATAATTTTTTCTTAAATGTTCATTATTTAACCATTTTTCAAGTTGCCTTCGTCTTCTTCTTATTTTTCATCCTAAGATGTTTGTTTTTAAGGGTTTTCCAAACATGTGTCTTGTGTTATTCTTTGCAAAGCTTTTTTATAACGAAACTTTTTATTGTTTTTGAAAAGTTTTGAAAAAATAATAAAATCAGTGTTTTGAGGTTAGGATTTTTTATAAATGTATATATCATTAAGTAATACTTCAAATACACAAAAAATAATTGTCACCAAAAAATAATAATTTTTAACACCCAATAAAAAATACACATTTTGCATATAGATATAATTAAAAAAATACGTATTTCACAACCTTTTCCCTAAAAATGATATGTTAAATAAAATATTTTTATCAATAAATTGAATAAAAAAATTGGAAAAATAACAAATTTTATGAAATTTTAAAGATGATGACATTTGATATTTTTTCCAAATAAAATCTTTGAGATAAAATTTTAAGTAAAAATAACAAAAAAAATAAAGCATACAATTTAAAAAAAAAAAGAATGCAAAAAAAAAAAACAAACAAAACAAAACAAAAAACAAATCCCTAAAGATTAAAAATTAAAAACATAAAAAAATACAACTATATATATATATATATATATATATATATATATATATATATATATATATATAATCATAATTTTTTTCAAATAATAAAATAAAATATTAAAATAAAAAATAACCAAAATTCTTTAAAAAAACTATAAAAAAAATACACACATTAAGAAAGATTTAAAAAAAAAAATTAAAAAACAAATTAAATTTTAATTTTCTAATTAATAAAATTATTATTTTTAATTAATTATATATTTTTTAAAAAATTTTGCTCTTCAACATCCCTCGTCTAGGTCTGAGGACCACCTCCTGGTCGACGGAGGGCACCTACAAACCCTTTCGTCAACTGTGAGGTGGCCCTCAAGCCTCAAATGACCGGGGGTCGATTGGAGGAGCCTGCAGGCCCCCTTCCCTAGTCGTGAGGTGGCCCTCAGGCCCCTGGACCACCATTTTTAAAAAAATATAATTAATTATTTAAAAACAATTAGTTTAATTTATGTTTTTAATTCTTTATTTATTTATTTATTTTTCAAATGATTTTTTTAATTTTTATTTTTTAATTTTTATTTTAATTTCAATTTTATGGTTTAAATATTTTTCTTAATTTATATTTTTTTAAATTGTTTTTATTTTCTTTTTGTTTTTTGGTTTATTTTTTAATTTCCAATTTTCTTTTATTTATTTGTTTTTTTTTAGTGATAAATTTTTAAATTTTTTCCTTAAATTATGGTTTTTTTGAAATATTTTTTTGTTATTTTCATTTTTAATATTTTATTTTGTTTTTTTCATTTTTAATATTTTCTTTTGTTTTTTATGTTTCTTTTAATTTATTTATTTTTTTAATTTGTATCTTTGGTGAGTTAATTTTGTTTTTTAAACAATTTTTATGTTTGATTTTTTGTCCTTTTTATATTTTTAATTTTTTTTTATGTTTTAATGTATTTATTTATTTATTTATTATTATTATTTTTAACTTTTTGTTTTATGTTTTTTTGTTTTACTTTTAAATTTTTTAATTTTTGTTTTGTAGTTTTCATTTTATTTATTTATATATTTATTTATTATTTTGTTTTATTTAATATTTTTGTAGGGTCTGTGTTGATTCTCAACTAGCAACCCAACCCCATTATGTGTCAATTTGATATTTGATTTTAAAGTTTTTGTTATAACAGATCAAGTCTGTCCCCATAGTGTGTCAATTTCATAATTGATTTTAAGATTTCGTGGTAATATGTCGAGTTCGCCTACGCTGCATGTCGATTTGATGGTTGATTTTTAAATTTGTATTGCAATGTGTCACGTTGCCTTAGACTAAGATTTTAAAATAGCTATACTTTTACCATTTAAAAAATAAATTATTCTTGGTATAACGACTCTTTCATTCAGGTGTTCATTTTTGAAGTGTTTTTTAGTCATATAATTTTTCAATAATGCAATGGTTGAAATATATTGAAAACATAAGGTTTTTTGTAGTCGTGATATTTGGTTTTCATTCCATGGTTGAAGATTTGTCAAAATTTTAAGGTTTTTCTAAGTCACGATATTTTATCTTTAGTGTTATGCTGGTAAATAGTTATGAGTGTTTTATCTTTAACATCATGGCTAAAAATTGTTGGAATTTTAAGGCTTTTCAGACACATGATATTATATCTTTAATGTCATTCCTGAAAATTGTTAGAATTTTAAGGTTTTTTGCAGTCATGATATTTTATCTTTAATTCCATTGTTGATGATAATGATAATTAACGTCCACTAAGACCGATATGATCTATAGACCTTAAGAAAGAACTGATTAATTGAGATTATTTAAAATTTTATTTCTGTGATCAAAAAGGAGTTAAATAAGTGTTCTAAGGTCACTATAGTTTTGTGGAGGAGATGGTCATGGGAAAAATTTTGAAAGTTTACCCCGAACAAAAAAAAAGACATTATTCTAGCATCAACACTTTTCGTTTTCAGGGTGTTTTTTGCACCAAAAAAGATGGCTTTTATTGGATTTTACTATAAAATTCTTGTAAATGTTGAAAATTTACCCTAAAAAAGGAAAATAAATGGTGATGCAGAATCAACACTTTTTGTTTTCGGGTTGCTTTTTCAAGTTTTTTTGGTAGAGTTCTCATTTTGAGGTAATAATTCTTGTTTGATCGGTAACTTTGTTATGTAACACACAAAGTTAGTTAATACTCTGCGGTGTTGAAGGATGCAGTGTTTTATGAATGTTAGGTTGGTGAGCTAGTTTATGGAATACATTGTCCCTTTTTGATAAAGTAATGGAAGATATAACTAGGTTGCCTTCTATAATTTTCTATGGTTGTATGTGATGTCTCTTATTATTTTCATATTTGTGGAGTAATGTTAAATTGGGCCTTTGTAATATATTGTGCATCATAGGAGTTAAGAATATCATTTTAATTTTTTTCATGTTCATATTATTTGTCTAGATTAGGAGAAAAAAATCATATACGCATCACTTCCATTTGAATGCAAAAACCTAGTTCTAGCAATCCCCCATGGCACCTAGAGTGAGACTTCAGCCACTTTGTGGGTGATGCTGAAAGGACTACTACTAGAGAGGGTTTTGTTGGTCGATAGTGTGTGCCAACCAGGTTTTTTTCAACCCTATGCCAACAAATAGTTTCATTTTCGAGACCGGGATTGTCATCTAATGAGATTATTGTGTAACAAGGATGTGGAGGTCACAGAATTTGACGAAGGAAGAAACCACTAGGTGGTTTAAGCGGAATAGGCATGAGTTTGCAATGAGCAAGATCAAGGACCAAATAATTAGCATCGAATATTGGTTGCAAAAGTATGTGTTCACTTAGAACCATGAGATTTCTTTTCAAATTTTCTAGTCATCTTGATAGAGTGGATTCGACGGTCGGTGGAAAAGAATCCATTCTACCATCACATCGAACAATGATAGTGGAATATAGAGTAGGAAAGTCAGCTGTACACAGTAAGTAACAATATTTATTGTGCTTTAGATTTCTAGTTCGAAAGTGTGTTGGAAGGATATATTGTTAAATTCGTAGTAAAATCGATAATATCTCAGAGTGCGACATAGAGAAAAAATTTGTGGGTTCCAAAAGGGAGAATCATCTATGTTAGATTTTAAGCTTCTGTGGTAGTTTTTTGCAGTGGTATGATCTGGATTATCCACAGTTTCATGTTCATTCTGTCGACGTTTCAAACCTCAAAGGGGGTCCATCATCAGGACTAAATCAGAAAGAATATGAATGAAAACTTATTGAGAGAATCATCTAGTTGATACCTCTGTAAATTAAAATTTTGTTTTGCGATCCTAGAGCTTTACCTATGGATTTTATGATGCCATGAGCAGCTAAATCACCCATGCGCTATGGGGAAGTGTGGGGAGAACTAGGAGGTGGTATAAGGTGAATGGACTAGAGGAGTAGTGGGGAGACTATGGTGGAAACAAAGGGTGTATTAAGTAACTACTGGCATGAAGGCACCATAGAGACAGAATGGAGATAGAGAACTTGGTGGGTGGTATGTTGAGAAGTGGATAATGGTCTCAATGGAGTGGTGTGAAAGGAAGTTGGTCAGCATCGATGCCTACCACAAGGAGAAGCCCAGGTAGAGGGGTGAGAAAGGGCCATCAGATGATGATAAGTAGCGCAAGTGACCAGAGTTTTGAAGGAATACAATTTGGAACACCACGCACTGAAGAAGAGGAGGAAGAATACCAGCATATTTCCCAAGGAGTACAGAGTTTATGTGTGTCGATCAACCAAGTTATACCATGGCTAGTGTCAATCCCACAACCTTGTGCACTTCAACGAATATTGAAGTAATTAGTACTCAGCATACTGTGATGAATTATGTAGAAGTAAATAGAGTCAAGGGGGTGGAGGTAGTAGTAGTGGCAGAGTTGGTCAAAAATTAGGAGGAGCATCATAGAGTATTCCATTATTTTTGTTGTGCAAAATTGCGCACATTTTTCCAGTAGTGTAGCAGGTTCATCAAGAAACCCTTTTTCAAGAAGTATTGTGCAAAGCATAATGGCGGTAGTAGGGATGAGGATTCATGTGTTCTATAGTGCTAGGAATGAGGATCCATAGTATAATTTATTAGTTTGTGAAGTCATTAGACAACAAAGTAGGTCCAAGATGAGGCAACTAAGATTGCGCAGTTGGAGGTTATCTTCAGGGACCGCACTCTAACTTGGTATATGAAGTATAAAAGCGTGACTTTGAGTTGATAGATCAGGTCATTGGATAACATCAATCAGGCCTTGATTAGGGAATTTCAGAAGCCAAAATCATAATCTCATGCATTATATACTTAAAGTAGATTAAGCAAGCTATGAATGACTCTGTCTATGATTTCGATCAAAGATTCAAAATTATGAATGATAACTTAACCTTTGAAATCCTAGATGCACAACACAAGAAGGGATTCATTACTAGACTACTCCCACACATTAGATTTCCTTAACCTAGGAGTGATCAATTCACGGTTAGGAGCACTGGAGATTGCATTAAATCTAGAATCCTCTCTAGAAGGAACTGGGGAAAGCAATGGAATGGCACAATTTTAGTCTCAACTTGCTGCATTGACCCTCCAATTATAGGATTTAACTAAGGGGAAGGGAAAACAAGAGGAGGTGTGGTGCACCATTTGTAGAATAGAAGGCCACAATAGGAATGAGTGTAATTTATTGATGTATTACATGGAAACAAGCGCGGGTAATCCGCTTGTGGAGGGTAGAGGCTTACGGTGCAAAGTCTCCCAAGTTTGGGATCACACCTTGTAGAAATGTCCTATGATGTAGAAGTATGAGGCTTCTACGTGGAATGTATTATGTGACTTTTGCAAGTCGATTGGAAATGATGTCCACCATTTTCGTGCACTAGAACTAATGCATGAGCATATTTTGATTCATTCATGGTACAAGGGCCAGAGGGAAATTTAGTGACAACATCAGGCTTCAACTAGCAGGGATACAATCAACCTAGTCAGTATAGTTAGCCAGGTAGAGGACAAGGAATGGAAGCTAGCGGTCCTAGAGGACTGGTGAGAGGAAGAGGTGGATTGGGAAGGGGTTTAGGACCCACTATATTTTATAATTATGGACAGTAGGGGCCCCTTACAAAATATTTCCCTAACCCCCGTTGCATATGTACTTATTGCAGGGCTCATGTAACAAAAAATTTCCCCCAACTGATTACAAAGTGGCAAGAAAAGAAGAGCATGAATTTTTATATGGTCACAATCGAGCCGCATAGAACTTGGCCATGATTTGGAGTACTAACACAAGGATGTGTTAGGATGGGGGTTGACACTACAAATAAGGGGACTCAATAACCACCGTGGGTAAGGAAAGTTGTCAAACACCCTTCAAAGTTTGATCCAGCTAAGGAGAAGGTGACTTACAAAGAAACGCGGAGGGAAATGATCATCACAGAATGAGATAGGAAAGAAGAAATTCAGGAGTATGTGATGCACTTCGTGTATGAAAAAACTGTTGGCATTATGAGATAAGTGTTGTCCTTGATGGCAAACCTCACTGATGACAAATCATAGTATAGAAGGTCAGCAGCAAGGAATTGATGATCAGACTATAAGAAGAAGAGAAAGTTCATACACGCAGGTTCGTTAAGCCCAAGTCGCGTGTACACGCAGGTTGGCTTCATCAAAAGCGCGTGTATGTGGAAAAGTACCTTTGGTCCATGGCGGTTAGTCCTTGGAAGTTGTGCCTATGGTTTCGGACCATTGTGTCTCGACGGGCGTGTCGATCCCTAGTTTTGAAGTTGATGGTATTGTGTTACTATGGTTTTGGCTCTTGGTATTGAACAAGGCCTAAGGCTATATAAGGAGAAGGAAATCATTAGGCAAGGGCATCTGAAATGTCTTGAATATCTGATGAAGCATTAGATCCAGTATGCAGGGTTATGGGTTGATGATGCATTGCTTGATCTGAGCTAAGGAGAGATCTCACCTGTTGATGGAGAACTAGATCTAAGGAGAGATCGGGATCAAATGGTTTGAAATGAACTATCTTTATGATGCTTATTCTAGATCTACATACTGACGCATGTATTGTTCTATAAGTATTATGAGTATGATTGATGTCTGGTACAGCTACAAGTTATGAGAAATTATTTTTAGATCTGTACGCGGGTTGGCTTTGATAAAAGCGCGTATACACGCGGGTTTGATTCATCGAAGTAGCGTATACATTGTAAATCTTAATATTTGAAGTTGCAGATGGATCTGATGGTTATTACAGAGTTCTGTGTCTGCTCTGTGTTCTGGTGACTGTTGTTAACAGGGTTTCAGTGATTCAGAGTTTGATGATTGTTTTGAGCTTCAATGATAGTTATGGGTCCAGTATGAAAATTGGATGAAAAGTGGCCTTACAGATTATGTGTTGTGCTTCAGTGTATCCAGTCTGAAAATTGATGAAACGTGGTACCTGGAGGTGAGAAGATTGTAGGCAAGCACCTACGTACTAGTATCTAAGCTAGTACAAAAGCTAAAGGAGATCTTTGGAGCATTGTAGCAGGTAGCAGCCTGCGTACAAGTAAATGGATCGGCTAGTACAAGAGAAAAGGGGGTTGTAGCTCCCGTACTGGTATAAGACTGCACCAGTACAAATATTGTAAAAGGATTTTCTTATTAAGAAGAAGATTGAGATGACTTGCAGCAGGTGGTTTTCACCCACATTGGGTTTCCACCTTATATCTTTGTGTTCATGTGTGTGGCTCTTGTGTGATGTTCTGTTCTGTTATTCTGCACCTGTTTACTGTTAATATGCTTAATAATGATCTGATGCATTTACTGAAGATTAAGCTAACTGAATTATAAGATCTCTGGATATACGCGAGTTTCATTAGACACAGTAGCGTGTACACGCGGGTTCACTTAATTGAAGTAGCGTATATGTTTCTGAGTATGAAATTGAAAAGTTTGATTGATCTGATAATACTGATTCACCCCCCCCCTCTCAGTATTATTTCCAACAATTGGTATCAGAGCAGGTCCTTTGGTAGAAGCTTGATCGCTTGAAGGAGATCCGTGGAACAATGGGAAAGAAGCTTAAGAAGAAAGCTCATAAGAAGAAGAAGACATCTCAGAAGGACTATGACAGTGGGAGAATCGATTGGGGATTAGGTATAAGAAGTTCTTCAGATTCAGAATCAGATTCAGAATCATTATCAAGTATGAATGTGTTATCATCTGATGTTCTTGCTATATTTCCTTGTGAAAGTGATGGAAGTGATAGTGAAACTACTGAACATGCTTTTATGGGTGAGCAAGAAAAGTATCAAATAGAGGCAGTATTTAGAAGGCTTGAAGACAAAGTTAAAGATCAACAAGATCTATTGAACAAAAGGGAATGTGCTTTCAAAGAAGAAGTTACCAAACTAAAGGCCCAACTAGAAGAAGGAAACAAGGTAAGAAAGCTACTCAAGGACAAGGAAGACCAATGTCAAAAATTGCAGCATGAAGTGACATCATTAAGAAAAGAAGTCAATGAAAGAAGCACAACCATCAAGAAACTCAAAGATAGATCCAGCTACTATGAAAATCTTGAAGCTACGATCCTCTCACTAAAGGAAGATCTTGAAGAATCCAAGAAGCAGAATGAAGATCTACACCAAGCAATTGAAAAACAAGACAACGAAGTCATCAGCTTAAAATCACAGTTGGAATGTGCCTTCAGAGTTCGTCAAATTCAGCAGGATCTGTATGAAAAGCAAGAAAAGGAGATACTCAATCTAAGGCAACAAATGGAAGAAGGAAGAAAAGATGGAGAAGACATGAAGAAGCAATGTCTAGAAAAGGAGGAACAACTTCAAGTTGAGGTAAATATCTTGAAAGGTAAATTAGAAGAAAAGGATAAACTTTTGAGATTTCAAGATAGTACTAAAGCCTTGGATGATATTCTTAGTAGTCAAAGGTCTCCTGCAATCAAGACTGGTCTTGGTTTTCATGAATCTGTTGAAGGTGAATCTAGTTCACAAGGTGAGGCAAGGAACTCTAAAGAGAAATCTAAAATGATCAACAAGGAGATGAAAGGTCAACCCCATCAACAATCAAGGAAAGAGACTCCTCAAAGAAAATCCTTTACTCCTCCTATGAATAATGTTGAATGTTATGTGTGTCATAATCTTGGACATGTTGCAGCTAGATGTAGAAGAAGAAGAGTTCAAGATCATTATGCGAACAGGTCATCTCAATCAAGGTACTTTAATGGATATTGTTTTTCTTGCAATATGTTTGGTCACAAAGCTGCTGATTGCTACAGGAGGAATATGAAACATGTAAGATGTTATGCATGTAACAAGCCTGGACATATAGCAAAGGAATGCAGGAACAAAGGATGGACATCACACCAAAAGGAGAAAACCTCATCACACTTGAAGATATGGAGGAAGAAGGAAGTACAGTCAGCACAATGTACTGAGACACAACACAGCACAGACATATCAGACTCAGGGGGAGCTGAAAGTGTAAACCTTCAGTGTCCTGAATCTCATACGCAAGTTCCTTAAAGGGAAGTCGCGTATATACGCGAGTTAGACACTGCAAAGTCGCGTATATGTCAGTCTGAGGAAAAGCAGTGGGGACAGGCTCAGAAAAGGGATCTGACATGATTCAGTCCATTATTTGCTCTATTGGTTAATTGTTACAGTCTGTTGAGGATGTGTGAAAAATGTATTGATACTTGTAAGATGTCTAGAAGTGTTTTGATCCTAACTTGATGATGATGATGATGTCTTGATGCTTACTGCTGATATATGCATGATCAGATCTAACAGATGGCACAGGTTGAGGGGGAGCATGTGCCTTTATTAATTCATTGTGGCATTATGGTTTATAATCCTTGATGGCTAAATGATATATCTTGCTATGATGTGGTTGTGAGTTGTCTATGATAAACTCTCATATGATTCTTGAAGTTACATAGAAGATGTTCAGATCAGATTTATGGTTGATTCTTTGATGATGCATATATGGTGCTTACATGGTGATCTTCATAAGGACAAGGAGAAGTACAAAGCTTGAATACACATCTTCCTCACTTGATGATGATTCACTCATATACTGCTGTTGTCATATGCATAAAGATCATACAGTTATGATGCAGGCACTCATGTGGATAAGGATTGTTGCTGATGATGATATCAAGAAGCTTTGTCAAAAGAGTCAAGCTCAAGATACATAGTGCTGATACATGGATGACTACTCAAAATTGCTTTGTTGAAGACATGGTGATGAATTCTTATCTATATGATGATAGGTTGATCCTTACATATGTTAATTGATGCAGATGTTCCCAAGTAATGATACTTGGATCATGTAGAGCTTGATGAAATGGCTATGGTGGTTTCACACATGATACAATGTGAATGACTCTGAATTCTGTTCAAAGGGATGAATTGATGCAGACATACCTTGTTATAGGTTGATGACCTATTCTCTACAGGACATTTACAGGTTGCTGATATGGAAATTTGTGTACGCGTGTTGTTTAAAGGATATCCGCGTGCATACGCCGTTTTACAAGGGGATAGTCACGTATATGGTGTACGCGTGTTACGTAAGGGTTATCTGCGTATATACGCTTGTTTATGTGTATACAGATGCGTATATGGAGATTTGAAGGAAATCAGCAGGGACAGATGTTGGTTGCAGAAAGTCTGATATAGGTCTGACAGAGATCATCTGGCACAGGTTCAGGGGGAGCAGATAATCTTCCAATGATGCATTGTTGGCATTATCTTAAAGCTTTTGGTTCTAGTTCACATTTGGTGTTGATTTCAGGAGGAACAAAGGCGAAAGGAGAACAGAAGGATCTCTTGGTTGCTGATCTGAATGGTGATTATCAGATGCTGCTGGTGACTTTCATAAGTCTTGGTCTAGTTATTTCATCTCTATGTCATATATCTCTTTTGTGGTATCTCTTTCATGGTGTCAAGGTCATGTAACGGCCTATTTTGGTTTCCCCACTATGCCTGGGATGATTGATGCAATGTGATTGGTTGTCATATGTAAAATTTTGATGTATTCCCACTTGGTTGGGTGGATGAGTCAATTTTTGTATATCCTCACTTAGTTGAGAGATGGATGTATGTATGAGTCCTAAGTGATAGGAAGGTCCTTTATGATGTATAGAGTCATGTTCTTCTTGAAGAACATCTTTTGCAGATATTGCCTACAGTCAGGAAGAGCATGTACAACACACTTCAGCGGTACAGAGATTCAGCATGTACTCAGGGGGAGCATGAACAGATTGGTACACCTTGGCATATACAAAGGGGGAGACTATTCAGAGATTTCAGCAGGTACTCAGGGGGAGTATGGACAGTGGAATGATTCAGCAAAGGAAGAGAATATCTTGGTCCACCCTTTGCCCTTGATGTCAAAGGGGGAGAGTGATTTGGTGTTGTTGCCATCAAGTCCAAAGGGGGAGATTGTTGGCATTATGATGCATGTGTTGTACTTGATGGCAACCCTCTCATATCTCACTTATGTATAACTGGATGAATCTTTAGACGAGATATCAGATGTGACTGATGGAGGATAGCTCAAAGGAATCAGATGATGAATCTTCAGAAGAGATATCAGATGTGACTGATGGAGGACAGCTCAAAGGAATCAGATGCTAATTCTAAGTGTGACAAGTTAGCTTTGCCATCAAGTCCAAAGGGGGAGATTGTTGGCATTATGAGATAAGTGTTGTCCTTGATGGCAAACCTCACTGATGACAAATCATAGTACAGAAGGTCAGCAGCAAGGAATTGATGATCAGACTATAAGAAGAAGAGAAAGTTCATACACGCAGGTTCGTTAAGCCCAAGTCGCGTGTACACGCAGGTTGGCTTCATCAAAAGCGCGTGTATGTGGAAAAGTACCTTTGGTCCATGGCGGTTAGTCCTTGGAAGTTGTGCCTATGGTTTCGGACCATTGTGTCTCGACGGGCGTGTCGATCCCTAGTTTTGAAGTTGATGGTATTGTGTTACTATGGTTTTGGCTCTTGGTATTGAACAAGGCCTAAGGCTATATAAGGAGAAGGAAATCATTAGGCAAGGGCATCTGAAATGTCTTGAATATCTGATGAAGCATTAGATCCAGTATGCAGGGTTATGGGTTGATGATGCATTGCTTGATCTGAGCTAAGGAGAGATCTCACCTGTTGATGGAGAACTAGATCTAAGGAGAGATCGGGATCAAATGGTTTGAAATGAACTATCTTTATGATGCTTATTCTAGATCTACATACTGACGCATGTATTGTTCTATAAGTATTATGAGTATGACTGATGTCTGGTACAGCTGCAAGTTATGAGAAATTATTTTTAGATCTGTACGCGGGTTGGCTTTGATAAAAGCGCGTATACACGCGGGTTTGATTCATCGAAGTAGCGTATACATTGTAAATCTTAATATTTGAAGTTGCAGATGGATCTGATGGTTATTACAGAGTTCTGTGTCTGCTCTGTGTTCTGGTGACTGTTGTTAACAGGGTTTCAGTGATTCAGAGTTTGATGATTGTTTTGAGCTTCAATGATAGTTATGGGTCCAGTATGAAAATTGGATGAAAAGTGGCCTTACAGATTATGTGTTGTGCTTCAGTGTATCCAGTCTGAAAATTGATGAAACGTGGTACCTGGAGGTGAGAAGATTGTAGGCAAGCACCTACGTACTAGTATCTAAGCTAGTACAAAAGCTAAAGGAGATCTTTGGAGCATTGTAGCAGGTAGCAGCCTGCGTACTAGTAAATGGATCGGCTAGTACAAGAGAAAAGGGGGTTGTAGCTCCCGTACTGGTATAAGACTGCACCAGTACAAATATTGTAAAAGGATTTTCTTATTAAGAAGAAGATTGAGATGACTTGCAGCAGGTGGTTTTCACCCACATTGGGTTTCCACCTTATATCTTTGTGTTCATGTGTGTGGCTCTTGTGTGATGTTCTGTTCTGTTATTCTGCACCTGTTTACTGTTAATATGCTTAATAATGATCTGATGCATTTACTGAAGATTAAGCTAACTGAATTATAAGATCTCTGGATATACGCGAGTTTCATTAGACACAGTAGCGTGTACACGCGGGTTCACTTAATTGAAGTAGCGTATATGTTTCTGAGTATGAAATTGAAAAGTTTGATTGATCTGATAATACTGATTCACCCCCCCCCTCTCAGTATTATTTCCAACAAAAACTACTCATAGATAACCAGAAGCATAGGTAATTATGATTTATAACCTAATGAAAATTTATCTTAAGTTAGTAGAGTATGAGTAGGCACTGGAAAAATTCAAAAGAATGGTTGAACAATGTGGAAAGGAGATGAAAGTGCTTGTTTTGAAATATTCACCACACAAAGTAAACCAAGTGGCGTGGAGGAAAAGGATGAGTAAGGAATTCATTCTTACTCATCCTTCGCGAAAAGGGGGTGCAACCTCTGTAGCTGACGTAGAACCTCCATACAATGAGGTCTGAGCCTCACGAGGAAGACCCTAAGGTAAACATTATGCTACGGAGTGGAACGACGACTAGCGAGGATAAAGGGAAGCAGCCTGCGGAAGGTGAGTGGGTCCCAAAGCATTAGAAAAGGAGACTGGGTTTTATTTGGAGCACGCAAAAGAAACATTTATGGAAGTAAAGAAAAGCTTTGATGAGGCCTCTACCTCAGGGAGTCTGGAGAAACTAGTTGAAGACATGGATCCATCCACGATTACCATGTTCTTAGAGACCTGCATGAAACTGCTCTGTGATAGTAAGGCTGTGAAGGGACTGCGGGAACTTATCAATCGGTGTGCTAGCAAGGATAGCGCTACTGGAAAACCGTGCATAGTCAGAAAGCTTGGCAAGCATAAGGCAAGGACTAGACATGAGATGAGACTCATCGTGTAGATAGGGGAATATGAAATGGACCAAGTTATCTTGGATCTGGGGTTCGACGCGAATGTCTTGCCAAAACAAACATGGGAAAGAATGGGAGACCTGCACTTCAGTGGTCTTCGATCTAGTTAAGGATGGTGAATCAACATAAAATTATCCCAATGGGGAGGCTGCAGGGGGTAACGGTTGACATCGAAGGCGCAAGCGCACTGGTGGATTTTGAAGTAATAGAGATTGTGGATGATAGGAATCCCTACCCTGTGCTCCTTGGAATCAATTGGGCCACTGACATGAATGGGACAATCAACCTGAAGAAGCGAAAGATGATATTTGAAAAGAAATCGCTCCACGTAGTGGTGCCACTAGATCCTTCAGAAGGACTGTGCTATTTAGAACCAGTTCGCGATTATGAAAGTAATGATGATTTGGACCAAATTTGAGAGACAACGACGTGAGACTAGGATTGGGTAAATCCGACAGCTGATGGATGTATTGCATGGGACCACGAGAGCTCCTGCACATTGATTCAGGTGAAGAACTAGAGCGCTAGAAGAACCGACTACATGAACTATCCACGTTGTGTTGTAATATGATGACCAAGTCATTGCGTTGGCTCTGACTCTGGCTCTAGCTCTTGGCTCCAGCTCGTGGCTCTGGCTCTTGGCTTTGGATCTCGCTCTCACTCTGCCTCTGGCTATTCAGCTCTAGCTTCTTTGGCTCTAGCTTTGGCTTTCTACAACCTTCAGCTCTCTGTCTTTTCACTTGATCTCCAAGTGACCCCAAAGGCTCCCTCGGCTGCTCTATGCAGTAGCTTTTTTCTCTCTCTCTGCTCTCTGCCTTCAGCTTGCAACTGCTTTCCCTCAATTAAGCTCTCTGCCTCCTTTGAGGTACTTTTCCAGCTTTTTGGCTACCCCAACCATTTCTCTGCATTTCATTATCCCTTTGCGGCTCTGCGGCTTCTCTGCTCCCTGTCAGTTAGACTAGCCATCTGGCTCTGTGGCTCCATGGCTGCAAAAATGCATCATTTCTTGTAAAAACTCCTGCTTCAATGTGGCATGATGATCAGGATCAGTTACCGAAGGAATCGGGGTCGTTTCATAGGCAAAAACCCGAAAACTGAGAAAATCCAATCACACAGACAAAGATTGTAAAATACACTACCGGACGTGTATTTCAGATGTGAAATTGGATTCAATCGCCCATAAATCCCTATTGGGTCTGCCATTAGGCATTATATCTCATCGCATTAGTGTATTGGTTGAAATCCCAAATACATGGGAAAACGATGAAAAACCCGTTAAAATCCTTTTTATCGGATTTCAAATATTATCACATCCACCCTATTAACACATCGGGTTCACCTTGGGCTGCTTTCACAACTCCATCGTCGATCTATGGGATCTCCGATCTAATGGTCCTCATTCAATTTAAGGTGAATTAAGGAAAAGTCAATTTCCCTGTTCCTCTGCCAAGCCACGCATCGTTTAGTGTGTGGGATTGGGCAGAGCCAGCCCAAAACCATTTACCGCTTGAGGCCCACCCAAAATCCACCTTTACGGAACTCAAATAACATTAATCGCGCCTTTATTTCCCCTTTGGGTCTGGCTGTATCGCTTTTGGGCTTTTTCCTTTGTATTTCAGTTTTTACACTGAAACGCGTTAATACATGCAAAAGTCCCTTTATGGCAGAACTCAAATGTTATAAATCTGCTCTGATAAATGCGTGAGGTCTGGCATATGATTGTTGTGATGCAATGTTGTGATGTGATGTATCGCAATCACAAGTTGTGTAGGCCCGAGGGTCTGACCTTTGCCTCATGCCATCGTCGATACCAATTTGCCGATTTGATCATCAACAATTGGCATATCACATAGCCTGGGGTCCCTCCATCGCACACAGGCCTATCTCCGACCCGATATATCGGAGATCAACAATCGGGATTTTCTCCCCTTTCCGCTTAAGTCCACCTCCTTGACCCTTCTCCGATGAGATTTCCCTTTATAAGGGTTTTTTGCCATTTTTAGGGGATTTTGCCTCTTTTTCCAAAGAACAAAGGGCATCCTTCTTTGAGCGATAAATTCTACATCCTAAGTCCATTTCTGCCCATTCATGTTGTAGTAGATTCAGAATGAAGAGATCTCTGCAATGGGGCTATTTCCAGGAACTTCCTTGGACTTTCATTTTCCTCTGTGAGGAACACTTAGACTTAGGAGTCTATCCAAAATCCATTTTGGATCACGCCTTCCCACTAAAAGAACTTTTAGTCTCCAAAAGACTGATATATTGATCTAAACAGTACCTGAGAGTAACAGTACCCTCTTCTTTCAGCCTCCACACACTTGCCTTGCATAGTGCCTCTGAACCAAAGTCTCTGACCACTTCTCTTCCTGGATGGGCTGGTCCTCTTGGGAATAACTATCTTCCTCCTTGCCTTCCTACAAAATATCTGCTGAAATGGTCATCGAAGGCAGTTTGTACTTCTTTTCCTTGTTCATTGATCCAAGGTGGCTCAAACAAATGTGAAGTTCATCTGCTCCACAAAACTTTCATTTGTACCTATTTGAAAAGCTATCAACAACAATTGTTAACAACAACAGAAATACAGACAACAACATGATGGCCTAAACTCCTGCTTCAACAAAAGAAACAGATTTCACATCTTGTGAACACCCCCATGCCTTACATCTGCATACAAATGAAGGACTAGATAACAAGCCCACAAAACATGCCTTTAAACAAATTACCCTTCAAGTCAAGCATGTAGAAAAAGACCATTAGGAATCTTTTTCAAAAGATGAAACACTTCATCATTATCTCCATTTGGAGACCAAGTTAACTTCTCCCAAGTCAACATGGCATCACATGCATGTCAAAGCAATCAACCCTGCAAGTTAATTACACATACATGTTCAAAAACAAGGAAATCATCAACATCCCTGTGTTCATGCATCTCCTGCTCATGCATGCATTTCATCCTTCAAATTTCACTTAAGCACAATGTACCTTCGAAGATGAAATGAAATATAATGTAGATGCATCAATAGACATGCAATCTTAATCAGATAAGAACTCTAACCTTTTCTTACCAATCCTTTTCAAAGGTACTACCTTTGTTTGCACGTTAGCATCATCATGTGAATAATCCTGAGACACATCATTCATGGAATCTTCCTTTCCATTTCTACCATCTTCTCTTTCCACTTTCTTCAGCTTTTGTGGAAGCATTGCTAGATTCAAAGTCCAACATTTTGCAGCAAGATGTCCTTGCTTATGGTAGTAAGTGCATTGCATGTGCATCCTCTTGATAGCATGATTTTCCTTGTCCAATGGACCTTTGGCTTCTTGCTTCTTTTCCTTCAAAAGTTTCCTGTATGTGGCCATTCTCTTCCAACATCTAGAAACATTATGGTTATCCAACCCACAAAAGGAACATGCAATTCTTTTCCCATACATATGTGGAAATTTATCATGCTTTGCACAATCAAAAGGAAAATGTTTAGAACCAGATTTATACCTACCTCTTTAACCTTTATTGCCTTCGTGAGGAGGTGAAGCAAATGAAGAAGTGGCTCCCTTTGGAACACCATCAATCTCTTCAAGGTTGTTCGAGTTTCCACAAATCTCTAGTTCAAGTGTGTGCTTCTAAACACCTGCATCCTACCAATGATGTTTCAAGCTATTGCATTCCTCCTTAACACAATCTTCACACTCTTCAATGCAATCCCTTCTTGGAGCTATTTTAATGGTCTTCATGGCAGCTTTGGAACTTTCTCCATAAGCTTGTCCATAGCCAAGACCCAAATAATTAGGCCTTTCCTCAATCATTATTGGCTCAACAATACCTTGTGCATGTCTACCCAAGCCTTTTCCTTCATAGCCCATCTTGGACATTAGCTTGGAACCTATGCCTTTGGTATGTTTTTCAAAAGAACCAATATGAGCATTCTTAGAGGAATTTGAAGACAAACTGGAATGATTTACCTCTTCTTCAAGCTGATACTTGACTAAGGCTTCTTGGGCAGCAAAGAGCTGTGTCTCCAACTCATGCATCCTTCTCAGGTTCATATTTTCAATATGAAGTTGCCTCTCGAGTTCTTGCAATTTGTCAGTAAACAACTGCTTCTCTTCCTTCATGGAATTCAGCTGCTCTCTAAGTATGTTGCTCTTTCTTCCATCCTCATACATTTCTCTCACCATATCCATCATGGTGGATAAGTCTTGCTTCATGTCTTCATCAAAGAGTCTTGTGATGAAGAAAGAAGAATTCAAGGACTCACTTCTAGAAGTGTTCATTATGCCAATGACTAAAAGAGCTTCAAACAAGATTAATAAAGATCTTATTCAGCAACCTTTTGCAACAAACCTCTTGTGCTCCAAGGATTGCTTTGAGGTCCTTTGGGATAGAAGAATTCCTTCAGCCCTTCTTCCTTCTTCTGCTTCCTGCACTGAGCCATCAATATCTTTCCCTTCACCTCTACAAACTTAAACAATAGTCAGTCTGCAAAACAATCATACAATCAACCTTTGACTATTTAAACACCTTTCAGACAAGCAATCTTTGCTTTGTCAATCAAGCATTCTGATATAACCTCCTTTGTAGGCGTGGTTAATCAATCTCAAGCTCCAATACCACCTGATCTGAAAATGGGGCACTTAGGCTTCTTGTCTAACTTACAAGAACCTCTCTCACTTCCAAAGCTTATTTATTCCCAAGTCTTTATGATTAACCAATGCGGAATTGATAATATGCTTGAAAATATAGGTGTATGCTTATGTTTGTTTTAAATTGTTTATGTGCCTTTAAAATTTTGTTGTTTGTGTTGATGTGTAAATACATATGAAAATAGACAAATGCAGCAATAAGCAAACACATAAGAAAACATTTAATATGGAGTTCACCCAAAAATCTTGGGCTACATCTCCTTGAGCTCTAGTCAACTCAACTAAGCTCTCTAGGATTATGGTCTAAGTTCTTTTTACAATCTCTTGGCTCAACTCCACTATTTTACACAAAAAGAATGGGTTTAGACACCATTTTATCCCTAGCTCTGAAGCCCTCGGCTTTTTGGCTCTAGCTCTCGCTCAAGCTCTCACTCTGGCTCTCGGCTCTAGCTCTAGCTCTGACTATGGCTATGGCTCTTGGCTCTGGCTCGTGGCTCTGGATCTTGGCTCTGGCTCATGGCTCTGGATCTTGGCTCTGGCTCTAGCTCTCACTCTCGCTTTGGCTCTGGCTCTTTGGCTCTGGCTTCTTTGGCTTTGGCTTCTTTGGCTCTGGCTTTGGATTTCTGCAACCTTCATCTCTCTAGATTTTCACTTGATCTCCAAGTGACCCCAAAGGCTCCCTCGGCTGCTCTGCGCAGTAGTTTTTTGTTCTCTCTCTATTCTTTGCTTGCATCTTGCAACTACTTTCTCTCAATTGAGCTCTCTGCCTCCTTTGAGGTACTTTTCCAGCTTTTTGGCTACCCCAGCGGTTTCTCTACGTTTCATTATCCCTCTGCGGCTCTGCAACTTCTCTGCTGCCTATCAGTTAGATTGACCATCTGGCTCTGCGGCTCCATGGCTGCAAAAATGCATCATTTCCTACAAAAATGCCTGCTTCAGTGTGGCATGATGATCAGGAGTGGT
The DNA here is from genome assembly GCA_031772625.1 of Pinus tabuliformis. Classification (NCBI taxonomy): domain Eukaryota; kingdom Viridiplantae; phylum Streptophyta; class Pinopsida; order Pinales; family Pinaceae; genus Pinus; species Pinus tabuliformis. The sequence continues at coordinate 1,527,453,312 of CM062820.1, read as the reverse complement.
TACCGAAGGAATCAGGGCCGTTTCATAGGCAAAAACCTGAAAATTGACAAAATCCCATCCCACAGAGAAAGATTGCAAAATGCACTACCGGACGTGTATTTCAGACGTGAAATTAAATTCAATCGCCCCTAAATCCCTATTGAGTTTTCCATTAGGTGTTATATCACATAGCATTAGTGTATTGGTCGAAATCCTAAATACACAGGAAAAAGATGAAAAAACTGTTAAAATCCTTTTTATCGGATTTCAAATATTATCACATCCACCCTATTAACACATCGAGTTTGCCTTGGGCCGCTTTCATAACTCCATTGTCGATCTATGGGATCTCTAATCCAACGGTCCTCATTCAATTTCAGGCAGCTTAAGGATATAGAGGTTACACACCTGAAAAGGCAGTTTCCCTATTCCTCCGCCAAGCCACGCGTTGTTCATTGTGTGGGATCGGGTGGAGCCAGCCCAAAACCATTTACCGCTTGAGGCTTGCATGAAATCCGCCTTTATGGAACTCAAATAACATTATTCGCGCCTTTATTTCCCCTTTGGGTCTGGTTGTATCACTTTGGGGCTTCTTCCTTTGTATTTCGGTTTTTACACCGAAACGCGTTAATACATGCAAAAGTCCCTATATGGAAGAATTCAAATGCTATAAATCCACGCTGATAAATTCACCGGGTAATCTGATAATCACCCTATGAGTGATCTCAGTTAAGAATTATTAAATGGAGGTATTACAGACTCATGTGTTGGTGTGTGTCTAGGTTATTCAAGCAATGGATCGATCAGATTGCAAATACATAGACACTTGAAATGGAAGACAGCAAAGAAACACAGTAAGAAAATATAAGAACACAAGAAATTAATGAGTTCACCCTATCCTCCAGGGCTACATCTCTAGTCCAGCTCTCAATGGTGGCCTTCTTTTATTGTGTCTTAAAGCAGAGAATTACAAAGAAGGAGCTCAATATGAGTCTCCTGTCATAAGATAGCTTGGCATGGTGATTCCTGGATTTTCCAAGCCACTAGATTACACAGATTCTTGGCCTTACCAGCGTTTTGACCTCTCGAGTCTACAATGGAAGGAGCCCAATGTGGTGCTCGGTCCTAACAAATCCCCTTCTGGGATGGCTCGAATTTCTCAAGCCCTCTAGTGCTCGACGCTGCCTTTGGTCAACTCGACCCTCTATCTTCTTACTGCTTTTTTCTATCTCTGCCTATTTTCTTTGTTCTTCCGTGTGTGTGTTCCTTCTGCTGGTTTGTGCATGGCTTTAAAGCCACTCAAGCTCATGGCTGTTCGTTTCCTCTTCTAACTCCATCAGATCGCCTGCTACAGCTTCACTTGGAGTTACCTATCTCGGTGTCATCATCAAACTCACAAGGAGTGGCCACTTGTCCCCCTGCGAACTACGCCAACTTGCTTCATCGGTTCGGTTCTTCAGTTATGTCATGGAATGAGTCATCCGCCACCTTGGCGGTCAAAGAGGACCTCAAATTCTTCTAAATTTTGGCTTAATCTTTCGTTACATCTAGTCTTACCATCAGGCGCGATAACAACCGTTAGATCAAGATCCCCTAGATCCAACGCCATCCACTCACTTCGCGCAGTTGACTTGCTCGACCGTTAGTGCACGATGAGTGGCGGTTTTCTCTCTCCTCCGCTTACCATGTGTCGGGCGCTGAGTGGAATCGCTCCATTTTCACCAAATCTGCTTACCACCCAAAGATTCCCTCGATGAATACTACCGGTTTTTAGAGCACAGGTCCCGCCTTAGCCTTTAGCCTTTTTCCCCATGGTTTTCCCGGCTCCCATGCGACTGAGCGCTCAGGGCCCCTCCTTTTTTAGGGTTTTTTCCCCTAATCGCGCATCAAAAACTCCCTCTGTTTCCTAATCCAGGCTTCCCAGGGCTAATTTCGCCTCGTGCGCAATCTCCATGGGCCTCGGGCAGCGCGCTTTGACCGAGGTCCTCGTCATTCCACACTAGCTGCCAACTACCACTGTTTTAGAGGTGTTTTTGATCGCTGCTCTCAATTCTTTGAATTTTTTCCTGACATGGTACAACCATGGTTCTTTTGATTATTCTTTATGGATCCAATTCGTATCACGGCCTTCCCACTAAAAATCTTTTGGACCACCAAAAGTTGGTTTTCTTTTAAGCATCGACTAAGTGAGGGTATTGCTGTCTCACTTGCCCAATCTCAATCTACTTTGCATTGCTCGGCTTCGAACCTTTGAGTCCAATTCTGAGGTACTCAACATATCCTCTGCACGTTGTCCTCACCTTCCTGTCCAAGACTGTGTCTTCCTGCAATTCATTCAGATATTCAGGTAGCAGGTCATTAATAGAAGGCAATTGACTTTGCTCTTCAGGATCATCAATCATTGAAGGTTCAAACAATCTCAAGCAATCTGCATTTACGACTAAGTAGATGTGCATGTAAGCTGGTAGATCAAGGCGAAAAGAATTTTCACCAATCCTCTCAAGTATATTGAAGGGTCCATACCTTATAGGCTTTAGCTTTTTACCTTCACCTTGCATCCTATCCTTGCTGATATACAGCCAGACCTGGTGACCAACTTGGAAACTATGCTCCACCCAATGCTTGTCATGCCTTGCCTTGTATTTGGCTTGGCTCCTTTCCAGTTGTTCCTGTACTGCTTGGTGGATCTCCTGGATCTATTCAATGAATCTAGTTTCCTTGTACACATCATTGTGTCCATCAACAGTGGTATCTTTACCAAAGACAAAATCCAAAGGAGACCTTGGTGTGAAACCAAAACAGGTTTCAAAAGGAGATCTTTGTGTAGAAGAATGTTTTGCCCTATTGTAAGCATGCTGCACATAACACAAGTGTTCATCCCAAAGCTTAGGATGTTTGCTGCAATATCCTCTGAGTAGTTGGATCACTGTTTTGTTAACTACTTCTGTCTCGCCACCAGTTTGTGGATGAAAAGTTGTGTTTTTCTTTAGTTGGGTGTCCATCAGCTCCCACAGACTTGACCAAAACTTCCCCACAAATCGGATGTCTCGATCAGATACAATAGAAGTGGGTAACCCAAAATGAACCCATACATGTTCAAAGAATAGTTTTGCAGTTTGTTCAACTGTAATCTGCTTATTACAAGGTATCAAAATGCACATTTCGCTGAACCTGTGCACAATCACATACAGATAATCATGACCTTTTCTAGACTTAGGCAGTCCCCCAACAAAATCCATGGAAACACTTTCCCAAGGGTGAGAGGGAACTGGTAATGGAGTGTACAGGCCTAGTTTTCTATTGTTGGGCTTGCTTTTGGCACACATAGTACACCCTCTCACATATCTAGAAATTGTCTCATTCATTTTTGGCCAATAACAAAATATTTGCAATTGTGCAACTGTTTTACTTACCCCAAAGTGACCTGATATTAGAGAAGTGTGTGCCTCTCTGATTATCCTTACTCTCTCTGTTTGTGCAATGCAGAGTTTCCCACAATGATATAAGAGTCGGTCCTTCACATGATAATCCAATTCCTCTATCCTTTTGCCTTGACTCAAAGTTATATATACATCTTTAAAGTCTATATCTTGAGCATATTTTTCAATGTAGCTTTCATGTAGTACAGAATTATGCTTAATTATAGTAGATGCATTTATAATGGGTCTAGATAACATGTCTGCAACTTTGTTATGTATGCCCTTTTTATTTCTGACTACTAAATGAAACTACTGTAGAAAACCCATCCATCTGTAGTGCCTTGATTGCTGTAATTTAGTTTGGGAGTGTAGATATTGAAGTGGTTTATGATCAGTATGTATTGTTGTCTCTTTGCCCATTAAGTAATGTTTCCACTTTATCACACTCTGAACTAATGCATACAATTCTTTAGCATATGTAGGGTAGTTAACTACTGCAAAATTAAAAGTCTCGGAATGATAACATATGGGTTTACCGTGCTGTGTCAACACTTCTCCCATGGCATAGTCACTGGCATATGTTTGTATCTCAAATGGTCTTTGTAGATCAGTTAGTGCTAGTACAGGTGTTGTACTAATCTTTTCATTCAAGGTGTCGAAGGCTTTTTGATGTTTGCCTCCCCACTGGAACACCTTGTTCAATCCTGTCAAAGCATGTAAAGGAGCTGCAATTGAGGAAAAGTTAGAGATGAACTTCCTCCAATATTGTGTTGCTCCTAAGAAGCTTCTCACTTCTGTAGCAGACTTGGGTTTAGGCCAGTTTACAATGACTGCCACTTTAGAGGGATCTATTTTCAATTCACCACCCCCTACTATATGACCCAAATAATTTAGAGATGTTTGGCCAAATTCACATTTGGAGAGTTTAACATAAAGTTTTTCTCTTTTCAAAACATCTATGGTCTGCTTAACATGCTTTAAGTGTTCCTCCCACGTTTTACTAAAAATCAGAATGTCATCCAGATATACAAGAGCAAAATCATCAAGAAAAGGTCTAAGTACATCATTCATTAATCTCATGAAAGTAGTAATGGCATTGGTTAAGCCAAAAGGCATAACTAGCCACTCATACAATCCCTGCTTTGTTTTGAAAGTAGTCTTCCATGCATCTTCCTCTGCAACTCTGACCTGATGGTATCCACTGTGCAAGTCCAGCTTGGTGAAATAAACAGCTTCCTTCAATTGATCTAAAATATCATCCATGCGAGGAAGGGGATAACGATTTTTTATTGTTATCTTATTCAATGCTCAGTAGTCAATGCACATTCTCCACGAACCATCTTTCTTTCTCACCAAAACGATTGCTGACCCACATGGTGATGTGCTAGGCCTGATAAACCCCTTCTCGAGCAACTCCTGCACCTGCTTCTTGATTTTAGCATTCTCTAAAGTAGACAACCTGTACCTTGCAATGTTAGGCAATGGAACATCTTGCTGCAAAATAATATCATGTACTATTTCCTTTTTGGGTGGCAGACCTTTAGGTTCTTGAAACAGGACATCATACTCTAAAACAATCTTTTCTATATCAGCTTACTGCTTAGCATTATAACCCTCAAACACATTGGTTTTATCAAGTTTCTTTTCCTTTACAACCATTAGTAAAAATTGTTTGCACAAATTTATCATTCTTTTCATCTGCCCTGAGTTTATGAGAGTATAATTATTCTTGAGCTTATGAGCTCTTACAAAGTATTCGATTCCATCTTTAACAAGTAGATACTTGTTCTCGGCTCTATAGAAAATGGCTTTTCTATCATACAAGTAAGGACTCCCTAAAACAATTCCAAATATATCCAAAGGAATTATGTCTAACTCAACCTCATCTACAAATGTTGATCCAAAAGAAAGCTTGAGTTTACACTGTCTAGTCACTTGTAGTTGTGCTTTATCATTCAACCATCCTAATGGGTATGGTTTCTTGTGAGGTGTAGTTGCTAATCCCAATTTCTTTACAATTGATTCAAAAATCAAATTTACTTGTGAACCACTATCAAACAAAGTATCAATATTTTGATGTTTGGAAACAACTCGAATATGGAAAAGCTCATGTCTTTTTTCTATCATGTTCTTCATCAATAATAGATTGAGCAGAATTACAAGTAGATGCTTTAGAACTCTTACCTTTTATACTTGTGGCTGCAATGGTTGTTTCATCTCCCAAGTTTGACCCCAAATATTTCTAAATAGCTGCAGCAGTCTTCTTCTTCTTGCCCTCGGACTTCTTAGATCTCAGCTCTAGATGCAGAATCCAACAGTGCTCATCATCATGCCCATCCTTTTTACAGTGAGTGCATGAAGCTTTTCTTTTCTGTGTAGTGTTAGCCTTCCTTGCTTTCCACTTCTGCTTTCTTTTCTCCTTGCTCTTGCCTGCAGTGGGTTGGGATGGTCCCCCAACTTCTGGATTTCCATTCTTTCCTCTAGCCTCTAGATGAGTAGCTTGTACAGATACCTCATCTATACTAGTGGGATTAAACATGGGATGGTATGCCTCATGTAGCTGTGTAGACCACCAATGTACTTCAAAAGAGTCTCTAGTGAGTCTAATGGGATCCCTAGAATCAACGCTCTCTTTCTAAATTCTTGAGTGTACCCTTGCACACTTTGCCCTTTCAACTGCCGAAGAGTTTGCCAACTCATCATGGCTTGTTGCATGTAGGCCAATGGATAGAATTGCTTCTTAATGGCAGAAACAAATTCACTCCAGATAGAGATTGTCTTACCATGTCTTTTCATGTCAGCTTGGGTTCTGCCTTCCCACCAAACCAAGGCAGTGCCTCCTAGGCACAGGCTTGCCAGCTGAATTTTTCTCTTGTCTGATTTGATGTTTTGCACTTTGCAATACACATCAATTTGTCTAATCCAATTGTCCAACTTTTCAACATTTAGCTCTCCATCACATATAGGAAAGTTGAATTTAACATCTAGCTTGATCAAAGATGCTTTCTTATTATGCACAGGGCTATTAGGAGGTGTGAGAAAGTTTTTCTCTTTCCCATTTCCTTTTGAGTGGTCATGGGAATGAGATTCATCTTCTTCTTTATCTTGTTTAGAACTTGATGAATCTTCATCCTTATGCTTTCTAAAGTCCCTATACATTTCTTCTACCATAGACTTTATAGCTAGGAAACTTTCTATGAATTGAGGCTCTGGCCCCACAGAACCTTCCTCTGACATGGTCTTCTGAGGATAGACTCTCCCAATCTCAGGATTAGTTTCAACCAACTCTCCTTCTCCTAATTTGAGCTTTGATCTAGTGAGCATTCAACAGCTAAACCAACACAAGTTTGTCTAAACTTACAGCCTAAAGCTCTGATACCACTTGATCTGATAATCACCCTATGAGTGATCTCAGTTAAGAATTATTAAATGGAGGTATTATAGACTCATGTGTTGGTGTGTGTCTAGGTTATTCAAGCAATGCATCGATCAGATTGCAAATACATAGACACTTGAAATGGAAGACAGCAGAGAAACACAGTAAGCAAATATAAGAACACAAGAAATTAATAAGGAGTTCACCCTATCCTCCAGGGATACATCTCCAATCTAGCTTTTAGTGGTGGCCTTCTTTTATTGTGTCTTAAAGCAGAGAATTACAAAGAAGGAGCTCAATATGAGTCTCCTGTCATAGGATAGCTTGGCAGGGTGGTTCTTGGATTTCCCAAGCCACTAGAGTACACAGACTCTTGGCCTTACCAGCTTTTTGACCTCTCGGGTCTACAATGGAAGGAGCCCAATGTGGTGCTCAGTCCTAACAGATCCCCTTCAAGGATGGCTTGAATTTCTCAAGCCCTCTGGTGCTCGACACTGCCTTTGGTCAGCTCGGCCCTCTGTCTTCTTACTGCTTTTTTCTCTCTCTGTTTGTTTTCTCTATTCTTCCATGCGTGTGTCCCTTTTGCTGGTCTGTGCATGGCTTTAAAGCCACTCGAGCTCATGGTTGTTCGATTCCTCTTCCAACTCCGTCAAATCACCTGCTACAGCTTCGCTTGGAGTTCCCCGTCTCGGTGCCATCATCAAACTCATAGGGAGTGGCCACTTGTCCTCCTGCAAACTGCGCCAGCTTGCTTCGTCGGTTTGGTTCTTCAGTTACATCATGGAATGAGTCATCCGCCACCTTGGCGGTCAAAGCGGACCTCAAATTCTTCTAAATCACGGCTTAATCCCTCGTTACATTCGGTCTTACCGTCGGGCGCGATAACAACCGTTAGATCTAGATCCCCCAGATCCAACGCCATCCGCTCATTTCGTGCGGCTTACTTGCTCGACCATTAGCGCACGATGAGTGGCGGTTTTTTCTCTCCTTTGCTTGCCACGCATCAAGCACTGAGTGGAATCGCTCCGTTTTCACCAAATCTACTTACCGCCCAAAGATACCCCCAATGAATACTGCCGGTTTTTAAAGCGCAGGTCCTGCCTTAGCATTTAGCCTTTTTCCCCACTATTTTCCCGAATCCCATGAGACCAAGCGCTCGGGGCCCCTCCTTTTCGAGGGTTTTTGTAAGCTGTTATCACCTAGAACTGCAGTCACATGTACATAAATTTTGTCCAAAAATTTCATTGTCAAAAATGGGTGTCAAATGGTTGTTGTCCTATGTTTACTACTTAGGGGTCATGTTTCTAAAGGATATTGATGTGAATCATTTTCAAATACTGTTAGTCATCCTCCATCATGATTGTATAAGACATGTCTTATCTTGTATACGTCACTGGTCCTTTCCGCATTTTTGCAGCGCAGTTTTATTGGTTGATTTTGCAGCGCAATGATGTTTTAGCCTTTTCGCAGTGCATCAGTATCTAGCCATTTCGCAGCGCATTTTGCTAATTTATAACTATCTGCGCTACAAAATCGCGGATTCGGGGATTTTGCAGCGCAGATTCTTAAAGTGTCATGTCTGGGGATGAGTCATTGTGTCCGTCCGGTTATTGTCAGTTGGCATTCTTTCCAAGCAATTATGAGCCATCACTCCACCAATAGGTTCATAGCCACGCACATAAAAATCATTCAAACGGTTTTGTCATGCATGGTTGTGTTATGATGTTTGTTAATGATGCATAAACTGATCCGCTTGGATGATAAGACATTTGAATTGCAAATGAGCCCGAGTTCAAATGAAGCCGAGTTTCTTTTTCAAGTGAGCCTGCGTTTTAAAAAATTTGAATTTGCCATTTGAGTTGAAGCTGGTGGTGATTCTCTGTGCAAAAATTTCGAAAGAGGAATGGAGAGAAAGGAGCATCGGTCTGGAAGATGTCAGAGAACAGAGCCTGAAGGATTGGATCTTGCATTGAGAGACGAAGGGGTCAGGAAAGCTTTCAAGGATGCTGGCTGTTGGAATTTCTGTGAGAAGCTGCAGGGTGGCCATGCTGAGGTAACAAAAGAATTTGCCTTGAACTTTACAGGTTTAAATTCTAAAGTATCTATGTTAGAATTTCAAGTATCTCTAGAGGCAATTGCTAATGTAACTGAAATTCCAAGAGGAGGGCAGGAGTGGTTTAAGAATTTAAATTTGATTTGAACCCCTGCAAAGAATTTCTTAAAGAGGCATATGTGAATAAGGATTTAACAAAGGCTATGCCTAGGAGTTATGTTAAGGAGCACTATGCTTTGCTTCTTACATGTATTCAAAAGTATTTAACCTGTGAGGGTAGATATAACAAGGTTTACTCCTATCACTTTAAGTTGTTGTTGCATTTTACTGGTAAAGCCTCTATAGATATTCCATTTTACTTGTTTCGTAGTCTCAGCAAGATGTGTGATAAAGTTCAATTAAGGAAGGATGACTGTGAGACATCATTATTTCACCATGGTCTAGTCAAACTGTTAGTGCTGGATGGTCTTCAGAAAATTGGCAGGGATTGGAATTCTTTCATCTATATGGCTGGTTTCCAGAGTAAGACAGGCCTCACCCCACAGCCGGTTAGAGAAAGAGAAGAATCAGTGAAGGAACCTACAATAGCTGAGTTTAGAAAGGAGGCTAGGGATAAAAAGAAAACCAAGTCTCAGTTGAACAAACTAGTAAATCCCTTGGTTCTTAAAGAGCCACCTCAGCCATCATCAAAGGAAAAGGTTAAGCACAAGAAAGATGTACCTGGATCAAGTGGGTCTGAAAGAGTATCAAGAGTTAAAACAAGGAGTCAATTAAGCAAAGAGAAGGGCAAATCAGTAGCTGTAGAGGAAAGTCCAATATCAAAGGCCAGCTTAAGTGATTTGCTTGAGGCCATTGAGTTTGAGCAGGTAGAACCGGTGCATGTTGAACCCCTGCATATTGATTTAACTCAATCATCACCGGAGAGCACTAAGAAATCTAAAGCTTCGAAGAGACTAAGGTTTGATGAACCTAGTGAGGAGTTTATTTTCAAACCATGAAGGCTGGTTACAAGGAAACAAGTTAGCAAAGCTGAGAAAGTGCATAAAGGAGAGAAAGTTGTAAAGATGCCCAGAACAGAGGTAATTAAAGTATTGTCCAAAACAGTGGAGGCAGTCAAGCATAAAGACAAGAACAGAAAAGTTATTATTACCCAAGGAGGAAATGTGATAGCCATAAAGAATCAAGCGGGGACAGCAAAAGATGAAATTGTCAAAGCAAAGAATGTCATTAGAGAGCGTGCAGTCAGGTATGCCAACTATCGAAGAGCTGTGTTAAAAGGTAGTAAAAACCTAGTGAGTCAAGTGGATTCAGTGGCCGATGTGTATACATGGACGGTTCCAGCCCTCAAGCAAGCTAAACTCATCAGAAAAATGAACATGAGCCTGAGAGCTGAAAACAAAGCCTTAAAGAAGGAGGTTGCAAATTTGAAGATACAGCTAGGTCAACTAGCTCATTGATTTGAAGAAAAAGGTGCCATTCTTAGTTTTGGTCAATTTTGTTTAAGCTCCATTATTTTGAAGTCATCTAAGTCTCTGACACCTGTAGAAGAAGTCTTAAGAGTCATAAGTTCAAGCAAAAGACGCCTTAATGCAAATATACTCTGTTTTAGCAAAAAAACAGCAGTTTCGTAGCGCGCTACGAAACTGCTGTAGGTGTTGTTTTATGATGAAAAAAAACAGTTTAATGATGAGATCAGCAAATTTTTGAAGGAAACGCCTAAGGAACATAAGGGAGACCACATGAGGCTATCCTAGCTATTCAGAGAATGACAAGTGTGCCTTTTTGAAAAGGTGAAATATTTTGTCTTTAGTGAAAGCTTTGATAAAGGTACTTTATTACCGGTTGTTAGGGTTCTGATAGGAGATGCATACGGAGATTTTGGGTTATACACCTGTTCAATCAACAAGGCTTCCAGCACATTGGGGAATATGGTGATGCTCGTAGTTTTTGAGGAATTAAAGAGCTGGGAACATGTTACTTAATTTGTGAAGAATGATGGGAGACAAGGACCGGGAAAACAGGGGACTTATCTTGATGATTAATGAACCATCAACGCATCCAGTATCCAAAGCCAGCTTGTTCATTGCATTCTCCTCTAAGCTATCTCGGCCAAAACATAAAGAAGACAGGTGTCAAGAATCAAGAAGGAATCATGCTACGAGGAAGACAGAATTTGAGTTTTGATTAAATTAGGACTCTTTGTAATTACAGTTCAGCACTTGATGTATTTAATGAATTAGTTAAACAGTAGATAGGAGTAGTTAATAGCAGTCTTCGAGCTCCCCTCATGCTGGAGGAGGAAGCTCAAGGTGGTTAAGAATGTATCCCTATATATAGATCAGACTTGGATGTAATAGGGGTTGGATGTTTTTGGAGAAGACTGTTTTGGTTTATGTATAGCAGATTTCAGTAATGCAAATGACTGTTGTTTCTTCTCAGGATTCACAATAGATCTTATTGTTCAAATATATGATGGTTTATTCTCTTTAATGTTATTTTACAGTTTGGTTAATGCATAATCACTCAGAACTCATGAATCATGCTCTGACTTCCTGTATGCCTAGGCAAACTGTGTTTCATGTAAGTTATGTTTGAACATTAGATGTAAAGTGCCCTGATTTCTATGAAAGGATAGTGTTATTGTTTACTGAGATATTAGTGACTCCATAAGCCCAATGGGAAGCAATTCTGTCCAGCCAGTACATTTTTCATGTGTCTTGTAAGAGTTAGCCATCTTGTTCGATATCAATAACCTATGAGAGAGCCCTCTCAGACTAAGGAGGCTAAGCCTTAGTTAAAAGCCTGGTTTGAAACAGTTACACAGAGTCTTGCTGATTAGCAGCCTTCAGTACCTGATTTTGTGATAACATAAGCGTTAATCGTGCATCAAAAACTCCCTTCGTTTCCCGATTTGGGCTTCCCAGGGGCTAATTTCACCTCCTGCATAGTCTCCATGGGCCTCGGTCAACACGCTTTGACCAAGGTCCTCGTCGTTCCACATTGACTGCCAACTGCCACTATTTTAGAGGTATTTTTGATCGTTACTCTCAATTCTTTGAAGTTTGTCCCGAACTGGTACAACCATAGTTCTTTTGATTATTCTTTATGGATCCAATTCGGATCAACGGGTCTGGCATATTATCACTACGATGCGACGTTGCGATGTGATGTATCGCAATCGCAAGTCGCGTAGGCCCGAAGGTCCGACCTTTGCCTCATGCCATCACCAATACCGATTTGTCGATTCGATCATCGAAAATTGGCATATCACATAGCCCGGGGTCCTGCCATTGTACACAGGCCTATCTCCAACCCGATATATCGAAGATCAGCAATCGAGGGTTTCTCCCCTTTCCGCTTAAGTCCGCCTCTTTGACCCTTCTCCGATGCGATTTCCCTATATAGGGGTTTTTTGCCATTTTTAGGGGATTTTTCCTCTTTTTCCAAAGAACAAAGTGCATCTTCTTTAATCGATAACTTCTGCATCCTAAGTCCATTTTTGCCCATTCAAGTTGCAGTAGATTCAGAATGAAGAGATCTCTGCAATGGGGCTATGTCCAGGAACTTCCTTGGACTTTCATTTTCCTCTGTAAGGAACACTTAGACTTAGGAGTCTATCCAAAATCCATTTTGGATCACGCCTTCACACTAAAAGAACTTTTGGTCTCCAAAAGACTAATATACTGATCTGAACAGTAGCTGAGAGTAACAACACCCTCTTCTTTCAACCTCCACACGCTTTCCTTGCATAGTGCCTCTAAACCAAAGCCTCTAACCACTTCCCTTCTTGGATGGGCTGATCCTCCTAGGAAGAACTATCTTCCTCCTTGCCTTCCTACAAAACATCTGCTGAAATGGTCATAGAAGGTGGTTTGAACTTCTTTGCCTTGTTCATTGATCCAAGGTGGCTCAAAAAAATGTGAACTTCATCTGCTCCACAAAACTTTCATTTGTACCTATTTGAAAAGTTGTCAACAACAATTGTTAACAACAACAGAAATACAGACAACAACTGGATGGCCTAAACTCTTGCTTCAACAAAAGAAACAGATTTCACATCTTGTGAACACCTCCATGTCTTACATCTGCATACAAATGATGGACTAGATAACAAGCCCACAAAACATGCCTTTAAACAAATGACCCTTCAAGTCAAGCATGTAGAAAAAGACCATTAGGACTCTTTTTCAAAAGATGAAACACTTCATCATTATCTCCATTTGGAGACCAAGTTAACTTCTCCCAAGTCAACATGGCATCACATGCATGTCAAAGAAATCAACCCTGCAAGTTAATTACACATACATGTTCAAAAACAAGGAAATCATCAACATCCCTGTGTTCATGCATCTCCTGCTCATGCATGCATTTCATCCTTCAACTTTCACTTAAGCACACTATACTTTCAAAGCTGAAATGAAATATAATGTAGATGCATCAATAGACATGCAATATTAATCGAATATGAACTCTAACCGTTTCTTACCAATCCTTTTCAAAGGTACTACATTTGTCTGCACATCAGCATCATCATGTGAATCATCCTGAGACACATTATTCATGGAATCTTCCTTTCCATTTCTGCCATCTTCTCTTTCCACTTTCTTCAGCTTTTGTGGAAGCATTGCTAGATTTAGAGTCCAACATTTTGCAGCAAGATGTCCTTGCTTATGGCAATAAGTGCATTGCATGTGCATCCTCTTGACGGCATGATTTTCCTTGTCCAATGGACCTTTGGCTTCTTGCTTCTTTTCCTTCAAAATTTTCCTGTATGTGGCCATTCTCTTCCAACATCTAGAAACATTATGGTTATCCAACCCAAAAAAAGAACATGCAATTCTTTTCCCATACATATGTGGGAATTTATCATGCTTTGCACAATCAAAAGGAAAATGTTTAGAACCAAATTTATACCTGCCTCTTTCACCTTTATTGCCTTCATGAGGAGGTGAAGCAAATGAAGCAGTGGCTCCCTTTGGAACACCATCAATCTCTTCAAATTTGTTCAGGTATCCACAACTCTCTGGTTCAAGTGTGTGCTTCTGAACACCTGCATCCTGCTAATGATGTTTCAAGCTATTGCATTCCTCCTGAACACAATCTTCACACTCTACAATGCAACCCCTTCTTGGAGCTATTTTAATGGCCTTCATGGAAGCTTTGGAACTTTCTCCATAAGCTTGTCCATAGCCAAGACCCAAATACTTAGGCCTTTCCTCAATCATTATTGGCTCAACAATACCTTTTTCATGTCTACCCAAGCCCTTTCCTTCATATCCCATCTTGGACATTAGCTTGGAACCTATGCCTTTGGTATGTTTTTCAAAAGAACCAATATGAGCATTCTTAGAGGAATTTGAAGACAAATTGGAATGGTTTACCTCTTCTTCAAGATGATACTTGACTAAGGCTTCTTGGGCAACAAAGAGTTGTGTCTCCAACTCATGCATCCTTCTGAGGTTCATATTTGCAATATGAAGTTGCCTGTCCATTTCCTTCAATTTGTTAGTAAGCAATTGCTTCTCTTCCTTCATGGAATTCAGCTGCTCTCTAAGTATGCTGCTCTTTCTTCCATCCTCATACATTTCTCTCACCATATCCATCATGGTGGATAAGTCTTGCTTCATGTCTTCATCAAAGAGTCTTGTGATGAAGAAATAAGAATTTGAGGACTCACTTGTAGAAGTTGTCATTATGCCAATGAACAAAATAACTTCAAACAAGATTAATGAAGAGCTTATTCAACAACCTTTTGCAACGAACCTCTTGTGCTCCAAGGATTTCTTTGAGCTCCTTTGGGATAGAAGAATTCCTTCAGCCCTTCTTCCTTCTTCAACTTCCTAGACTAAGCCATCAATATCTTTCCCTTCACCTTTGCACACTTAAACAATAGTCAGTCTGCAAAACAAGCATACAATCAACCTTTGACTGTTTAAACACCTTTTAGATAAGCAATCTTTGCTCTGTCAATCAAGCATTCTGATATAACCTCCTTTGTAGGCGTGGTTAATCAATCTCAAGCTCCGATACCACCTGATCTGAAAATGGGGCACTTAGGCTTCTTGTCTAACTTACAAGAACCTCTCCCACTTCCAAAGCTTATTTATTCCCAAGTCTTTATGATTAACCAATGCGGAATTGATAATATGCTTGAAAATATAGGTGTATGCTTATGTTTGTTTTAAATTGTTTATGTGCCTTTAAAATTTTATTGTTTGTGCTGATATGTAAATACATATGACAATAGACAAATGCAACAATAAGCAAACACATAAGAAAACAATTTAATATGGAGTTCACCCAAAACTCTTGGGCTACGTCTCCTTGAGCTCTAGTCAACTCAACTAGGCTCTCTGGGATTATGGTCTAAGTTCTTTTTACAAGCTCTTGGCTCAACTCCACTGTTTTACACAGAAACAATGGGTTTAGACACCATTTTATCCCTAGCTCTAAAGCTCTCGGCTTTCTGGCTCTAGCTCTCACTCTAGCTCTCAACGCTGGCTCTAGCTCTAACTCTTGGCTCTAGCTCATGGCTCTGGCTCTTGGCTCTGGCTCTTGGCTCTGGCTCTAGCTCTCTCTCTGGCTCTATCTCTATCTCTTCAGCTCTGGCTTCTTTGGCTCTGGCTTTGGCTTTTTGTAACCTTCAGCTCTCTGGCTTTTCACTTGATCTCCAAGTGACCCCAAAGGCTCCCTCGGCTGCTCTGCGCAGTAGCTTTTCAGTCTCTCTCAACTCTCTGCCTTCAATGTGCAACTTCTTTCTCTCAATTGAGCTCTCTGCCTCCTTTGGGGTACTTTTCCTACTTTTTTGCTACCCCAGCAGTTTCTCTGCATTTCATTATCCCTCTGCGGCTCTACGACTTCTCTACTCCCCGTCGGTTAGACTGGCTATCTGGCTCTGCAGCTCTGTGGCTGCAAAAATGCATCATTGCCTGTAAAAATTCCTGCTTCAGTGTGGCATGATGATCAAGAGTAGTTACCAATGGAATCGGGGCCATTTCATAGGAAAAAACCTGAAAACTGACAAAATCCCATCACACAAAGAAATACTGCAAAATACACCACTGGACGTGTATTTCAGACATGAAATTACATTCAATTGCCCCTAAATCCCTATCGGGTCTGCCATTAGGTGTTATATCGCATCGCATTAGTGTATTGGTCGAAATCCCAAATACATGGGAAAACGATGAAAAACCCGTTAAAATCCTTTTTATCAGATTTCAAATATTATCACATCCACCCTATAAACACATCGAGTCCACCTTGGGCCGCTTTCACAACTCCACTGTCGATCTACAAGATCTTTGATCCAACGGTCCTCATTCAATTTTGGACGGCTTAAGGATACAGAGGTTACCCACCTGAAAAGGTGGCTTCCTTGTTCCTCCGCCAAGCCACACATTGTTCATTGTGTGGGATCAGGAAGAGCCAGCCCAAAACCATTTACCGCTTGAGGCCTGCCCAAAATCCACCTTTACAGAACTCAAATAGCATTAATCGTGCCTTTGTTTCCCCTTCGGGTCCGGTTGTATTGCTTTGGGGATTTTTCCTTTGTATTTCGGTTTTTACACTGAAACGCATTAATACACGCAAAAGTCCCTTTTATGGAAAAACTCAAATGTTATAAATCCGGTTGATAAACCCGTCGGGTCCAGCATATTATTGCCCCTTTACATCGCTGTGATTCGATGTTGCGATGTGATGTATCAAAATCACAAGTCGCGTAGGCTCAGGGGTCTGACCTTTGCCTCATGCCATCGTCGATACCGATTTGTAGATCCGATCATCGGTAATTGGCATATCGCATAGGCCGGGGTCCTGCCATCGCACACAGGCCTATCTCCGACCTGATATATCAGAGATCGGCAATCGATGGTTTCTCCCCTTTTCGCTTAAGTCTGCCTCTTTGACCCTTCTCCGATGCGATTTCCCTTTATAAGGGTTTTTTGCCATTTTTAGGGGATTTTGCCTCTTTTTCCAAAGAACAGAGGGCATCTTCTTTGAGCGATAAATTCAGCATCCTAAGTCCATTTTTTCCCATTCAAGTTGCAGTACATTCAGAATGAAGAGATCTCTACAATGGGGCTATGTCCAGGAGCTTCCCTATACTTTCATTTTCCTTTGTGAGGAACACTTAGACTTAGGAGCCTATCCAAAATCCATTTTGGATCAATGCTTGCAGCAGGTATTATTGAGCTGGTGCATGAATCTGATTGGGTAAGCCCAATAGTGGTTTAGGAAAAGAAACAGAAAGAAGAAATAAGGATATGCATAGATCTTTGGAAATTGAAGGACACTTGTGTGTATGATCCTTTCCCGACCCTGTTCACTGATGAGGTCCTAGATAATGTAGGCAACCAAGAAGCATACTCTTTCACTGATGGGTTCTCTAGGTACCATCAGATCAAAATCGCACCTGAGGATAGAAGCAATACGACCTTTGTGACTGAATGGGGGTGTTTTCAGTGCATTGTGATGCCTTTTGGGCTGAAGAATGCACCAGCGATCTTTTCACACGTAGTCATTGCAACATTCAAAGACTTCATTCATAAATTTTTGGAGGTATACTTTGATGATTGGATAGTGTTTGGATTGGTCAAGCGCCATGTGGCGAGTCTGCGCTTAATGTTAGATACATGTAGGAGATACCAGATCATGCTCAATTTGAAGAAGTGTCAATTTTGTGTCCCTTTCAAAATCTTGTTGGGTCATGTGGTATGCGGACAAGGATTAATGATATACCCTAAGAAGATCGCGGTGATAATCTACTTGGAGGCGCCGATGAATGTGAAACAGCTGCACGCAACTCTAGGGCATACCGATACTATAGGAAGTTCATCAAGAGCTATGCCTAGTTCACCATGCCTATGGAGAAATTGTTGAAAAAGGATGCTACGTTCTGTTGGAATGATGAATGGCAGAAGAGCTTGGATGTGCTGAAAGAGAAAATGGTCACCGCATCGATCCTAGTCTTCCTGAATTGGAAGAAGGAATTTCATGTGCACGTGGATGCATCATGTATTGCGCTAGGGGCCATACTAACACAAGCCAATGAGGGAGAACTAGATCATCCTATAGCGTTCACAAGTAGGAAGCTGTCTAAAGCAAAGAAAAATTATTCCATGATAGAGCGCAAAGGATTAGCTATGGTGTACGCGCTCCAGAAGTTCAGGCACTATTTGTTGGGAAGACACTTTAAGATGTATACAAATCATTCCACGTTGAAGTACCTAGTCAACAAGCCTATGTTGGGGGGGGGATATGTGGGTGGCTATTGTTGCTCAGGAGTACAACTTTGAAGTTATTGTGAAGCCAGGATGACTGAACGTGGGACCTGATCATCTATCACGCATTGAAATTGGAGAGGAACATACTAATTTGAAGGAAGGACTTATTGACACACAGCTCTTTGCGGTGCATGTCATGGAAAGTAACTTTGAAGATATTATCCACTTCCTGACGACAGGATCGGCTCCGGAAGGTTATACAAGCCAACAGAAGAAGGAACTAGTAGTGTGCGTGGCAGCCTTTTCTATCATTGCAGGGCACTTGTACAAAATGGGGTCAAACGAAATATTGCGATGTTATGTGCCTGACTTTGAACGAAGCAACATCCTCGTTGAGGCTCATGAGGAGCTGTAGGAGGACATTATGCAAGGAAAGAAATAATGCAGAAGATTCTATGCATTGGGTTGTGGTGGCCAGCCCTGCATAAGGATTCGAAAGCATATTGTAGGGCATGTGATGCATGTCAAAGGACTGGTAGGATGTCGCAGAGGGATGAATTGCCTCTGATGTCGTAGATGATGTTACATCCATTCGAGAAATGGGCGATTGAATTTGTGGGTCCAATTCAGCCTCAAGAAAAGAAGACGAGTGTGTTGTACATCATCACCGTGACTGAGTACTTGACTAGGTGGGTAGAGGCACTGCCTGTGAAGGGTTGTACAGGCATGATAAAAGTAAAGTTTATTTTTGAATATGTGTTGACAAGATTTGGCTGTCCAAATATCTTGATGAGCAATCGCGGTATGCACTTTCTTAACGAAACAATTAGCACGTTGACAAAAGAATTTTAGGTGTACCATCAGAAAAGTACACCTTATCATTCGCAGGCTAATGGGAAGGTGGAAGAATTCAATAAGATACATGAGAGCGCGCTGACGAAGGTCTGCAATTCTCAGAGACATGACTGGGATGTGCATGTACCCGCGGTTCTTTGGGCCTATAGAACAACTTGCAAGAAGTTGACTGGGCAAACGTCTTTCAGACTCATGTATGGTGTAGAAGCTGTGATGCCAATCGAATACATTGTACCTAGCCTGCACATAGTGGCACTCACATGAATGGCAGATCGCGAAGCCCCGGAAGAGAGGCTTGCATAGCTAGCAAAGCTTCAGGAGGAATGATTTCTAGCTGGATTTCATCAACAAGTTCAAAAGGAGCGCGAAAAGGCATGGCACAATCGGCACATCAAACTGTGAACCTTCAAGGTAAATGATTTGGTCTTGTTATATGACAGTAAATTTGATAAATTTCCAGGGAAATTTAGGATGCACTCGCTAGGGCTATATGTCATCAAGGAGATTACCGATGGTGGAGCAATTCAGCTGGTCAAATTGAATGGAGAATCCTTCCCAGGGAAGGTGAATGGCAGTCGATTAAATCCATACACCAGTGATCCAGCTAGGTGGCTATATGAGGGAAGCATAGTCTTAGCGCTCCAGGCAGCTGAAAGGGAGCGTGGGACTATAAACTACACTGCCTGGGTCGGGGATTTGCGCGATTGGTAACTGCGCAAAACAAAGATATGTCATAGAGCCCGTAGAAGTGCGCAGGCAGCTGCGCTACCAAAGGAAAAACCGTGGAGGATAGCTAGAAAGTGATCGTTAAAGTCACTATTCATGATTTGAGGATGAAAAGACTGCCAAAGGGAGCAGGGGGGCAACATTTAAGTTGGAATTTATGGACCATATCTTTGAAAATCTGCCGCCAATCTAGCATTAATGAACCGATTTTGCGGGGAATGGTCAGATTTGAACTTGAAAGGGCCTATGAATTCCAAGTGGCTGCCAAGCGAAAAACACTTGGAATTTTGAGAATTGAGTTGTTGAGCTCTCAGGTGCACATGAACCATGAAATCTTTGAAGTTTTGCTCGCAAGTTCAGTATTTGAGACATTGCCATAGGAGACACAGGAGTTGTTGCATATCATCATGTCAACACTCGTAGAAGCTATGAGTGCTGAAGCAGTGATAGAACAGGGAGTTTTTCCAGAGATAGTTATGGCAGCAGAGGGAGTTGCCCTAGAAGTTGCGCCTACAGAAGTACCAGTAGAAGTACCTAAATCTCCCAGGACACCCAAGCCAAGGCCTACACCGACCAAGGAGGGGCCAAACCGAAGAAGGATAAGTAGAAAATGCAGTCGTCAGTGCATGCATCACCTAGGAAGCACCCATAGTCGAGAAAAACCACTGCACAAGAAAAGGCCAAAATGATTAACCTAGAGCCGGAAGACGAGGCCGAAGAAATTCCCATGGACGATGAGGATATTGCAGTGGAAACGAAGGTTGTGGAAATTGAGGGGTCAGACCCCATATCTAAGTTTCCTGAATACATTCCTCCACACAGGGGCAAGACGAAGGTACTAAAAGATATTGATGAGAGGAAGGTCACCCTGCACACACCCCTCCTGCTGGACCAAATTGTCTTTTACGGACCGCGCTTGGGGCGTGTCCCTCTTTTGAAGTTGGAGGACTGGGACTTAGCTCACACGGAGCACTTCCCTCATTTAGAAACAGACCAACTTATGCACCGTGTCTTCCACAAATGGAACGACCTACCATACTTGGCCAAAGATGATGTAATTCCAGTAGTCCTTGATTGTTGGTCGGCAGATTGGCACAGTGCCATGGACTCGACAGCAAGATTTAGCAAGACCACAATGTAGCGAAAGAAGGAAGAAGCCAAGTTGAAGATGGAACAACTGATCGTGAAGAGGAAAAAGGAGGTTGATGCCAAGGCCAAGGTAGATCACGGTGCCACACAGCAGTCGGGTGGATAGGCAGGTGAAGGGGAGCGTGGCTCTGATCGGAGACAAAATTTTCCTTCCTCAGAGACCGAGGAAGAAGATGATCAGACGGAGCAAGGAGGAACGAACCTGGAGACGACGTCATTCTACACCAAACGCACCAGAGATCCATTGAAAGTAGGGTCGCGGAAGAAGTCCAAGGCTAGCAAGATGTCTCTGGACCTGATCACCCTAACATAGGGGAACTTAAATGATATAGGTGATACGGTGTAGGATTCCACCGCAGAACTGTTGCAGCAGTTCAAGTAGCAACAGCAGCAGTCGTTGGGTGCTATACAGATCAATCTGCATGAGCTGCAGATCCACACATCACAGATATAGACCAGCGCGATGTCAACCAGCTTGGCACTTGGCACCTCAAAAGCCACATGAATGCTATGCAGAATGGATCCCCGAGCAATAGTGTTGCCGAATGGAGCACTTACAACAGATATTGAAGCTGACATACCCGCTATCAGTGCACTCAAGAGAGTTGGACTCAACCTAGCCATGCTTCCCAATGAGGCGCTTTACTTTTTTCAGGACGGCGTGATTGCGGAACTTCGGGCTCGTGAACAACGTGCGTTATAGGTAATCAGCGAACAGAAGGTCAACAATGCCCAGCTAACCATGCAGATAGACTCCGCCCTTAACCTTGTTAAAGACATTATAGACAAGAATCAACGCATTACCACAATTGTGGCTGAGGCATGTAGGACTGTCCTGGAGCTGGGCATTCTCGAGGCTGAGCCGATACATGTGAGGGTTCAGAAGCTTGTTGTTGGAGTGCGTGATGCACGAACTGAATTGGTAAAGGTTCAACTAGAGTTGAACCTCAAAATTGCAGAGTTGTAGTTGAAGGCCCAGCCTTCAACTCTGCCAAATATCACAGAGCAGTATGAGACCGCTGTGAAAGACGCGATAGCAGCAGTAGAGAGCGCAGCGAAGGACTATACCACGCTCTTCGAGAAGTCACTCGAGGTAGTCACCTACCTGCAAAAAGATCCTACGGTACAGTGGCTGGAAATAGAAGCACAAGAGCTGCAGTAGCGCTACGAAGAAGTCAAAGCAATAGCGCACACTGTCGCCATCACACAGAGGTTAGCTAAGTTGTAGGAGGCCAAGGTGTTGAAAGAGTAGGTAGATGCAGCTCAGCACAAGGAAGTCGTGTTGAAGGCTTAATTGAAGCCTCAGTTGGATGAGGCCTACTTGATCATGGCCATTATTGAAGGCAAGCTAGCTAGTTTGCAAGAGACTTACCAAAAGATTATGTTAGACAGTGCAGGGCTAGTGACAGAGCAGTTGGTTGAGGAAATGAAGCAGACGAAAACACAGTGCACCACCGAGGTAGCAGTTGTCCAAGTCGAGCTGGGAGGTCTTCATGACAAGATCTTCATGCCAGCTGAGTGACTCAAGGGTGAGTCACCATGTTTTTGTTCGGGGCCCATTGGGAACGGGTCCCCTAGGGGTCAGTTTTGGAGTTAAAAACCCAAGTTTTGGGGCAGAAGGCCCGAAGTTGTATAAAGAAATGTAAAGTCACCACATTTTGTGGTCGCGAAGCGTGAAGATATCAAGAGTCAAAAAGGGTTTCTAACCTTAGTCTAGATAGGTTGTGTCGGCTTGATGAGATCTGCCCTTGGTCTGTGGACCATGGGATTGTATAAAAAGGAGGTCTTAAGAGGAGTCTAAGTCAATTTTAGAGTAATTAGCGAAGTAGAAGTAATTGATGAGTTTGTAAAGAGCTAACAGCAAGAGTCTTAGAGTAGGAAGAGGCTCTACAGCTGAGTGCATAGAAGTCTAGGGTAATAGTCCTCAACTGAGTGCGTGGACCCCTGCAGCTGTGTGTGCAGGGCAAATAGAGTATGTATTGAGAATCTAAATCATCAATAAAGAGAAGTATTCTGAAATTATTGTTTACTTTCCATCTGTGTGTGTGTGTTATTTTACTTCTACTATGAAAGTTGCGATTATGCTATGTTGAATATAGGGGTTATGAATTAATGTTATATTGATGCACGAATCTATGTATTTCACTCTGTCATATGAATGCAAGTAAGAATATATGTTTACGCGAAGATAACTGTAATGCATGATAAAGTTAACCAATACTTAAGATAACTTGGGTAGACACAGAAGTAAGGATAAATACAAAGTTGCATAAGCGCATGATCTATCTACTTAGGGTTCGGGATGGATGATCGGAGAATTTCGCAAAGGCTCCAAGGACGAATAAGAGAAGTACATTGATAAGCCCTAAACGGCTTATCAATTTGTGCCAAGGCAGAGTGAAGGTCTAAAAACTGACATCAGAACCATCTCAGGGTGCGGAAACTTGGTTCCTGCATCCCCCCTTACAACTTCCAGTGAGACTTCAATTTGCTCTCTGTGGATTGATGCCGAAAGTGCTAGTAGTGTAGGGATTTTCTTGGTTGCTTAACACTTAACCTGGGCCAGGGCCCATCAAGCCAACAACTGGTGAGCCAATCTATTAAATACATTGTTGTAGTGCATTGTGCACCCCTTTTTGATAAAGTAATGGAAAATATCAATGGGTTTCCTTCTATAAATGTCTATGATTGTATTTGATGTCTCTTATTGTTTTCATCTTTGTGGAGTAGTGTTAGATTAGGCCTTTGTAATATATCATGTGGCATAGGAGTTAAGCACATATTTTGAATTTATGCCATGTTCATATTATCAGTCTAGATTTGTATATTAGGAGAATAAAATTGTATACGCAACACTTCCATCTGACTGCGGAAACTTGGTTCTAGCAGTCCCCCATGGAACCTTAGGTGAGGCTTCATCCACTCTATGGCCAATGTTGAAAGGGTCGGTGTCAGAGAGGCTTTTTTTGGCCAATACTGCATGCCAACTTGGGTTTGTCTAACCTTGCGCAAAAATTATTCATGTTATACTTCATAATTACAATCTCCACATAATTAATTGTTTTATTGGCATATATTAGAAAAACACTCAATGCACCTTTTACATAACATATAATTAATATGGCGTCTTTGTATTTTCATTTCACATTAAATTTAACTATTTTTAATATTATTCATAGTATTAATTTCCACAATTCATAATG
This sequence comes from Pinus tabuliformis, assembly GCA_031772625.1. NCBI lineage: Eukaryota > Viridiplantae > Streptophyta > Pinopsida > Pinales > Pinaceae > Pinus > Pinus tabuliformis. The sequence goes on along the minus strand of CM062820.1, from coordinate 1,527,429,325 downwards.
ATTGCTCCTTGGTTGGACAAGGATTGACTAAGAAATGGATAGGAAACCAACATGTTGAAAAATATTGAGCTTGACCCTAGTAAGAATCATTTGCATTTAATAACATAGAAGCCACATTATTACACCCAAAAGAAATGGGAACTCCCTCCATAAGGCTTCATCAAACTAAGATTTGATGGGGCCTCGAAAGGTAACCTAGGTCCTTCGATCTTTAGAGGATTTTTCTAGTATGACAAAGGAGAATTATTAAGGATATATGTAGATTATATGGGCATTGATACAAAAAATGATATTAGATTATTTTCTCTATAAATTGGACTTCAAATAGATATTCAAGAAAACTTCTCAAAATTAGTGGTGGAAGGGGACTCTTAGATCATCATTTAGATGTTAAAAAGGATTCAACAAGGTTTGTCATTAAATAAAGTTTATGAAAGGTGGAGGATAAAAGATGGTATGTGTTATGTAATCAGATCACAAAAAATAAGAAAAGATAGATCGACGACTTCAAAAAAATACTCTTCAAGGGGGAAACCCCCTTTTACATCACATAAGTGAACAATCCTTGGATGATTCAAATGACAAGACCTCCTTGGTATATATATATGAGTCTAAAGGGTCACAAGATAATCAGGGCCTACATAAAAATAATCATGTAAGGAATCAACAATAACAATAGTGGACTTCTAAGGGCACAAGAATAACAATACAGGGGCTACACTAGTATTATAGGAACCTAAAATGCCCCTGTCCTTCAAAAAAGTGTTGTCCTCAATGCTTGAGTAGTTTCAGTTTCTTTTTTATAAAATTATCATCCCCCCATGTGGAATCTTTAGCGGGTAAGTTCTTCCACTTAAGGAGATACTCTAAAATTGATCGATTATGTAGCTATAGGGTTCTTGTTTCCATGACTGCTTCAAGATCCAATATGATTTTTTCTTCCTCTCCAAGTTCTAGAAATATTATTTGAATTGGGATCTTGTCACCTATAACCTTCTTTAAGCATGAAACATGGAAAACTGGACATACTCGAGAAGATGCAGGAAGCTCCAATTTGTATGTCATAGTAACAATCTTTTGCAAAACCATGTAAGGACCACAATACTTGTGTGATAATGTCTTATCCTTCTTAGCTTGCTTGAGGGACATTTGTTTCTATGGTTGTATTTGTAAACATACCCAATTACCTACGTCAAAACGTCTCACTACAATGATGATCTACCTATTGTTTCATTTGAATTAGTGCCAGAGTTAGGTTATCATTTAAGAGTTGCAGAACTTGTTGTTGATGATCGATGTAATATTCCACTACTTGAACCTTAGAATTTTCTCTTAAAGATGATGTGATGGATGGTGGATGATATTCATAAAGTGCCATAAATGGCATCATTTTTGCTACGATATGGAAGGAAGTGCTATACCACCATTATTCCAGAGGTAACCACTTGACCCATTGCATCTCTTTATCAGATAAGAATCAATGAAGACATCCTTCCAAACATTTGTTCACTATATCAGTTTTCCCATCATATTGGGGATGATAAGATGAGATATGAACTAATTGAGTACCAAGGCAAGAAAATAATTATGTCCAAAAATTTCCAGTGAAAATGGGATCTTTTTCACTTATAATCATCTTTGGATTTCCATGTAGCTTTTGAACTCTTTCCATAAATGTAGTAGCAATTGTACTACCTTTGAAAGGATGAGATAGTGCACAAAAGTGTGCATAATTGGTAAGTATATTAACTACCACCATGATGACACTCTTTCCTTTAGAATTGGGTAAACCTATGATAAAATCCATAGGGACCTCCTCCCAACGCTAACCTGGAATGGTTAAAGGTTGTCACAGACCTGGGGTCTTAATTGTCTCAACTTTATTTTGTTGGAAAACCAAACATTCTTCCACAAACATTTGAATATCGAATTTAAGGCCATGCAACAAAATTCCTTCTTTGCCTTGTGGTAAGTTTTTAAAAAATCCTGAGTGCCCTCTTAAAGGAGAAGTGAGCAATTCCAAAAGAAACTTTTGTTTGAGTTGGGAGTTCTTACATAGATATAAGAAATATTTGTACCATGATGAATCATGTTTCTAGATAAATGTATTAAATTTATGGGATCTTGCTGCAACTTTTGAGTGAGTGTCCACACGTCTTCATCATTCTTCCATCCTTCCCTTACTTTAGTTATCCAATCATTTGGATAATAGAAATGGCATAGAGCAATGCCTCCACATCCTCATCCATTCTTGAGAGTGCATCTACAACAACATTTTTCTTCCCTTTTTTGTAGATGATTTCAAAGTCATACCCCAACATCTTTATGACCCATTTTACTCTTCTAAAGATAATATTTGTTCCAAAAAAAATTAAGACTATCATGATCTATTTTTACCTTGAAGTGTCTTCCCATGAGGTAAGGGTGTCATTGCTTCAGGGCATGTAGTATATCCAACATTTCCTTCTCATAAATAGGTTTTCGTAAATACTTTCACTTGATTGGATGACTTTCAAAAGCAATGGGCCTTCCTTCTTGCATTAAAACAACACCAATTCCATTTCATGAGGCATCACATTCCACAATAATTTTTTTTGTAGAGTTTGGTGTAGCTAAGACAGGAGCTTGGCACATTTCCTCTTTAATATGTTCAAAGGCCTTAGTTTCTTCTAGAGTCCAAAAAACACATCTTTTTTCAGTAATGTTGTTAGAGTTGTTGCTATAATTCTTAACAAACTTGCGATAATACCTTGTCAACCGGTGAAATCCTCGAAGAAGCTTTAGGGTTGTGGGATTTTTCCATTCCTTGGTAGCTTTAATTTTGTTAGGGTCTACCTTAACACCCTCATGAGATATGATATGACCCAAATATTCTACCTCTTGTACCTGAAAGAAAAATTTGGAGGGTTTTTCATACAATTGTTTCTCTTCCAATAGTTTAAGCACCCTATCAATATGTTGAATAAGATCTTTCCAAGATTTGTTGTAGATTATTATATCATCAAAAAATATTAAAACAAATTTTCTAAGAAAGGGTTTGAAAGTGGAATTCATCAAATTTATAAATGTGGAATGTGCATTGGCAAGGCCAAAAGACATGACCAAAAATTCATAATGACCTTCATGAGTTTCAGATGTTGTTTTTGGAATGTCTTTTGTCTTGATTCTAATTTGATGATACCCGAATGAAGATCCAACTTTGTGAAGTAAATTTCCTCATGTAATTCATCCAACAATTCATCAATGACAGGAATGGGTAGTTTATATTTAATAGTGAGCTTATTGAGCTCTCTATAATTTTGACACATACACCATGATCCATCCTTCTTGTGCATCAATACTACTGGAGAAGATAAAGGACTTTGCCTAGGTTGAATTATACCTGCCTATAGCATTTCTGCAACCATACATTAAATTTCACTATTTTTGGCATAGGGATATCTGTAAGGTCTGATGTTTAGAGGAACACTTCCTAGAATCAAGTGAATAACATGATCATGATCACGAATAGGTGGGAGACCTTTGGGAGTCTCAAATATGTTGGAATGACTATCCAAGGCTCTTTGGATATTTGGAGAAATGGATGATTTTAATGTTTGAAAATATAGCGAGAATAATTGTGTAATTACACTTCATTGTTCTTTCTTAAAAAGTTTTTTCATGCCATTAGAGATTATTATCTTCCCCGGTTTCTCTATGATACCCCTTAACTCAATTTCCTTTCCTTCCCAGAAAAATTTCAAGAATTTAGTTCTTGAAAATTAAAAGCTATCATCCCCAAAGATTGTAACCATTGGGCTCCTAGTACAACATCAACACCACCCATTGGAATGGAAATAATTAGACTATTAATACATATTCCTCCATGGTTAGCTTGATATTATGGCGGTTCCCTCAACAAATTATAGTTCTTCGATTTGAAATCACCACTTGACACTCTGGTGTTGGATCTAGAAATCAATTTAATTCCTTGGCTATATTACAATGAATAAAATTATGGGTATTACCCCAATCAATCAACACTATTACCTTTTTCTTCTTGATATATCCTTCTATCTCAAGATTTTGAGAAGTGGTAATTCCCACAAATGCATTAAAATATATGGTCTGATTCATTTCTTCTTTCTTTAGGGTTGGTTCCTGGTGTATATCCTCTTCTTTTGATGTTTCTTGTTCCTTTTCTTCCTCCTCTTCGCAATCTATGTAAAATAATTTCTTCTCCACAAAATTATGACCTTTAGTTTATTGTCTATTACAACTGTAAAAAAGCCCTTTTTCTCTTTTTTCCTCTAGTTGTTGTGGTTTCAACCTTGTAGGTTATGGGAGGCTAGGAGAAGCAAAAATTTCATCTTTATAGTTGTGAGTGGTAGACTTTCTTGTTTCCATAAATTTGCTTTCAACTTTTATCGCCACCCTAAATGCATTCTCCAATGACTTAGGTTCCTAAAGGTGAATCTCATGTTGAATGTTATCCTTTAAATTCCTTACGAAGACATCAATCATATGATCCTATGGAATATCAGTTACATTGATATTCAATCTTTGGAAGTCCTCAATGTGCTCTACCATTGACCACTTTAGTTTGATATTTATCAATTGGCCAAAGAAGGTATTTCTCTTTGTATCCTCATAATGTGCTACCAATTCTATAAAAATTGTCCAAGTTACAATCGATTTATGAGAACAAATCCATCGATACTACGCAAAATGATTGGATTCTAAATATAAAGATGTAATGCATACCTTTTGTGTGTTTGGAACATCATGTAGATCAAAGAATTTCTCCATATGTAGTATCCATGTTACCAAATATTTGCCATCAAACTTCCTCATATCGATCTTTGTAATGTCCTTGGTCTTAAGCCCATCGTTGGAGTCTCTAAAATCACATTTCATATTCCTTTTGTCCTCATCATGATTTTCATGGATTACCTTGTCACCACTAGGAAGCCTTTCTTCCAAAAAATTTATCAACCCTTCCAACTTTACATTCATTGGACAATCAATCTTAATTTCCAATTCATTTTTGGTTACTCTTTGCGAGAGGAAAATTTTTTGCTCTTGGTCCCATAATTTCGATATATCATGTTGCATTTCTTCCTCTTTTCATGTTTCACAATAAAGATTTTTGTAGGCTTATTGGGTGTATCCATTTTTTTTGTTTCAATACAATTTGGAACCAAAAAATGATATCTATGCTTCGTTGTGCCCTTCAAATCATTTCAAACTAATTTTTCAAACAAAAGTTATGCAAATTTAAAAAAAAATACACACTTTTTTCTTGATTTGAGGAGCTCGATCTTGAAATTGTTGTATCTTTGTAATTCAACTCTGCAAGGCCTAAAACTTATTACTATGGTATCCCTCTAAGTCTTCTTTCCAACTCCACAATTCAAACCAATATTGGATTCTTCAACATAAATCTATGCCCAATCTCCCTCAATGACTTGATTATGGACTGGTTCAGTAGGGTAAACTTGTATGGGATGCCACGTCTCGTTTTTTTGACCTTCAACACTAAAAAGGATACACGTGAAACTACATTCTTTGAAATTTTAGCCATTTTTTACAAAATTCAAATATAATGCATGAAGATAAACTTATGAATATTTTGCCTAGAACACCTGTTTGAAACTAAATTTTGGAGCATGCAAAAACCCTAACTTCCTTTGACCATATCTCTGAAAATATAGCAAACCAAGTTTTGAAATATTTACATGATATTCATCAAGATTTTGGCTCCACATGGTCAGAATTTCAACTTCTAAAGCCTCGTCAAAAAAACATTATCGAAAAAATTCTAAGATGACCTATTTGAAGCAGCGAAACCCTAAAATCTAGAGTTCTAATACCAAATTTTATGTAACCAGATCACAAACAGAAGAAAATATAGATCAATGACTTGAAAATAAGAATCTTCAAGGGGGAAACCTCATTTTACATCCCATAAATGAACATTCTTAGATTATTCAAATGATAAGACTTGCTTGGTATATATAGGAGTCTAAAGGGTCACAATATAATCAGGGCCTACATAAAAATAATAATGTAAGGGCTCAACAATAACAATAGTGGGATTCCATGGGGCACAACAATAAAAATATGGGGGCCTAGTATTATAGGGACCTAATAGTATGGAATGAATTAATGACCTTTTTCCATGTTTTTCAGCCATCTTTTTGTCCCATGTTAGAATAAAAACTAACAAGCTAACAAACAGAATGGTAAATGAGGGAATAAATAGTTGTTAGTTGATGTTGGAAATTCACTAGAATCTTTCTATTGCAAACCCATTAACTGCAAGTTGTGCAACTCTTTTTGAGGATGAATACAACTCCCCAGATAAGGTGGCATAGATGCTGCACTCCCAAGGTCAAGGTAGAGTTTTGAGGTCGTGCCCTAAAGTCCCTCACCCACCATGTAGACTGAGGCAACACTTGGTAGCTCCATGGACAACCTGATGCATGTAGAGATTTATGTTGTAGCATGCTAAGATACATGCCATTCATGACAGTCAATGGCAGGAAATTAGCTCTGTAAAGAACCTCTAGACAAAGCAATGTTACCATACTCCTATTCCATCTTCTAGAATGAGTGCTCAAACCAAGGAAAGTACAAGGGGTTCTATTGACATCTCCAATAATAATGACCTTCAACATCCCTTGACTGACTCCCCCCGACAAGTAACAAGTACCATGTAATTTCTTGAGTTTTATTAGTTTGGCTTACTCTTGTTGGTTTTATATTTTTTGAGGTTGACTACATATTGATTACAATAGGATTCTTTCACCCCAGTAACTATCCTTTCTAACATTCAATCACCCTATGTGCTTATTTTGATATGGGTCACTGCCTCTATGCAAATTTCTCAATAAGTGACTGCACCTAGGGTTCCCATCATGCCTTGAGGTTACAAAGATAGAAGAGGTTGTCGCCAGAGAGACCAATCAACTCTCTCCAAATTTCAGCAAGGGGTTTTGGAGTCAAAAACATTTGAGGAACCACACTCCCTCCCCACATTTAGGAGAAAAGTGCTTCAGTTGAGGTAGAGATCAAACTAGACTGAGTATTTAAGTACTTCAGTTGAGGTAGAGATCAAACTAGACTAAGGATTTACCCATGACGAAGACATAAAGGAGGAAATTTGTAATTGGATCCTTGACATTGTTAGTTCCAGAGCTAGAGATACCAAATATTTGAAGATGGTGGATCTATACTAGCACACTAGAATAATGATTGGCAAGGTGTTGATGGAAAGGGATGAAGCTCATCAGGGACTTCTTCTACATTTAGATGAGGTCTAGCTACAAATCATAGAGGTCAACTCCAAGATTTTAGCCTTAGCAAATCAAGCCCATGGCTAGGCATCTTAGAACCTTAGAACACTCATAGACAAACCCCATTGTAGCATTCTACTCATGTTAATCATAATCAAAGTAATCATAGTTGTTTGTTAGATTCCATTTTTAATGACAACATGATAATTAACTTATCATATTCTAGATGGAAAAGGAGTTTATATTTTTGTTTGTTGTCTAGTTTCCACAATGACAAATTAACAAAACTAATATTAAAAGAAGTTCTTTTGGACAGAAACATTGTCTATGGTTCAAGTGTTATTTGAGTAAAAAGAATGGTTCAAATTTGAGTAAAAAGTAAAACTAGAAATAAAAGATAAAATATTTATAATTAAAATTGAGTCACTCTCCATCCTAGTATGCAAAAGATGTTGTTATGTCTTGTTATATTATGTTTTGTTATTTAAACATTAATCAGTGAAATTACATAAAAATAAAAATAAATATAGTTAATAATTATAATTATTAGTAATTATTGATAATTAAACCAGTGTAAATCTAACATAACTCTAGATTTATCAAGTGCCAAGAGGGATTGAATTTTTCGGGGTGCAAACCTTTCCTCAATTTTTGCACTCAAAAAAGAAATTTACACCTTGAGAGATTTAATCCTTCTCAACCACTTTAATAAATCCTAAGTTAAAATAAATTTAAGTTAGTTAAACAAAATTAAATATTAATAAATAAAATTAATTAAAAAAATCTAAAAATATATAAACAAATATTAAAAAAAGAAATTATAATTATAAGATATAAATTATGTAACCAATTAATTAAACTTAAATATTTTTATGGAAAAATATACATGTGCAATAAAAGAGTTTAAAATTTTTAAATAGTTATTAAATCAAAATGCGAAAAATCAATTAAAATTTAATAATTAACTAATTATTAGATTTTAAAATAAACCAGAAAGAAAGATGTGGATAATACCATTCATATCATATTCCTCTCTTTTTATGAAATTTTTTTTAAGAGTTAATCAATCACCATGGTCTAAATTCTCTTTGTCCCTCTTGATTCAACATTCAACATTCAAGCTTTGGTCTCTGATATTAAATGGAGTGTCTACTTTAAAGGTGAGATGTTTCAAAACATTAAAAACAATTTCTATTTGCAAAAATAAATTGTCAAAATTTGAAAGTATATCCCCAATAAAATTAATGTTAAAAAATTTAAAATATTTAAAATAATATAATATTTATAAAAAAATATTATATATATCCTAATTCATAGATGAAATATCTTTTTTATTGGAATCATATAAAATAATTTCAAGAAATAATATTATTTTTAAATATTAAAATGCATTTTTAAATGTATAAATAGATTCGACACCTTGAAAAATACTTCAAAATATTTAAATTTTGCAAATTAAACAATTTAAACTCAAACTTTTAAAAATCTCTATAAATTTTAATTAAAATTAACAAAAAAAATTTTATCCCCAAACAAATTCATTTCATCTCTAAAATTAAACAATACTTATATATTCTAAAAAATAATATTAAATTCCCACACTATAATATTCCATATTTAAATATATATTTAAAAAATAATATTAAATTCCCACAATATAATATTCCATATTTAAATTAATATAATAGTGATAAAAGTATTCTATCAATCTTCCATTGCTCGAGTAAACCGGATGTTACTTCCAATATACTCCAACATCGAGGCAAGATCCACACGTGACTCCACATCTACAACCGTGACTTTGACAAAGAGTAATTTCATTGGAGAAGGAAAGGAATATTAGTGTGCGCATTTCTAAAAGGAATATTTATGCGGAACGAAATCTAAGAATTAAGTTTATAGTTGGGAATACGCGAGCTATGTGGAAAGCGACACATGAAAACAGGATGGCAATTATATTTATTTTTTTTTTTTTTTTTGGTTCTTGGTAAAAAGTATATTTAGTTTTTTTTATATAAGTAAGAAAATTTATCATAATCCAATGTTAAATTAGCAGTGAGGATAACTATTTTTAGTTCTTAATCGTGAATGCAAGCTAACTCATCATTGTTATTCAAGGAAAACCACGCCACTAGGAATAACTTATTGGTGGTCCGTAAGGAGACAGGCTTTCACTTTTGCCAGATGCTTCTGTGTCTTGGTTCGTTAACATGTTTCCTTACGTCTAAGGAAAATGAGCTCTTAGCCAAGCAAAAGCAATTTTAAGACATACTGCTTCTGTGTCTTGGGTCGTTAACATGTTTCCTTACGTCTGAGGAAAACGAGCTCTTAGCCAAGCAGAAGTGATTTTAAAACATACTCCAAGCCCACATTTTCAGCTTTATACCTCATTTTGGTAGTATTTAATTTTTATTTTTATCATTTACATTTTTATATGATCTTAATTTTTGCTACATGAGTTGAGTCAAACATTGAAACATTGCAATTTGGAAAAAAGTTAATATGGTGATATTTATCTAATTTTATGTAGGGGACACATGCCCTTATTCTTCAAAAATGCATATGTAGGATTTAAAATAAAAAATAATTATTATTTTTGTTTGGTTAATATTGTGTGTTAAAGATGGCACAAGGTGGATTTTTATTAATTTATTATTTCTAAAATAACATTTGAGCTAATCTTTCATATTTATTTTTGTCTTATTACTTTATTAATGTAATGGGATTTTTCATAGTAAACTAGATTTAAAAACAGTTTATCTATTTTGTTATAAATAAAGTTATCGAGGTCACTTATACATATCTATATACATTACAATGTTATGTTGCCAAAATCTCTCAAGACGGACCAAAAGCACCCTTCGCCTAAATCTTTTTACCATTTGGGAATACTTATTGAAACACTAAAAGCCTAGAGTGGAGCATACAAGGAAGTGAAGGACCCTTCGTTAAGGTAGCTCTAGATCCCATCTCTTTCGATTATCTCAGGTGTTGTTGTGAGTGCCTTCTTTCCACGTGTAATAAAGTGTTTCAAATTCTTTACAATTTCTTATGTTTTTGATATGTGAATACATGTTTTAATCTAAAGTTTTAGTTTGTTTTTTTTTCTCTCTTCTTCTTATCATGGTGAATCAATAACTCGTTGGAGTGATCTAGGTAGGCTCAAGATCAAACATATCAACTACCACTTTGATCAACTACCACTATAACATCAAGAGTATAACCAACAACCCCTAAGCCAAATATCCTAGGAAATTATGACTTAGCAAGAGCCGAAACTACACAAGGGTGGGGGGGCAGCATACTCCTTCAGCATTATTGCAACGGGCCAAAAATCTTCCCCGCTGGGATTTGAAACCGAGTGGAGGGGATAACATCCCATTGTGCCAACCACTCGATCACCCTACAAGGAGACACATGTTGTCTAAAATTACTCTCTTTAGCATGAGATAGGATAAGGAATGGTACGCTTGCTTAATTTTTTCACTTTTTCCATTTTATCTTCTACTTAGTAAACACAAGCACTAATTAGATATTTTTGGTACACATAAGTAAAAAAACGTCATTAACACCTAAATATCTAATAATTAGCAAGTTAAGAGAAATTAGCACCCTTTACTCTAACCTACAACTATGAACTCATTAAAAAAAAAACAACAACAACAACATTTTTCCATTTCCCAAAATTTGCACAATTGCACAAATGTTTTCATATCTTGTGCATTAATGTGTATGTTTTCCTTTACGTACTCGTTTGTTGTTTTTTTATGGAAACAATCACCACCACACTAACTTGTATGATTCCATTCCCATTGTGATAGAATTCACATCCAATTTAGTATTTCAACCTCTATCGGTTTCATTTTAATATAAACAATTTCTCTTTCTTATGGAAACATAATTGTCACAAAATCACACTTGTTTTACTTCTGGGCTTTTCCCAACTTTATATCTGAAACCATTATCCATATGCACCATCTCTCTTGCATTGGCTCTACCACCGTTGAGAATCTAGCCAATGCATTGGCAAGTCCAAATACGTTATCCCGACATACATGGATTATGATTCGGGGATGTTGTGCGCTCTGGAGATTAGGGTCCCCTTTCCTGTTGCATTTTCTCATGTCGTCATCACACGTATCCTGAACAAACCATTTTTTCATTTTCTGCTTCAACAACGTTTTGCCGAGGATGGTCGTTTTTCAATAGTGGTTAACAAAGCCTTATTTCTTTCGGGTGGCGACTGGATATTTTGTGCTCACAGTTTGTTATGGGAGTATGCCCCTTGCGAAATACCTCGATCCCACGTCGGTAGTCATATGTTGATCTAGTAACCCATACGCACTACCTTTCTTTTCGATTTTTTTTTTGGAATCTTCCTCTGGCGTGTGGAGGCCTCGGGCATTTTCTGGAGTATCCTTCGCCTAGCGAGGCCTGCAAATATACTCTCCCTCTTTTCATGTTCTGTCCTCCTACTAGGACGCTCGCTTCGTAAATCTAGGGGTCTATCTACTCCATGAATCCCCACAGGTGGACTCCAGATTTGGGGTCTCCAAAGCTAAGGCACAATCTAAAACATGCCCAGTTTGGTCAGACTCTAGCAGAGCAAACTATTTTCAGATCTTCATAAAAAAATTCAGTAGGAAATCCAAGCTCATTTGGGTTAATAGTTCATCTTCCATATTATTTATCAAATTGTCCATTGAATCTTGTTGGGGGATACCTTTATGACTCTTATAAGCTAGAAGATTATAACATCACAAAAGACTCTTCGGTTATATTTAATTCAAGACTCCAAGGAGAGGTTCCTGTTAAAAAATCTGCCTAACGGCCTTTAGTCTCCATTAAAGATGCTGCACAACGGAAGACAGTAGCCCCTGCAACTTAGCCACAAAATATCTCAGGTCCATATATAGTTGAATAGATGGAAAAAATCCCTGCAATGGAAATTAAGATTTCAAAGGTTAACTCGTTGTTTTCTATTCTACAGATTTAATGGCTTTTGGACGAAACCAAAAGCTCTCATTCAATAGATTGCCACAACTTGGGCTCCTTATTTTGAAATCTTTTTATGCTCTAAAGGTTTCTTTATAGTTCATTTTGAAACACATAAGGACATGGATTATGATTTAAATGTAGGGCCCTAGTTTTGGGGAAGATTCAAGCTATTCACTACTTCCCGGTTATGTGAGTTTGATGCAAATTTTGTGGTGGTATCCATGACGTCGGTTTGGGTTAGACTCCCAAATCTTCCTCTCCCATTATGGCATCAAAAAGTTATGGAAGACATTGGAAATACATTGGGAAAATTCAAAAAAGTTGATATGGAAAGAGTAGAAAATTGTGTCTTCACATATGCCAAAATATGTGTGGAGATCAACCTTAGCAAAGGACTTCCCGATCACATAAATTTGAAGCACCAAAAATTTTAATGGTCACAAGGTTTTGTTGGGTATGTGTTATATTATTTCCATGTGTCATGGGGTCCAGGGACCCATGGATGGGGGGCAGACCCAAAGATGGTGGGTGGACCTACCCATGTTTTTATGCATGGTTTTGAGTATGATGGTTTTATGCCCATGGTATTTTATATATCTGGTCAAGGGAACTATTATTATGTTCTAATCTGAGATTGGTGGATTGGGTTTATGAATGCTTCGACATGTATATATATGTATTGTAACATTGAAAGGAATATAATGAAAAATCAATATGGTATTCCTAGTTTTGGGATCCAGGGGAAAATCTTTGTGTGTATTTGTTTTATGTTCATGCCATCGTACATTTTTCTGTTTTAAGAATTCATTTGCAAGTAATTCTTGTACAGGGTTAAAACCTACATTTTGTACTAGAGTTGTTTCAACTTCAAGGGGACATCTTTACTATTGAGGGGTTTTTCTCGGTCATGTGGTAGACCCTGTTATAGTGGGAGATCTGTAGCATCAATTCTTGCAATGAAAAGAGATGGCGAACAATGGAAATATAGAGATTGAGAAATTCAATGGAAAAATATTTGAGTTGTGAAAGCTCAAGATGGAGGATCTATTGGTGGATAGAGATCAGTGGATTGGTGTAGATCCAGGTATGTTAAATTATGGTATGTTCTATGCTTGGAGTAGTTTACTTATCTTTTATGTTATTATCCACAAATTAGCAATCACATGTACATTAAAGTACAGTGCAGATAGAACATTAAATAATCGACAGAAAACAAACCAAGACAAGAGACACAAGATGTGGCAACTAGCCAGGGACAAACCCCAAATGGGAAAACCCTTTGATCAAATCTTCTTTTATCTTCAATAATTCAGCAGAGAGAAATAGTACAAAAATCTGGTTTACATCAGCAGCATCAACGACATTAGCCCTAAACTAGGGCAGTCAATATCCATCAAACCGGCGGTCGGATCACCTTGATTCCTTCACCAAAAAATGTGGCCTTCCAAGGAGATTTAGTTTCACCTACTGCGTAGTCCAAAGAGAGAGAATGATGATCAACACTAGTCAAAGTTCTGATCTGCAGTTGCAGCCCTAAAATCTGCGTCCTTCTTTCCACACGTGTGAGAGAAGAGTCTTTTCTGCGCAGGAGAGAGAGAGAGATGTGATGAGAAGTGAAGTGTGCAAATTAGGAGAATACTCCTTGTTTTTATATGAAAAATGTTGGGGTTGAATAGATGTGACTGTTGGGCTTCTGAGCCTACATAAGTTGCTGGCTGACTTTGACAATTAGTCCATAATCAAAATAAATTCATATCTCCATAAATACTTATCGGAATCAGATGATCTTTAGATCAATCCTACACCTCTCGACGAGAGGAATCTAGTAAAAATATTATCATCCATGAATAAGGTGACCCACATGAAGTTTGGCCCTAGTTGCCAATTTTAACACTCCCTCTCAACTAGGGAGAACTTCATCTACAATTTGTCGGACCGTCACTGCTGTCCATCCATCAAATGCACTATCCTATATGGCTTGACCCTTCTTGCTTTGCTCTGCTTTGCTTTGCTCTGCTCTTCTTTGCTCGAATTATGAAGAAGAAGAAATGATCGAGGATGTATCATACCATCCTCCACTGACCCAAAGTTAGTCTCAGAGTGTGTACCACTCTCACTGGTCCCAGACCAGTATCATTGATCCCAGATCAATGAAGATCATCCTAGCATAGGGAGTACGATAGATACAACGATGCATCCATCAATACTACTATGGTCCCTATCCTAATTTCCCTGCTCATTGATCAGATGAGTGGTACTTCCCATGAGTCCCAGACTGCATGGGTAGGATGCCTCGACAGGATAACTACTGATCCTTTCCATGGGAGAGTGAATCATCATGTCCACAGGAGAGCGAATCATCTTGTCTAGTGGATGCCATGGAGAACTAATCATCCTAGCCTATAGGAGAACAAATCATCCTATTCCACAATCCCATGGAGAACACATCATCGAGGCCCACAGGAGAACTAATCATCCTATTCCATAGTCACCATGGGGTGTCACAAGGGCCATGCTAGCAGCAATATACTCTGCCTGAGTGGTGCTCAAAGCCACTGACTTCTGCTTCCTGCTCATCCAGGATATTGAAACAGATCCCAAGGAGAAACAACACCCAGAAGTGCTCTTACGGTCCACCACACTGCCTGCCCAATCAGAAACAGTATATCCAATTAGTCTCACATCTCCAAAAGTGTATCTCAACCCATAAGTAATTGTGCCACGAAGATATCTCAATAGATTTTTGGCACCAATCCAATGTATGTGGTGAGGTTCAACCATATGTTGACTCAACGTGTTGACTGCAAAGCATATATCTGGACGGGAGTTCACTAAGAACATTAATGCTCCGACAAGTTGACGATACTCGATGGAATTTCATAAAATAGGTCTAGCAGCACTATCGCTTAACTTTTTGAAGTCAAGCTCCATCGGGGTAGTTACGGGCTTGCAGCCCACCATACCGAATCTTTCCAATATCTTCACCACATATTTTCCTTGAGATAGGAAAATTCCCCCTGGCTTCTGCCAAACTTCAAGTCCTAGGAAATAGTGCATCAGTCCTAGGTCCTTCATTTCAAATTCAGAAGCCAACTCCCTCTTACATTTGTGAATGAGAGGGTCTACACCTATTAGAAAGAGGTCGTCAACATACATCACCAGTATGAGAGGTTTGTCATCTTCAACCTTAAAGTAAAGGTTAGGATCAACTTCACTCCTAGTGAATCTTAGCTTCATCAAGTAGCTATCGATCCTCTCATACCATGCTCGAGGTGCTTGCTTCAGCCCATAGAGGGCCTTCTTCAACCTGCACACATGAGATTTTCAATCATAAATCTCAAATCCTTCGGGTTGCTCCACGTAGACCTCTTCTTTAATCGAACCATGCAAGAACGCGGTCTTAACATCCATCTGATGTAGGTTCCATCCTTGTGAAGCCGCAAGGGCTATGATTGAGCGGATGGTGGTATATCTGGCAACAGGTGCAAAAATCTCATCATAGTCTATACCTTCCTTCTGGGAGAAGCCACGAGCAACAAAACGAGCCTTATACTTTTCCGTACTTCCATCAACTGCATGCTTTATCTTGTAAAGCCTTTTAGAAGTGACAATTGTCTTATCATTCTTCATAATAGACTCATATTCTTTGGTCATAGCATCCTTCCATACTTGATGCTTGACGGCATCTGAGAATGATGAAGGCTCATTTTGAATGATCGTGCTCATGATGGTCAGGTATCCCTGATACCTGTTTGGTTTCTTACTTTCACGGAAGGTTCCTTGGGGTGCAGCATGTCCTTCAGCATCATCAAGTGTCCCCCTTAGCCATGAAGGCCTCTTCCTAGAAGAGGAAGGCTCAGGTGGAGGAGGATCAATAGGATCCATGGGTTCTTCCACATCGGGCATTGTTTCATCATATTTTTCTTTCGGTTCCCTGGTGTCAGCTTCTTGAGAGCTCCTCACAGTAGGAAGATTGTTCACCTTGCTGAGAGCCATATCTTCGTCAAAGGTGACATCATGACTAATCACGACTTCCCTTTGACCAGCTACATAGATTCTATAGCCCTTAGTATTTTCACTATAGCCCACGAAGATTCATATCTTTCCAAATGCACCCAATTTGTTCCTTTTCTCTTTCGGCACATGAAAATATACAGGGCTTCCAAAAATTTTAAAATGAGATACGTCAGGTTTCTTACCAGTGAACATTTCTTCAGGAGTCTTGGAACCCAATGCTTGATGGGGGCATCGATTTTGTACATATACGACGATGTTTGTAGCTTCGGACCATAGAAACTTCGGAAGTCTTTGATCATGGAGCATAGCACAGACAGCTTCCACAATCGTATGGTTTTTCCTTTCCGCCACACCATTCTGTTCAAGAGTGTACGGTGTAGTAGTCTCCCTCTTAACGCCGGCCTCTTTACAAAAGTCATGAAACTCATTAGATTCATATTCAATCCCATTATCAGTCCTTAAGATCTTCATCTTCTTTTCTGTTTGATTCTCGATCAAGGCTTTGAAGTGTCGAAACTAGGAGAACTTCATCCTTCTTTTCAAGAAGTATATCCAAGTCTTGCAAGAATAGTCATCTGTAAAAGTGAGGTAATATGAATATCCTCCCAAGCAGTTCATAGGCATCATACCAAATATGTCTAAGTGAACTAACTGTAATATATCGAAGGTCTTGCTTTGGCTTGAGGGGAATGGTCCCCTTTTTAGCTTTCCTTCAACACATCCGGGACATACACCTTCTTGCTCTAATCTAAACTCAAGCATCCAGGTCACCATTTTTCTTACATCAGGTAGAGCTTTATAATGAAGGTGAGCAACCTCTGATGCCATAGTTCAGACTGAAGAGATGTGTCACAGGACATGACACCTAACGGACTTCCTCCAACCTGATATAATGAATCAACTCGAAACCCAAGAGTGAAGGCATCTTTAATATTGTTTTTCCATGCACATACCTTGCCATCACTGAAAGCCACCTTGTAGCCTTTGTCTTCCATTGCCAAAATGGACACCAGGTTCTTTTTGAGATCAGGTACATATAATACATCCTGTAGGTGGATTGTATTACCTTGATTCAATTTAAGAGAGACATTGCCTACACCTTTCACGGGATATTTCATATTATCTCCAAGGACAATTTCCAGGTTGGTTTCTTTCTCTATCAGATTATGGAGAACTTCTTTATAACCAGTGAAGTGCCTTGAGGCACCACTATCAATAAGCGAATTTCCCAGCGAGTCTGGAGGAGCAGAGGTAGATAGAGCAGCTGGTAGATAATATTCATCCTACTTACTATCAATAGTGTTAAATTCATACCTGGAATTTCTTTCCTTCTTGAATGGTTGTCCTCTTCCTTGATTTCCAACACTCCTTTTATCTCGGCCATTTGACCTACCATTTCTTAGATTGCTTTGAGAGGGATTTTGATCATCATCCCAGTGTGAGTTCCTTTTATCAGGACACTCCCTTGCATAATGACCTAGTTTATTGTAATGGTAACATTGTCATTTTCTTCCACCCTTTGGTCCAGCCTTTCCTTTGGATTTAGCCTCGGTATTGTTTCTTCTTTTAGCATGAGAAGAAAAGGCAGCGGGATGACCTTTAAGACTGGGCATTTCCTGTTCTTCCATCCTTGCTTCTTCTTGAATGCATCGTGCCATTAATTCCTCAAATCCAAGAATTACATTATTGTTGAGGAGAGTAGTCCTGAATATATACCATTGAAATGGTAGTCCTCCAAGAGTTGTGAGTGCCATTTCCCTGTCAGGAATTACTTCCCCAATAGATATGAGATCGTTTTTGATCTCGGTGATTCTTAAGAAATATGCTTGCATATTTTCATCTTTTCCCTTCTTAATTTCCTTCAGCTTATTTCTAAGAAATAGAACTTGATTTGCATCATTAACTTTAAATAAACTCACCATTATATCGTAGATTTCCTTGGAGGTGTTCAGCTTAGAAACATAGGCTACCAAGCGCTTGTCGATAGAGTCCCGGATGATCTTCTTTTCTTTTACTTCTCTGGATTTCCATTTGTACCTGGCAGCAGTGGGTGCATTTGATGGAGGCTCAACAATATTGCCTCTCACATGGTCCAACACTCCCTGATCTTCTAAAGTCAGATCGAGAGACATCTTCCATCCGTGATAGTCAGACTTCTCACGGAGCTCGTCTTCAGCGGGGAAGAGTGTTGAGGACCCCATAGTTCTTTTAGGATAGCCTTGCCAATATTCTCTTCAGTGATTGCTCTTGCTCTTGTTCGGGCTTTGTCTTCACCTCAGCTCTAATACCATGTTAAATTATGGTATGTTCTATGCTTAAAGCAGTTTACTTATCTTTCTTGTTATTATCCATAGATTAGCAATCACATGTACATTAAAGTAAAGTGCAGATAGAACATTAAACGATTGACAGAAAACAAGCCAAGACAAGAGACACAAGATGTGGCGGCTAGCCAGGGACAAACTCCAATATGGGGAACCCTTTGATCAAATCTTCTTTTATCTTCAATAATTCAGCATAGAGAAATAGTACAAAAATCTGATTTACATCAACAGAATCAGTGGCATTAGCCCTAAACTAGGGTAGTCAATATCTATCAAACCGGCAGTCGGATCACCTTGATTCCTTC
This sequence comes from Pinus tabuliformis, assembly GCA_031772625.1. Classification (NCBI taxonomy): domain Eukaryota; kingdom Viridiplantae; phylum Streptophyta; class Pinopsida; order Pinales; family Pinaceae; genus Pinus; species Pinus tabuliformis. Next base: position 1,527,410,404 of record CM062820.1, on the reverse strand, counting down.
ACCAAAAAATGTGGCCTTCCAAAGAGAGTCAGTTGCACCTACTGCGCAGTCCAGAGAGAGAGAATGATGGTCAACACTGGTCAAAGTTCCGATCTGCAGTTGCAGCCCTAAAATATGCATCCTTCCTTCCACACGTGTGAGAGAAGAGTCTTTTCTGCGCAGGAGAGAGAAGAGACTCTTTTCTGCGCATGAGAGAGAGAGAGATGTGATGAGAAGTGAAGTGTGCAAATGAAGAGAATACTCGTATTTATATGCAAAACTTTGGGCTTGAATAGATGCGAGTGTTGGGCTTCTGAGCCTACAGATGTTGCTGGCTGACTTTGAAAATTAGTCCATAATCAAAATAAATTCATATCTCCATAAATACTTATCAGAATCGGATGATCTTTAGATCAATACTACACCTCTTGACGAGAGGAATCTAGTAAAAATATATCATCCATGAATAAGGTGACCCACATGAAGTTTGGCCCTAGTTTCCAATTTTAACAAGGTATGACACCAGCAAGAATGCCGGCATAAGACTGGGTAAAGTTATATTGCAAGGCGAAGAGCACAATATTATTGTGCCTCTCATATTCAATATTGTTGAATGTATCAGGGGAAGCTATGACAAAGGATTTATGAGACAAGTTAGGGACTTTGTATCAATATAAGTCTTTGGTGAAAAAAGTGTTCCTGCAAAAAAAGTTGTATAACCTGAGTATGAAGGACGGAGACTCGATGATAGGGCATCTAAACACCTTCAATACTATGGTAATGATCTGAATTTGAAACTACTTGTAAATTGTTTTCAAGGTATTCCATTCAGAAATATACATGTTTAAAAGATGTCCATGTCTTGCAGAAAAGAAACAAATGAAATTTTTAGCTGTTCATGACCCATTTAAGTATAGAAGATTTATTTCCTTTTACTGTTTAACACACTAAAACGAATTTGTTTTGCAAAATAAATCAACCACAAATGCAAAAAAAGTTGATGAAGCAGTTCACCCCTCCTGGGCTATGTCTGTTGCGTCCAAGGCTCCCAAATGGGCCTGTCCTTGTTTTAATTAAATGCTCAAATTGAATATACAGCTGAATATAAGCATCTACAGGTGGAATAGATGGTAAAAACATATTCAGAACACTTGAATCCTTCAATATTGACTACTAGTTCACCTCCAATGGATACCTACAACCCTATACAGTCTTCACAATACAGGGCCCTGGTGGCTCCTAGAACTTTCACGGCTCCAAAACCTCTGAAAATGACCTCAGATGGCTGTAAGACCTGCACCAATGGCTTCAGAAGGTCGAAAATACCCAAAATAAAAAAAAAAAATCGTCCAAAACCGCCTTTCCTAGCCAAAATTATGGCCCATTAAAGTTTTCCTCCAGTGATGCCTAGAAACACTCCAGCTAACTTTAGTTGGAGTCCAGTTAACTCCGAAAATTATGGCGGGTCCGCCAAATTTGCCACCTCCGCCAAAAATCTCCGCCAAATCCTAACTATTAGTTAACTGCGCGCATGTGACTGCAATCTCGGCGGGTGGTTTGCATTGGATTTCGTGCCCGGTGGTTAAGGGTCTCGGCCCACGGTTTTGGGCGTAAGGTCACATGGTATGCGGGGGCTGGCCCCCTTCGGGCCCTGCCCAACCTTACTACAAGGTTCTTTTACCCTTTGATCCGCAATGCAAAAAATATCTGCTCACGTGGTGTGTTGGTAAGGCATGGCGTTTGCTTCCGGCAGGTCGTGGGTTCAAACCACGCTCGACCCAACTTTTAAATATATGCGCCCACATATGCTAACGTCATCCTGGGCCACATGGCGGCCTTCGGGCTTGCCACATGGCAGCCTGTGATTGGTTGCCAAAAAGGAATATTCCTTGGAATATTCCAAGGAATATTCTGTGGAATATTCTTTTTTAATTTTTTTTAGAAAAATTCAAATTTTCAATGTTATTGAGAAATTCTTCTTTTTGCCATAAATTTCTCATACAGCGACCGTTTTTTGAACCGTTCACGGCGCTAGAATCAAGAGGATGAGCAATTTCCAGTCGTTCAACTTTGAACTAGTTCTGAGCATTTTAAATTTTGAGCATTTTACGACACTTAGGACATGAGCACCCGATCAGGTAAACCGGTTTTTATCTGTTGATATTAAAATTTCAAATGAAGATAAGTGCATCATTATGTTTTGTTCTCTACGAGACTTGTGGGATAGCTTGGTTGTTGCAATAGGTAGCAATACAAGTACATTAAATTTTGATGAAATAGTCTCATCCTTGTTATCAGAGGATATGAGACAGAAAAAATGGAGAGCCAGAATGGAGATGCCTTGTGAGAAGAAGGCACTGGAATAGAAAGAAAAATAAGTCTTCAAGTGGGAGATCTAAATTTATAGGGAGATATAAATCTCCAAGAAAATATGTAAAGGAATGTTAGAAATGAAGAAAACAAAGGTACTACAAAAAGGACTATAGATCCAAAACTCTCGAGAAAGGAAAGGGGTCTAATGATGTTCCTTCTGTATAGGTGAAAACCACCTTAGATGAAGGTGGGGATGTGTATTTGGCTTCTTCTTCAAGTACATACGTAGATCATAAAGCATAGTTGATTAACTCAGGTGAACCCTTTCACTTCACTCCCCATACAGAGTGGTTTGGAGAGTACGAGAAATATGATGGTGGCGATGTCTTTCTAGGAGATGACAGGAAGGCCAGAATCATAAGACACAAAAAAATAAAGTTGAAGTTGTAAGGTGGAAGGATTATAACACTTCCACGTGTTCTGCATATTCCTACATTAGCCAGAAATCTGATTTTTGTAAGCAAGATGAATGATGCAAGTGTAAAAATAGTGTTCGAGAAAGATACCTGCAAGATGGTTTGGGGATCACAAATATTGATGTGGGGAGTTTGTATTGGAAATCTATACAATATTTTGGGTAGCATTTTTATTGATGCGTGAAACAATTTTGTGGTTCATGAAAGTGGAACCGAAAATATGTGGTCTCTTGAGAAAAGACTATGTTGTGGCATTAAATACTTGGAAATATTGGAGAGAAGGGCCTTTGAATGCTACATGGTAACAGTATGGTAGAAGGGTATGTCTAATTTCTCTTTGGATTTTGATTATTTTGAACAATGTCTATATGGGAAGCAGAATCAGGTGAGTTTCCCCTCTTATGCCGAAAGGGCAAAAGGGATATTATAGCTTGTGCACATTGATGTGTTTGGACTTGTCTCAGTTCCATCACTAAAGAAGTTTGCATACTATGTCTCATTTATAGATGACTTCTTGAGGAATACATGGATATGTATCCTCAAGAATAAATTTGAAGTATCTAACAGGTTTAAAGAATTTAAGGCTCTAGTGGAAAGTCAGATAAAGAAGAAGATTAAGGTGTTTAGAACTGATAATGGTGGAGAGTTCTGTATAAAGGAATTTGAAGAGTTCTGCAAGAAGGAATTCAATGAGTTTTGTAAGAAGTGTGGTATAGCATGACTGAAGACTAATCCATACACACCTCAGCAAATTGGAGTTGCAGAAAGAATGAACAGGACATTGATGGAAAAGGAAAGAAGAATGCTCAGTGGTGTCGCGTCAGGACAATAATTTTGGGCAAAGGAAGTGGATATTGTATGTTACTTGTTTAACAGATCACCTTCATCAGCGTTGGAGGATAAGACTCCACATGAGGTATGGACTAGTGAGAAACCCTCTCTTACACATTTGAGCGTATTTGGCTAGATGCATATGTACATGTTCTAAAGGAGAAAAGAACCAAGTTGGATAGTAAATCTAAAAGGTGCATTTTTCTTGGGTATAACAATGGTTTAAATTGTTATAATCTTTGGAACCCAGAAACAAGGAAGGTTGTGTACAACCGAGATGTGGAGTATAGAGAGCTGAAATATGTTATTAAACATGAAGTCCTACCAAAGGAACCTGAGAAGATAGAGTTTGAGTTGAAGGAGGAAGAATCATACTCTACAACAAAACATAAAGTATAAGAGGAAGAGCCACTCACTCTAGTTTTGAGAAGGTCAGTTCGAGAGAGAAGGCAGCCAGAGAGGTATAGTCCATCTGATTTCTGTTCAAATTTTTCTTTGTTTATTACTAATGATGATGCCAGAAATGTCAAGGCGGTAATGGATTCAAAGGATGGAAAACTTTGGAAGGAGGCCATGGCTGAAGAAATGGAATCTTTAGACAAACATGAGGCTTGGGATCTGGTGGAGTTGTTTGTTGGAAGGAAACCCATTGGAAACAAATGGGTGTTTAAGACGAAGATGAATGCAAAAGACAAGGTGGAGAAATACAAGGTTTGGTTGGTAGAAAAACGTTATTCTCAGGTGCCGATAAATAATTTTGGTGATATTTTTTCTCCATTTGCCAAGTTAGCTTCTATTAGATTGCTTTTATCTGTTGTTGTTGCTTTTGATTTTGAGGTAGAACAAATGGATGTGAAGACAACATTTATTCACAGGGATCTGGAATAAGATATCTATGTGAAGAAACCAAAAGGCTTTGCAGTGAAGGGTAAGAAAGAAATGGTATGCAGGTTAAAAAAGTCGTTGTATGAGATAAAACAGTCACCAAGGATGTGGTATCAGAAATTTGATACATATATACGAGGACTTGGCTTCACAAGGAGAAAAGAAGCTCATTGTGTGTATTTTAAATTAATTGGTGACCATGTTATTTATTTGATCCTGTATGTGGATGATATGTTGTTGATTGGAAATGACAGAAATTATCCAGGATTTGAATAACCAATTGTCCTTTAAATTTGACATGAAGGGTATTGGTGCTGCAAAGTGTATTTTGGGCATGGAATTTAAATGAGAACGATGAAAGAGGAAGCTTTGGTTAAACCAAAGAAAGTATGTCGAGACAATATTACGTGGGTTTAATATGCATGATAATAAACCAGTCAAGGTTCCTATTCCTGTAGGTGTAAATTTATTTGTTGAACAGTGTCCCAAGACACAAGAAGGGGAAGAGGACATGTCATGTGTTCCATCTGTGAGTGCAGTTGGTATCCTGATGTATGCAATGGTTTGCACCAGACCATACATTGCACATGCAATGGGAGAATGAGCAGGTTTATGTCAAACCAGGGAAGAAGCATTGAACAACAGTGAATCCGGTTTTTAGGCATTTGCGTGGCACTAGTGATTATGGTCTATGCTACAAGAAAGACCAGGATTGGAAAGAGTTTTGGACATTCATGGTTTTGTTGATGCGAACTAGACTGGAGATATAAATAGGAGAAGATATAGAAGTGGGTATGTGTTTAACCTATTTTGAGGAGCAGTCAGTTAGATGAGGAAGAGACAGTCTGTAGTATCACTTTCAACTACATAGGTTGAATACATGGCAACCACTCATGCAAGCAAGGAAGCAGTTTGGTTGCAGAGATTGTGATCAAGTATGGGGTTGGTACAACAAGCTATAAGGATAGACTGTGATAGCCAAAGTGTAATTTTATTGGCAAAGAAACCTGCTTATCATTTTAAGACGAAGTACATTGATGTTAGTATCACTTTTTGAGGGATATGGTTGAAGACAAAGATTAGTTTCTTGTAAAGGTGGACACTTTGAAGAATGTTGTAGATGCATTGACAAAGTCTGTGAGCACTGAGAAGTTTTATTGGTGTAGAGAAACAATGGACATTACAACCCTGGACCAATGACTAAGCTCTCCTGTGGCCCCCTGGGTGGAAATAAAATAATAAGTGGGAGAATGTTGGTTGTGTTTTATGCGAACCCAAGGATGTTGAGAAATCTAGGGCATAGGGATGAGGTGATTTCGCTTAAATGATAACTGCTTGTGATGCAACTTTTCTTAGTCTTTTATTAGCTTCTTTATTACTCTTGATTATGTTAATGTTTTCGATCATCAAAAAACTACCAAATCATAAATAAGCATGACATAAGGGACACAAAATGTAGGCTATCATCCAGGGCCAAAATCTCTCCAACTTGAGAGGAAAACCCAAATGAATTCTTCTTCTTGTAGGATCTTCAAGAGACAAATTCTAAGACTAGGACCCTTAACTTATCAACTTCTTCGAGACCAAGTCACGACACCATTTTTCAATACTTCTCCTTCTTACCCAAGTCAAAACTGCTCAAACTGACTTCTAGCACTACTAATTTCAGCTACTCTGAAATTTCATCCCTCTTCCACAATCCTAAAATTCTTAACCTGCCTAAAACTTTTGCAATTTCACATTGTGGGCTGATTGATGGAGCTTGATGGTATTTTCCTTCTTTGCTTGACTTGAGGGCTTCTCCCGTGACCTTGACTAGCAAGAATGTTGGTTTCATGACATTCTTATAGGATTTTTCAGTGGCTAGTGTAACCCTACTATAGAAACCCTAATCCATGTCACACATGCGAGGAGAATAACCCAAAAATAGTGCCAAAACACTTCAGTTTATTCTTCTTCTTTCTTCTCTAGATGAGAGGCTCCTATTACTCCTTTTCTCGCACTTCTTTTTGTATTTTAGATGCTTTATCATGTGGTGTATTAAGTAAGGTTGATTCCTCACTATATAGTGATATGACCATGAAATAAGTCGACTTGTGCAAGTGAGTAGGTCGACATGCTCTTCTAGAATGATCTCCATCTCCTTTTGAGGGTTGACTTGAAGGAGTACTTGTGACAAGGTCTTGGAGAGTTAATGACTCAAACAAATTCTCTTTTTACAATATGTAACATGCCCAAATGGGCCTTCATTACATGACATTGAGTTTACAAGAGATTTTTCGGCGTAAATCACAAGATATATCATTTGTCGATGCGTTTCAAACCAACTAGTGTGGTTCATCGTCAAGACAAGTTGAAGAATCAGATCCAGCTTTGAATGTCAAATAGTTTGAGCAGAGCCTCCAACGGCTAACTAGACCAACGGCTAAATTTGACTAGGGACCAGGGTCAAAACCAAGTTATTTAATAATTAAATGTAAGTTAGTTATAATAAGGGACCTTACCTCTAAATAAATATATAAATTATATGTATAAAGTAATTTAATTTAATTGGTTGTTAATTTAATAGTTAGTTAAAAGGTATTAACTATTTAATAAATACATAGAAAATATAAATATTATAATAAAACGTATAACTAACTATTTATAGAGGTATAACTAACTAATTATAAATAAATATATATATATATATATATATATATAGATAGATAGATAGATAGATAATTAATTAATTAATTGAGATAGTAAACTTTATGACTTGATGACCAAACCTAATAGCTCATAATGGGAGCTTCATCTATAAAATTCCTTGAGCATGAAACCCATGACTCAAGCATTAAAAAATATATATTTTTTTATTCTTTACATCAATTACATAAAATCATGATTAAACATGTCATTATGAACACTGAACCTAGTTACATATTTAAACAAGATGGGGGGTGGACCCAAACATGGTGGGTGAAGCTACCCATGGTTTTGGGCATGATGTTTTTATGCCCATGGTATTTTGTAGATCCAACCAAGGGAACTATGGTTATGTTCTAATCTAGGATTAGTGGATTGGGGTTTATGAATGCTTCGACAAGTATATATATGTATTGTAACATTGAAAGGAATATAATGAAAAATAAATCTGGTATTCATGGTTTTGGAGTCCAGGGTAAAATATCTGTGTATATTTGATTTATGTTCTCACCATTATACATTTTTCTATTTTAATAATTTGTTTGTCGGTAATTTTTGTAAATGGTTAAAACCTATAGTTTTATAGTATGAAAATACAACATTTAGGTGTTGTATTTGCTATCAAACAAGATATTTACAACATCCATGCCCCTAGGTAAAGAAGAACACCAAGAAGAAGAAAAAATCAGCAAACAAAACAAAAGGATGGAAGTTCACAGGTCAATGCCTCTCTGAGGATGAAGAGGAAGTCAATAAAGAATTCCACCCAAAACAAGATGAAACTAGTGGAGCCGACTTGGAGGATGTTGCCCCAGAAGGAGGTTCCATGTTACAACAAACCACTAACATTTTCCATCAGGTTGAAAAGGATCCCAAAGACACTATGACATTGGATGGATCCGGAGGATCCAAAAGAGCTCATGTATCAGAAAGTTCAGATTCTGACAAGGAGGTTCCTCATGAGAGCCTTGATTTGGAATTGGTTCCTGTTCACTCAAACATCGATGGTTGGCAAAAAGTGCACAAATAAAAAGGAAAAAGAGAGAAACTTTGCACTAATCAGCCATAACTTCTTGTACAATATTTTCTAATTTTCTTTTCTGAGGAATATTGTATGAAGACCCCACAGGCTACCTCTTAGTATTTTTCTTGTTTTGTATTGAACCTCTATTGGATATCAACTACATACACACTAGTTGTGTTTACAAAGTGTAATATTCATTTTATTAATATAAATTACTGGTTTTTTCCACATGAAAAAAACAAGTCCAAATACATTATCCCCCACAAATAATTCAATTGGCTTAAGCACTCCATTTATACCTAGGACATATTTGAGGACATGAATGTGGTTAGCATACAAAAACTAAATATAATTCTATCGCACCTAATATCAACTAAAACATTCTTCTTGGTGGAGTCTAAACCCAAGGATGCTACTTCTTATAAAGAAGCATCTCGAAAATTTTGTGACGTCTTCACATAGTCATATGTGAAAAATAGTATCTTAGACCCCTGTATATTCAAACATCTTATTGATATATTATATGATGTACCACACATATGACATAAAAAAGACCTATTACCCCATAAAATCCCTAGTAGATAAGCTAAAAAAATAAGAAATTACACTTGTTAGGCTTAATTTATCCTATTTCTTACTCGTCATGGGTATCTATTGATTTAATGTCATAGCTATATTTGGTACTCTAAACCAATAATTGGAGAAAATCCATTAGCATATCCAAGCATTTGGACAAGTTTTTTGTTATGAAACCAGCTCACGAATAGATAGATAAACGACTTAAAAATTACCCTCTTCGAGGGGGAAACCTCCTTTACATTACATAAATGAAAAATTCTTGGATGATACAAATGACAAGACCTCCTTTGTATATAAAGGAGTCTAAGGTGTCATAATATAATTAGAGCCTACATAACAATAATAATGTAAGTGCACAAAAATAACAATAAGGGGGATACACTAACAATAACAATAAGGGGACTACACGAGTATAATAGGGACCTAACATGCCCCTCTCCTTCAAAAAAGTGTTTTCCTCAATGCTTGAGTAGTTTTGGATGCTTTTGTATAACATTCTCATCCTCCCGTGTGGAATCTTCAATAGGTAAGTTCTTCCACTTAATGAGATACTCTGCAATTCACTGATTCCATAGTTGTCGAGTTCTTGTTCGTGTGACTACTTTATGCTCAAATATGATTTTTCTTCTTCGTCAAGTTCTAGAAACATTATCTGAACTAGAAGCTTGTCACCGATAACCTTCTTAAGCATCAAATATGGAAAACTGGGTGTACTCGTGAAGATGCAGGCACCTCCAATTTGTATTCCATAGTACCAATATTTTGCAACACCTTGTAAGGACTGTAGTACTTGGGTGATAATTTATTATCCTTCTTAGCTTACTTGAGATATATATTTTTGTATGATTGTAGCCTTAAAAATAACTAGTCACCTATATCAAAACCTATTTCACTGTGATGTTGATATGCATGTTTTTTCATTCATTTATGTGCCAGAGTGAGGTTATCCTTTAAGAGTTGGAGAACTTGTTGTTGATGCTAGATGTGATATTCCACTACGTGAACCTTAGAATTTTCTCTTAAAGATGATGTGACGGATGGTGGATGATATCCATAAAGTTCCATAAATGGGGTCATTTCTGCTACAGTATGGAAGGAAGTTTCATACCGCCATTCAACTAGAGGTAACCACTTAACCCATTGTGTTTGTTTATCAGATAAAAAGCAACGAAGATATCCTTTCAAATATTTGCTCACTATCTTAGCTTTCCCATCAGATTGAGGATGATAAGATGAGTTGTGATCTAATTGAGTACCAAGAAAAGAAAACAATTTCGTCAAAAAATTTCCAGGGAAAATGGGATCTCTGTCACTTACTATAATCTTTGGGATTCCATGAAGCTTTTGAATTGTTTCCATAAATGAAGTAGAAATTGTACTAGCTTTAAAAGGATGAGATAATTCACAAAAGTGTGCATACTTGGTAATTCTATCAACTAGCACCATGATGACACTCTTTCCTTTAGCCTTGAGTAAACCTGTGATAAAATCCATTGAGACCTCCTCCCAATGTTAACTTGGAATGGCTAGAGTTTGTAACAAACACGAGGTCTTAATTGTCTCAACCTTATTTTTTTAGAAAACCAAACATTCTGCCACAAACTTTTGAATATCATATTTAAGGCCATCCCAAAAAAATTCCTTCTTGACCCTTTGGTAAGTTTTTAAAAATCCTAAGTTCCCTCCTAAGGGATAGGTGTGCAATTCCAAAAGAATATTTTGTTTGAGTTGGGAATTCTTACAAAGATATAAGCAATCTTTGTACCATAATGAATCATTTTTCCAACTAAATGTATGAGATGTAGTCGGATCTGGCTATACCTTTGGAATGAGTGACCACACTTCTTCATCATTCTTCCATTCATCCCTTGCTTCGGTTATCCACATAGGTTGGATAATAGAAATGGCACAAAGCAATGCTTCCACATCCTCATTCTTTCTTGAGAGTGCATCTACAACAACATTTTTCTTCCCTTTTTTGTAGATAATTTCAAATTCATAACCCAACATCTTTGTCACCCATTTTTTTTTCCCTTCTGAAGATAATATTTGTTCCAAAAAGTATTTAAGACTATCATGATTTGTTTTTACCTTTAAGTGTCTTCCCATTAATTAAGGTCATCATTTCTTTAGTGCATGTAGTATTGCCAACATTTCCTTCTCATAAATAGGTTTTTATAAATAATTTCCTTTGATTGGATAACTTTAAAAGGTAATGGGTCTGAATTCCTTCTTGCATTAAAACAACACCAATTCCATTTTGTGAGGCATCACATTCCACAATAATTTTTTTTATGAAATCTAGCATAGCTAAGATCGGTGTTTGGCACATTTCCTCTTTAACATGTTCAAAGGCCTTAATTTTTTTTGGAGTCCAAGAAAATTCATATTTATTTAGTAATGATGTTAGAGGTTCTGCTATTCTCCCATAATTCTTAACAAACTTGCAATAATACCCTGTCAACTTGAGAGATCCTCGGCAATTCTTTATGGTTCTGGGATTTTTCATTCCTTAATGAATTTAATTTTGTTAGAGTCTACCTTAACACCCTCATGAGATACAATATGACCCAAATATTCCACCTCTTATACTCCAAAGAAACATTTGGAGGTTTTTGCATATAATTGTTTCTCCTCCAACAGTTTGAGCACCTTGTCAAGATGTTGAACATGATCCTTCCAAGGCTTGTTGTAGATTAGTATATTATCAAAAAATAATAGCACAAATTTTCTAAGGAAGGGTTTGAAACTGGAATTCATCAAACCTTGAAAAGGGGAAGGTGCATTGGTAAGGCCAAAAGGCATAACCAAAAATTCATAATGACCCGCATGAGTTTTGATTGTTGTTTTCAAAATGTCGTTAGTATTCATTCTAATTTGATGATATCCTGAAAGAAGATCCAAATTGGTGAAGTAAATTTCTCCATGTAATTCTTCCAACAATTCATCAATGACAGGAATGGGAAATTTATCTTTAATAGTGAGCTTGTTGAGCTCCCTATTGATGAGCCTCGTCATTGGGTAATTATATGGGCCTTAATTCACCTCCTAGCTTAGTCAAACCAACTATTCTCACAATGTATTGCATACTTTTGATTATATTTTGTTTATGAGATGAGTTAGAGTTGTATATTTTTCTTTGTGGTCTAATGTGCATTTAATGCAAGATTAAAGGATAAAAGCAAGGAACTTTGGCAAAAACCTTGGTCCAAACTCGAATGGGACAAGGGAGAGGAATTATAGGAGGATTAAAGGATAAAAGCAAGGAATTTTGGCAAAGACCTTAGTCAAAACTCGAATGGGACAAGGGAGAGGAATTATAGGAGGTAAATCCTCCTCATTTACTACCCCTCCATTCGAATATTCCTCCATCATCTCGGAGTGCAAACAACCAAATCATGAGGACTAGAAGGCAACCATGCAAGTGAAAGTCAAAGCACCAGTTTATCTCAAGTTTGGGAGCCGAACCTCCCTAATTTTAAGGAAGTCGTTGGAGACTTCAGTCGAATAAGTAGAGAGTCATAGTACCTCAGTAGGATTCAGACTTTTGATTGTAAAACTTTACTCTATTTTCGAGTTGCAATACTTGTGACAATTTTTTATGTAATCCATTGTTTTGATAATAAGAATGAGTTTTGTTTTGAGCCAACACTGAGTTAAGTCGGAGGGCTGAAGCTCTTGGGTTAGGGCCCAACCCTAGCAGCTGAGGATCCTCTTTATTGTACATGTATGCTAGCATAGATTCATGGTTTAATCATTCATTTGCTTAAGTATTTGCATTCCCATTATAGTAGTGTAGCGTAGATTAGTTTTGTTTTAGTTTGCTTCCATTTGTGCCTTCTTTCAATTAGCAGGTTAGCCAGGAGTTCTTGCATGAAGTTTGTTGTCTTGATTCATTATGAGGTTCATCCCATTGTCGTCTTTTTCCATCACTTTTTGCTCATATGCTTATTTCCTTCAACAAGAAATGCTTAAGCAGAAGCTAATAAAACACGTCTTGATCAAATTATACTTGTAGATTTCCTTACCGTGTGATCCATAACAAACCTGACCAATCACTGTCTAATTCATTTCAATGCTTGAATTTATGCGCTCCATATCTCCACCGTCAATCTATCTAGCTTGATCCAACGACTATCTTGAATTCAACCACCTACTTTATGTGCTCCAAATCTCCACCGTCGATCTGTCGCGCCCTCGATCCAACGGCTATCACGTCACTCGATCGCCAACTAGCTTGGCCGATCTCCACCATTGATAAATCCCGCATGATCCAACGGTTATCGTGCAATCTCACGTGAATTCTTGCATGGATGATATCCTCCTGAGAGCACACGATAAAAGAGGTTTTCTCGTGATACATGTCACTCATTTAGGCTAATCGCATGAAAACTAGATATACGACTTACAACTTTGACGGTGCGCGATAAACTGCTTACCACCTACGAAACCCGCTCCATTATTCCACATGTTTTTTACCCTTCTGTCACCACATGACTTGATGTGATCCATCCATCTATTCACTTCATCACCACAATAAGATCTCCACCATTCATCTCCTGTTAATCCTGTTCATCCATCTATTGACTTAACCTCCCACGATAAGATCTCCACCACTCAATCTTTCGTTAATCCTATTCGTTGATCGATCCATCCATCTATTCACTTAATCCCCACGATAAGATCTTCGCCGCTCATCTTCTATTAATTTTGTTCATCCCTCTTTTCACTTAATCCCCTGCGATAAGATCTCTGCCACTCATCTTCCGTTTTTATTGTTCATTGATCGATCCAACAATGCCTATGTCCTGCTACTGCATTACGTCCTCCCTTCACTGATTTCGATCTTGGATTGCCTTTCTGCTTGACTCCATCCCGAACTTTTTTCTCATTATCATTTAAATGCTGCCACTTCCGAGCTTCGATTTGGTTATTCAATCAAACTCTAACACTATCTGATCATCAAAAAACCAAGAAAGTGAAAACAGATTTAGTTTAGTTTCCTTGCTTACTCATTAGTTTAGTTTGATGCTCTTTACTTCTGTAACTTAGATAGCAGCAGTAGATTAGTGTTAATTTAGAAATTTTTCTTAGCATATATGCTTAAATGGTTAATTAGGATATGATGTGATTTAGCATTACATGTTATTTTCTTCATTACTGCGGTAGAGTAGCTCTCTTAGAATAGATTTGCTCTTCTTCCATCAAAGAATCAAGCTTCTTCTGACTCTATAGAAGTCTGGCTTGGAACCCCTAGGGTCTCTCGCCAGATGAACAAGTGACAACAAGCAGGACCCTCACTTCTACTTGTGCATATAGCACTGTCACCTCCAAGTTTGTACGAACCCCAGGTTGATAAGTAAAGCTAGTATCTCAGGAGTCGCAGCACCCTTGCTACAATACTGGTGCTCATCACTTTTTGGCACCGTTGCCAGGGAGGTGTCTAAGTGCAATGTGATTACTGCTTTCTTTTATTCTATTTCTAGTCTTCAACTTTCTTCCATTAGTTTATTTCTGCAAAAGTAATCTAGTAGCTTCCTTTCTTTCATTTGTCATTATCTGCTTTCCTTTCCATTCTACAAGTAGAATTTCAATTCAACAAGTAACTTTTCTTTCTGTTAGTAGTTTTCATTCAATCAACAATTTCATTCTACTTTGTTTTCCATTCTGCAAGTAAAATTTCAATTAAGAAAGTAGTTTTTTTTTGTCAGTAGTTTTCATTCAATCAGCAATTTCATCTTTGCAAAATACTTTCCAGCTTAAAAAAATCTTACAAAACCAACCCAAAAACATTTCCTTTCATCCCTCATAGGAATAAGGACAACTTAGAGAAATTCTTGCCAAATACGCCCACTACATCCAATAGCCAACCTTCTCTCTGCTTCGGTGGCTGTGAACTAGAGGAACCTTTAGGTGAGCAACCTGACATATTTGAAGAACCTATAGGGGAAGAAGAAGAAAAAGAACCCATTCCTACTGAACCAATGTCTAAAAACCGAAATGACAGAGGGAATAGAGAGAGAGTTGAGCGTGCCTTCCCCATCAGGGAAACCAATGGGGACACTAAGATGAAGAATATAAGCCCCTCTTCTCTACCTCATTTACATGGCTTGACCACAGAGGACCCTGACACTTTCCTATTTTATTTTGTTTTTATATGCCAAACCTATGACTATACAGTGATGAGAAAAAGTTAAAATTGTTTCCATCTACCCTCAAGGATGTAGCATTGCGTTGGTTCATGGGTTTACCTGGAGATAGCATCACAACTTGGGCTCAGATGCAGTAGGCTTTTAACATCAAATATAGGGACTATTGTAGGTCAAAGGATACTAAAGAAGATATTTTCAGGATGACCATGAGCCAGGATGAATCCTTAGAATAATACGAAGAAAGATTCCAGCTCAGTTACAAAAGGGCCAAGTGCACACTTGACCCCGAGTCACTAAAGTTGGTCCTGCTTAGAGTAGTAAGGGAAGATCTTCTAGATACCTTACATTTGTTGGAAAGAGGAGATATCTACCAATTACTCTATGATGATATCAACATTGTCTTTAGAAACCATTCTAGGGAAGCCAGGAAAAAGGGTAGGAGTAGTAAACATATGGCTAGTACATCATCTTCCAACTCATCCATCAAGGGTGAAATTGGAAATATGCTGGAAGATTTCAAAACTGAGATGCTACAAACCCTTGCCTTGCAATTGGACACCATGAACATCAAAAGGAAGCAAGAGGAAGCAGAGAGAGCCTTGGCCATCTTTTTTCCTAGACGCACCAGGAGGCATCCTAAGAACGCATGTTCATTGAACTGCATTGAGATTTGCTCGGTATGTGAAGAAAACCACTTCAAAGATAAGTGCCCTTCTTTATCCAGACTCAAAGTTGTATATCAAGGAGTTGAAGGGGTCAATGAGCAGCTTTGTTACATCAACCAAAGGAGACCTCCTGGGCCTAGACCATACCAACCGGGTATGCAAGGGTCATCCCATGCATATTAAAACCCCAACCAAACCACATCTATACCTTCTTGGGGACCCCCTGCTCATCCTTCCTGGTCTACACCCCCTCCTTGGTCTTATGCATCTTAGTATCATTCCCAGCCAGCCAACCAGTCATTTCAACCTTATGTTCTGCCACAACCTCAATGGAGTACCCCACACCAGGGGTGGAGGCCCCAATCCAAAAATATTCCTTGATTTTATCATGCTAGGGTTCTTTATGAAAGCTTATTAGATTTTTGTAGGTGTGGTCCACCATAGGAGGTTTTTCATTGGTCTCTTCGAAGAGGAATTTGAAAATATTTTCTAGATGATAGTTTGTTAGAAAAAGAGAAAAGTATTACATGTAACTTATAACAATACATATTGATCCACAATCAAAATCACTTTAAAATATGAAGCATTAATTGTAAAGTACTTTTGACAAGTTTTACCATGAGAATGCGTAATAATAAAAATTTCAAAAGCTGTGCTTTTATGGAATCACAAGTTCAAGAGTGTAGTTATTCATCTTTATTCATTACCCTACCCTATTTTTAAAGAGAGAAATATCACCTTTAAGTGTAGGCGTACTTCCAATGAAGCCATATGTGTAACAAAATGCTGATTATACTCACACTTAGTTTTAAAGAATAAACTTCAATACATACCAAAGCGTGAGAAACCAGTTTCTTTAATTGACATGGTACCAAGAGTTTTTGAATGATGAAGAAATAAGATGGGTTGGCGGCTACTTGAAACCAGGATTCAATGGAGTCCACGTATTTATGATTCTCCAACTGATGCTAGTCTTCCATAGTTTGATAGTCATTCTCCTGTAAGCACAAAAAGTCTGGTGAAAGACAAAAGATAAATCCCTCAAGTTCAGGCTCAAATATTTGATTTTCATATTCACAAGAAAGGTTGAGAGAGATTCTAGGGCTTTGAGTTTCAACAACATTTTCTGAACAAGTTCCAATGAAAGATTGATCCTCGGGTGGTCTTTGAATTATATCTTCCCGGGGTAAATGTTCTGCGATAATGGGGGAAGTTTCCAAATTCATTCCCTTTCCAAAAATGAAAGGTGTAACATCTTGTTCAATATGGGAATTAGTAGAAAGAATAGGAGGTTCAAATTGTTGTGCAACTTGATGGTTTGGATTATGGTTTGGATTGGGATTACGGTTAGGGTATGGATGGGAGCATGGACTAGGGTTAGGGTATGGATGGGAGCATGGACTAGGGTTAGGGTATGGATGAGGGTATGGATTAAGGTTAAGATAAGGTTGTACATGCAGCTGGGAACATGAAGGAGGATAACATAATGGTGTATTGGAAAGAAATTATGATTATTGTTGGTGCTCATATGATTGAATTTGCATGGAATATTTCCCTAGAGAAAAAGATCCAAATGATTCTTGAGGCCATGGAGATATTTGGCTCAAGGATGAGGGCCAAGGAGAGGGCCATTGTGGCCATAAGGTGGGGTATTGAATCAAAGGAGGATTACAAGTCTTCCATGAAACTGTGGGGTTGTATATGTGTTGAGGAACCTGTTGGGGACAATAAATATTACTCCAAGTATTAAATGATGATGAGTTTGGAGTTATACCTGACGGTCGATTTATTTCCTTACTTGATTCCTTAAATACTTGTTGAAACCCCGACAGTGATGGAAAATAATTTGTTGAATGATCCTCCTTGTACTACTTCCATTCTTCATGCAAATCATCCAATTGTAAATTTAGGCAAGATTTTGTAGCTCCTATTTTTGTGGTAGATTCCAAAAATTCAGAAGAAAGTTCTCGAGAATTCTTACCGATCTTGGAGATTCCTCTTGAATAACTAATCCAAAATTTACAAACATCATCATATTGTAAGTGAGAAACATCACCTGCTCCTATAAGATTTAAAGGTTCTAAAAATTCATCTTTGATTCCTTTGAGTAGGAGTGTTTTCAAGGTCTCTTTTGCCAAATTCCTATGTTTTGATTTTTGGAGGTTGTATCTAAATCGCTCCACATAATCCTCCAAGCTTTCATTTTCCCCTTGTGTTATTCCAAAAATATCTTCACCGACCTGGCAATAGTTTTGATATTTCTCCAAGAATACATTCTTCATGTCTTCCCACGTTTGAATGCAATTCCCACCAAGGCTCATGAACCATGAGAGAGCTTCTCCTTTAAGAGTAAGAGGAAACACTTGCAACCTTTGAGAATTAGTACAATAACCATATCCTCTACAAAGTACTTCAAAATCAAATAAGAATGTATCTGGGTCTTCATTTTCCAAACCATGAAATTTTGGTAGTGTAGATGGGGAAATATTATGCATTTCAGCCACTCCTAGATCTTTGATAGGAAATTCAAAAGTAACAATGTTTTCCATTTCTTACCAAACTAAAAGAGTTTCTCCATGTATGACTTCGAGACTCCTTCTTTGAATGTTTCTTCCGACTAATCAGTAAAATAGGTGCATTGAATGATTGATGTCAACCTCAAAATCTTCATTGAAAAATGCCTCAAAATACCATTTTTCTATCTTCAACAAGACCACTGGTACATTTGTTAGCACATGAATAGTGTATATATATGTGTGTAGGGTGGGTGGGGGGTTCCAACAAAATTAAATAAAATGAGAAACCTTAAAGCAAAAATGTAGGAAAGGAATAAATTCAAAGAACACAAAATTTCAAGAGAAACTAGGTAAAGGAAAAGAAACCAAATGCAACAGGTCACCAAGGTCAATCCCCTAAGCGCCTCCCCGGCAACGGCGCCAAAATGTTGGGTGCAGTATAGGATCTATAAATGTACCAACATTTAATTTGTCAATCCGGAGAGTTCATGAACTTCGAGACACAGCACTGGAAATGCCAAAGAGAGTCCCTGGTAACCTGCAAAACAAATTCTAGTCTATCTTGTGATTAATCTCGAAAATAAATGTAATCCTACGCTAGTGCGAGAAACACCAATCCTGCACTAGTTCGAGAAACACCAATCCAAACAATTAAAATCATGTGGGAAAGTAAAAGCAATCAATGCGAAAGGAAATTCTAATTGCAAGTAAACAAAAGGGAAATCAGAACTAGAAATCAAGCGGTGCCAGCACAATAACGAAAAGACTGTAAATGCTGGAATAAATTCAAAAGCAATTCAAACTATTCTGCTTGCACTAATTCTACCTGTACTAATTCTACTTGCACTAATTCTAGCTACACTACTGTATATTGTAACGTGCTTGCACTAATTATGTGTAAGAACAATCCAGAAGTTAAAGGAAACCATAATATTAATGAAGAATTTATCAATTCAAACATCTAGTTTCTGTATTTATAAATATCGGCTCAACAAATTTAAAAATCATAGTTTTAAATATAAACTAATAGATCTGGATTAATTTAGAATTAGAGTTAGAGCTCATAGTGGCAAAGCTGATCTTATGGATTTGGACAATCTGGAGGGCACAATCATTGTTTAAAATATTTCAGGTGCAAGTATAATTAATAATGCAACAAATGAAATAGAAACAAATTGCAGTAACTCAAATTAACCTTAAAACTTGGAATAATGGATTGCAACAAATCGAATTAATTTTTGGGAATAAAATATCTACAGCAAGTTAGATAAAATCAACTGAAGGCAAAAATAAATTGTAAAGAAATCAAATTCACACAGCAAACAAACAAGAATTGAAATGCTACTTAAAAGATTCGAGTGGTGTCGAGCTGTCTGGCAGCTAACCCAGCCAACTCACACCCTCTTTGTGTGCCTAGTTCACACAGAAATCAAAATCATTAGATGAAATAATTAAGTAGATAGAACATGGATACAAATTGCCTCAATTAATTACTGAAAACAGTCTTTTACATAATGCAAACATCGACTAATCCCAGCAAGTAAGAGAAGCATTCCACACTATAATCCACGTGCTACTACATTGGAAAAACTTCTCCTCCCTTCTGTCCTATGCCTGTGCATGATTCTGCCCGCCGCTTAGTTGATTGACTAAAGATTAATTAGCTAGGCTTGGATCCATAGCTCTTCTTTAATAATCTTTTTTACGTTCCAAACTGGGCATAAAACAAGCCAATCCTTTGCAAACATCATGGGGATTGAATCCCAACTAATTATCATTAATAAAATATTAGTACAATTGTTTCCCTACTGAAATAATGGAGATTTACCACGAATTTCCCAAATCTGGGCATTTTCTAGAATTCTGGAAAAGTTGGTATTTTTAACAGACTTCCTCCAAAGCCCCCTTCGTACCTCCTTAGCCATTACGAATTTTGGAAAACGACCCGAGGCTTACTCAATTTCCTATGCTGGGAGAAAAAACCATGTTTTATAATTATGAGATTCACTATGATCGACGCCGAAATCGAAGTGTAAATAGGCAGTCTGGAAACTTCTACAAATTCGGGGCTGTAGCATTGATTATTCTCTAAATATAAATCTACATGACCTGGGTGTGTCTTGGCTTATGTGGAAGTGTTCAAATGGCATTTTGATCATAAACCTCTTTCAGATTCTCCCATAAACGTGTCAATATATAAAATCCCCAAATTGGTGGAGGCACGCTGTAAAACTTGCACTAGTGCAGGCACACTATAAGAACTGAATTGGTGTAGGAACCTGTTGCATAGTGCAGGGAAGTAAGTGTAGGTTCAAAACATGATCAAATCAACTTTAACCTGCAAGATACAAACCTTTATTAAAGTTCCATTAATGGTATTTTAATCTCGTTAAAACAAAAGAAGTAACAAATGCTTGCAACAATAATCATTTAATCAAACAGTAGCATGAGAGATTTTGAGTGAAAAATGAGACAAAACTGAGGCCCAACAGAAGCCCTGTAGTAGATGTGCACATCAATGGCACCATTATCCCACACACTCTGATTGATCTTGGGGCTGCCATTAATGTGATGACCAAGGACACCATGCTCAAGCTCAACCTCCAAGGGTCATTGAGGAAGACCACAACAGTTCTATAACTTGAAGGCTGTTCCACAGTCAGCCCTGAGGGAATTGTGGAGGATGTGATGGTCTCCATTGACTCCTGGGAGTACCTTGCAGATTTCCTAGTTCTCTAGCCTAAGGCTAAGCTTTCTGGTTAACCTCTCATCCTTGGGAGGCCATCGTTGGCCACATTCGATGCTTACATTAGTTGTAGAGCTAGGAATATGACCATCAAGAATGGGCATATGTATAAACAGTTAGTCCTATACCCCCCTACTCAACCTTCTCTAGAGCATGATTTACCTTTATGGTTGGAGGAGGAGGAAGAAGATGAGGTTTATTCAACCCAAATTTATGCTTTAGAAGAAACCACAGGAGGAGGACAACAAGATGAGGATGAATTAATTGAACACATGCTCCAAATTCCAACTCCTAGTTTGTTACCATTAGAAGAAGAAGTAAGGGAAACCCATAACAGTCATCCAATTGACTCATGCTTGGCCAATTCCAACCCACTCCATGCCAAAACCATAGAATTTGGCCTAGAGAATACTTTGAAAATTAATCCATCTTTTTCTTCTCTCGAAGATGAAAAGCTATGCAACGTGTTTAAAGAAAACCTAGAAGCCTTCGCTTAGAGTTACAAGGAAATGAAGGGAGTACACCCCTCAGTGTGTACTCACTACATATACATCAAAGAAGGTTGCAAAACAATCCAAAAACCACAAAGGAGGATGAATCCATCTGTTAAAGATATAGTCAAAGAAGAACTACAAAAATTGCTAGATGTAGGATTCATTTACCCTATCTCTGATAGTGAGTGGGTCTCTCCTTTAGTGTTAGTTCCCAAGAAAAATGGTAAGTGGAGGATTTGTGTCGATTACAGTGAGTTGAACAAAGCCACAAAGAAGGATCATTTTCCCCTACCCTTCATTGACCAAGTGCTAGATGGCTTGGAAGGGAAGAAGTTCTTTTCTTTCCTAGATGGATTTAGTGGGTACAACCAAATCCAAATCTACCCAGAAGACCAGGATAAGATGGCATTCACCTATCCTTATGGTACTTTTGCCTATAGGGTCCTTCCTTTTGGCCTATGTAATGCTCCTGCCACTTTACAGAGAGCAGTCTTGAGTATTTTTTTTGAATTAGTACATGATGAGGTGGAAATTTATATGGATGATTTTACACCTTATGGCTGTGATTTTCAAGAAGTCCTTACTAACCTAGGCAAAGTATTGCACAAATGCATTGAAATGAACTTGTATCTTCGTCTAGAAAAATGTGCATTCTTAATGATTGAAGGGACTGTGCTAGGTCATTCAATATCTCAGCAAGGACTGCAGGTGGACCCAAACAAAATAGCAATCATCCAAAGGGTTCCACCTCCACAAAAGCAAAGGGATGTCAGGAGCTTCTTGGGGTTAGTTGGATACTACCGAACGTTCATAAAGGACTTCAACAAGTTGGCCTCTCCTTTATTTGGGTTGTTGGCCAAATATTCTAAGTTTATATGGTCAAAGAGCTGTCAAGAGGTCTTAGACATTTTAAATGGTAAGTTAACCACTGCACCAATTCTTCGAGGCCCAAACTGGGCCCTCCCTTTTCATATTCATGTTGATGCCTCACATAAAGCCATAGGAGTAGCCTTAGGTCAGGTAGAGGAAAAATTGCCCTACGCCATCTATTTTATCAGTAAGAACCTGTCAAAGGCTAAGCTAAATTATATAATGACCGTAAAGGAACTCCTTGTTGTTTTGCATTCATTAAACTAATTTAGGCATTACCATACAGGCTATCAAACATTTGTGCATACTAACCATGTTGCGATCAAATATTTAATGAATAAACCAGATGTGAATGTTAGAATTATAAGATGGTTGCTTTTATTACAACAGTTTGATCTAACCATTATTGATAAGCCTGGTAAGGAAATGTTGTTGCAGACTTTCTATCTATGATGAATCTGCCTGCATGTGAAGAAGGAATGGTGGATGACCAGTTACCATACAAGCATTTGTTTTCTATTTCAGTTCTCTCCCCATGGTTTGCTGATATAGCAAACTATTTGGTATCAGCACAGTTCCCACCAAACTTGCACTCCAAAGAAAAGAGAAAGATAGTTAGGAAAAGTGCCCCCTTCACCTGGATTGGGGGCAATCTCTTCAAACTTGGCCCAGATCAAATCTTGAGAAGGTGTGTAAGGGAAGAGGAAGTTTTTGACATCCTTCTGACCTATCTTGATGGGGCTTGTGGAGGTCACTTTGCAGTAAAGATGATAACATTCAAAGTGTTACAAGCGGGATGTTATTGGCCCATTCTTCATCAGGATGTGAAGAAGCACATTAGTCAGTGTGATCGGTGCCAGAGGATGGGAAAGCCTATTCCAAGACATGAAATTCCCCTACAACCTCAAGTGACTTTCGAGCCATTTGACAAGTGGGACATGGACTTCGTTGGGCTTATCAACCCTCCTTCAAAGAAAAAACAATACATTATTGTGTGCAATGATTATTTGACTAAGTGGACTGAAACCAAGGCAAGTAAGGCAGCAACAAAAGAGAAGGTGGCTAAGTTCCTAAGGGAGAATGTATTCTACAAATTTGGGTATCCTAGAGAGCTAGCCACAGACCAAAGCAGTCAGTTTACCTCCAACATGATTGAAGAACTACTCAGCCATCACAAAATATAGCATAAGACCTTCACTCCTTATCATCCACAAGCTAATGGGCAAGTGGAGGTGACCAACATGGCACTGGAGAGCATCTTAACCAAGGTAGTGAGCAACAGTAGCAAGGATTGGGCAAAGATACTAGTTGAGGCCACCTGGGCCTATAATACAACATGGAAGACCACCACTAGATTTACACCCTATGAGTTGGTCTATGGGAAAAAGGCTTTGTTGTCCATTGAGTTTGAATATAACACATTAAGGATGGAAACCCAACTAGATTTGGATCTTAGTCATGCATAGAAAGAAAGATTGTTCCATTTGAATGGCTTGGATGAATTCAGAATGCAGGTCCTCCTACATACAGAGATAGTTCAGCTTCAGAGGAAGATCTGGCATGATAAACATATTAAGGAGAAGCACTTTTAAGAGGGTGACTGGGCATTGTTATATGATTCTAGGTATAAAGACTTCAAGGGCAAGTTAAGGACAAGATGGCTCGAACCTTATGTGGTGGAAAGATGCCATGATAATGGTTTAGTGCAAATCAGAACTATAGATGAAGAAGCCATTCCATTGCTTGTTAATGGACACTGATTGAAAATGTATAAGAGGCCTTTATCAAAGCAAGAGTTCATTGACAATATCAATAAAACAGTGATGATGGTGAAGCAAGTTCCAGCTCCTCCCTCATCAGGTCACTGAAAAAATAAATAAATAAATAAATAATAAAAAATAAAAATAAAAAGACTCAGGCTAAAACATCCATGAGGCGCCTGAGTCCCATCTTTGGGTTGAAAACCTCGTGAGGCGGCCCAAGGATGAGAAAAAATAGAAGGAAGAATAAGAAGAGACCTGGGTGAAAACATTCCTTGAGGCACCCAGGGCAAACATCTAGGGTGAAAACCTCTTTGAGGCGGCCTACGTGTTTTTCAAAAAAAAAAAGAGAGAAAAAATACATCATTGTTATTTGCAGGTGGGCAAGAAAGAAAATCAAGGAGCAAAGAGAAGATCCAAAGGGAACCCTGCGTCACATATGCTCATCTCCTCCACTCCTTACCATGCATCTCTCCATCAATTCCATTATTTTTTTCACTTCATTGCTTCTATTTAGGCAAAGACTTTTTTTTCTACAGAATCCCATGCATTCCTACAGGATCCCCCAAAAACCTACAGGAAGCAATCCGAGGGTGAATGGTAGGTTGGTTAGGTCCTGTAGTAGCCTATCCCACAGAATATCAATCATCAGCTACAATTCTTCACTAGGATGATCCAAGACCTCCAGACAACAGACAGTAGAGGAGGAAGAAGAATGACCATGCAACAAATAAACAACGTGGAACCTCTAATCCTCGACAACTACAGCATGGCATCAAGACCACAGGTAAGTATTTCGCTCACTCACTCATATGCATCATTTGATCAAAAGTTGTAAGAGTTATGAGGTATTTGGTTTATAAGTGAAAAGGTGGCCAGTTAACTTGACCACCTTTGCTCAGTCATCACATACAAAACTGGGAGTCCTCTTACATGGGGATGCAATCAACTCAAAGACAGAGGAGGAGTAGGACAAGAAGTGGTTAACTACAGATATACGAGGAGTGGAAGCTGATTACAAGGAACCTCACCTTGAAAAGCCATAAAGGGAAACGAAACATTTTTTTCATGCATTTGTGCATTCCACCTCCTTGAAACTCCCTCACGCAAGTCACTTTCATAATTCTGGCCACCCACTGGAAGCAAGGATCCATTGTTCTGCAAGAGAATTTCTATAGGAGCATGCACAAGAATTCCTACAGGAACAGTCTACAGGAGCAGTCTACAGGAGCAGTCTACAGGATACACAGAGGCAACCTACAAGATAGGCAGAGAGGGGTTCAAGAGGGAATATCACGATAATTGTCCACCACCACCATTCTAAAGAGGTAGGATCTAAAAATCCATCCCCATTTACAAGCAAATGAACCAGAAATACTCTAAAAGCTAGTTGATATAACAACTATGGGAAGTGAATTACATACACAGGAAACTTTTTTTTCTCCTGAATTTAAAATTCTTGTTTCAAACCTCTCATTTCCTCCTCAAGCCTCACAAGCGAGATTCGTCCATAGTTCCTTCGGACAGACAAGTTAAACTTTGAATTGTTTTAATTCTCGAATCTTCGATCACCGATATTGGTTGACAGGAGGGTTTAATAGGAGAGAACCCACAAACACTGTGAGGATACAAAAACACCCCCAAGTGCTTGAAATCTTTATAAGACACCAATGGATGGTGTTTTTTGGAAAATTCACAGGGTACGATGATGAGTTGGCTCAAGAAATTTCTCATTCCCTCATTCCACATAGTAGAATCCATGCCACTGTCATAGTTAGAGGGCTCACTATAGATCTCACCCCAGAGCTCATCAGTAGGGTCACCACACTTCCCCTAGGAATTCCATGCATAAAATAAGAAAAGACAGACAGTGAGGTGGGAAAAAGGAAATTCTTTTTAGAAGGTGAGGAACCCATAGAGGATAAAAATGGAGTAAGGAGGGACGGTCTTCCATACCCATGGAGTGAGGTAGGTTACCAACACATCAAATATATCTCATGTGAGGGTAGATATAGTTTGTTTATGGATACCATTTTAGGATGCTTGAAGAATTAAGATTTGGGGTAGAAACACCAGTTCACCAAAGAGTTGGCATACCCTATTTCTTGATGCAATCTCTCATAGACTCCAGCAACAAAGTAAAGGAAGGGAATTTCCAACAATTGGCTCACCATGGGTTGATCAGGATCCTCAATGAGGATGCCCTCCAAAACCTCAGTATCCCTATAACATGGTTAGTCTTGAGAGACTTACCCACAGAGGATGATATCAAAACCTTGACCTATCATGTTAGTCCTTCTATCAGTGAGGAGGAGGAAAAACAAGAAGAAGAATATATAGAGCTAGATATGGATGAGATGGATGAAGAAGAAACTAATATAGAGGAACATGATGAAGCAGAAGAAGAAGGGGAGAAGAGAAGGAGGATGATGCTGAGACAGAGGAGGAAACTAAGAAAGAAACTGATGGAGATGAGGAAGAACAACAAGAGAAAGAAGATAAGAAAAACAGAGAGGAAGAAGGCATTGAAATGAATCTCGAGGAAGTCGGAAAAGAGCTAAGTGGCTTAAGGGACAGAGAAGCAATAATGAGAGATCAACTTGAGAGGGAAAATGCATGGATGAGGGGATAGCTGCAGGAAAGGAAAAACCAACTAGCATGTATGGCCAGCCTCTCCTTGGAGGCCATCCAGTGTAGGATGCTAGCTAAATTCTATTCTCTTTACCTCAGAGAACAATGGCTGCAATTTCATATTAAAACACTAGCTCAAAGGAGAAACATACCATTTCAGGATTACAAGTAGTTTTTTATCTTTGGGATCAAAGTACACTAGAGGATAGGACAAAAATGGCTAAATTTTATGTGCACAACATGGCCCTCATAGACATGAATGTTTGGGATCCTAATATTGCGCTAGGAGATCTACAATTAATGGCTTTGGCATCATGTATGAACCATGAGGAGTCAAGGGTTGCAGAGATGAAAAGAATATTGGCCAGAGAGAAAAATGAACCTCTTTTCATCAGAGCTAAACAATCAAATCCTATGGCCCTAATCAACACCCATAATCTAGTTGCAAATGATCCTCAGCTGGCACCTAGATATCTTGTTGTCCAAAAGCAAGAAATTTCACATTTTGAGGATATTTTTAGGCTGCTAGGAGATGATAGTATACATGTCTTCTTAAGGAGATGGAACACACTACCACACAGCTTGAAGATCAGAGAATATCACTCCCCTCAAAGGTTGAGAGAGGCACCCAACAGGACACCTATGTATAAGAAAACAATGCAAAGGTTGAAGGTCAATTGGAGAGACCTAAAACTCAGCCCACCACTACTCCTAGGAATGCTAGAAGGGAGAAAATAAGAAGAGGAAAAGAGGCAGTGGGAAGAAGTAGAAAGGAAAGAAAGCTTCTATGAACAAGAAGAAGAGACCACAGTAGAGACATGAAGGACATGGACATTGACTAAGTTGCTCAAAGGATGAGAAACACTTTCAATAGGGGGGTGATGATGAGCCTCATCATTGGATAATTATATGGGCCTTAATTCATGTCCTAGCTTAGTCAAACCAACAATTCTCACAACTTATTGCATACTTTTGATTATATTTTTTTTATGAGATGAGTTAGAGTTGGATATTTTGATTTGTGGTATAATGTTCATTTAATGCAGCATTAAAATATAAAAGCAAGGAATTTTGGCAAAGACCTTGGTCAAAACTCGAATGGGACAAGGGAGAGGAATTATAGGAGGATTAAAGGATAAAATCAAGGAATTTTGGCAAAGACCTTGGTCAAAACTCGAATGGGACAAGGGAGAGGAATTATAGGAGGTAACCCCTCCTCATTTACTACCCCTCCATTCGAATATTCCTCCATCAGCTCGGAGTGCAAACAACCAAATCATGAGGACTAGAAGGTGGCTGAGCAAGTGAAAGTCAAAGCACTAGTTTATCTCGAGTTTGGGAGCTGAGCATCCCTAATTTTAAGGAAGTCATTGGAGAGTTCAGTCATATAAGTATAGAGGCCTAGGACCTCAGTAGGATTCAGAGTTTTGATTGTAAAACTTTACTCTATTTTCAAGCTGCAAGACTTGTGATAGTTTTTGAATCCATTGTTTTAATAATAAGAATGAGTTTTGTTTTGAGCCAGCACTGAGTTAAATCGGAGGGCTGAAGCTCTTGGGTTAGGGCACAACCCTAGAAGTTAAGGCTCCTCTTTATTCTACATGTATGCTACCATAGATTCATGGTTTAATCGTTCATTTGCTTGAGTAGCTGCATTCCCATTACAATAATGTAGCATAGAATAGTTGTGTTTTAGTTTTCTTCCATTTGTGCCTTCTTTCAATTAGCAGGTTAGCCAGGAGTTCTTGCATGAAGTTTGTTGTCTTGATTGAGTATGAGGTTCATCTCATTGTTGTCTTTTTCCATCACTTTTTTCTCATATGCTCATTTCCTTTAGCACGAAATGCTTAAGCAGAAGCTAATAAAACACATCTTGATCAGATTATACCTGTAGATTTACTTACCGTCCGATCCATAACAGACCTGACCAATCATTGTCCAATTCATTTCAATTCTTGACTTTATTCGCTCCAGATCTCCACCGTTGATCTGTCTAGCTTGATCCAATGGCTATCGTGAATTCTTCCACCTACTTTATGCTCTCCAAATCTCCACTGTCAATCTGTCACACCCTCGATCCAACGACTATCACGTCACCCGATTGCCAAATAGCTTGGCCAATCTCCACCATTGATCAATCCCACATGATCCAACGGTTATTGCGCAATCTCACATGAATTATTGCACGACCGATATCCGCCCGAGAGCACGCGATAAAAGTGGTTTTCCCGTGCTACGTGTCACTCACTTAGGCTAATCGAAAACTTGAAATACAGCTTACAGCTTTGAGGGCACGCGAGAAACTTCTTACCACCTACGAAACCTACTCCATCATTCTGCACGTTTTTTACCCTTTTATCTCCACGCGACTTGATGTGATCCATCCATATGTTCACTTCATTGCCGCAATAATATCTCCGCCATTCATCTCCCGTTAATCATGTTCGTCCATCTATTGACTTAACCTCTCGCGATAAGATCTCCGCCGCTCAATCTTTCGTTAATCTTATTCATTGATCGATCCATCCATCTATTCACTTAATCCCCATGATAAGATCTTCATCGCTCATCTTCCGTTAATGTTTTTCATCCCTCTTTTCACATAATCCCCTACAATACGATCTCTGCCGCTCATCTTCCATTTTTACTGTTCGTTGATCGATCCAACGGTTCCTATGCCTTGCTTCTTCATTACGTCCTCCCTTCGCTAATTTTAATCTTTGATTGCCTTTCCACTTGACTCCTTCCCGAACTTTGTTCTGCATATAATTTAAACGCTGCCACTTCTGATCTTTGATTTGGTTATTTAATCAGACTCTAACACTATCCGATCATCAAAAAACCAAGAATGTGAAAACATATTTAGTTTAGTTTCCTTGCTTACTCATTAAGTTAGTTTGATGCTCTT
Organism: Pinus tabuliformis; assembly: GCA_031772625.1. NCBI lineage: Eukaryota > Viridiplantae > Streptophyta > Pinopsida > Pinales > Pinaceae > Pinus > Pinus tabuliformis. The sequence goes on along the minus strand of CM062820.1, from coordinate 1,527,380,887 downwards.
TACTTCTGTAACTTAAATAGTAGCATTAGGTTAGTGTTAATTTAGCAATTTTGCTTAGCATAATTGTTTAAATGGTTAATTAGGATATGGTGTGATTTAGCATTACATGTTTTTTTCTTCATTACTGCAGTAGAGTAGCTCTCTTAGAATAGATTTTCTCTTCTTCCATCAAAGAATAAAGCTTCTTCTAACTCTATAGAAGTCTGGCTTGGAACCCCTGGGGTCTCTCACCAGATGAACAAGTGACAACAGGTAGGACCTTCACTTCTACTTGTGCATATAGCACTGTCACCTCCAAGTTTGTACGAACCTCGGGTTGATAAGTAAAGTTGGTAGCCCAGGAGTTGCAACATCCTTGTTGCAATACTAGCGCTCATCACCTATAATCCGGAATAATATGCTTTGATCCATCCTTCTTGTGCACCAATACTACTAGAGCAGAGAAAGAACTTTGACTAGGTTAAATTATACCAGCCTCTAGCATTTCTGCAACCATACGTTCAATTCACTCTTTCGATCATAAGGATATTTGTAAGGCTTGATGTTTTGAGGAACATTTCCTGGAATCAAATGAATAACATGATCATGATCATGAATAGGTGGAAGGCCTTTGGGAGTCTCAAAAACCTTGGAATAATTGTCCAAGACTTTTCGGAGATCTGGAGAAATAGATGATTTTGATGTTTGAACCTTTAGTGAGCATAATTTTGCAATTACGCTTTGGTGTTATTTCTTCAGAAGATTTTTCATGCCATTAGACATGATTATCTTTCGTGATTTCTCTATGATACCCCTTTATTTAACTTCCTTTCCTTCCCAAAAAAATGTTAGAAAAAATATTATATATGACAGAGAAATGCAAGACATATAATATGTGGAAAAATACAAACACATAAAACCAGAGAGACACAGATATACGTGGTTCACCTTGTTTGGACTATGTCCACCCTGAATAGCCAGTCCTTCCTTTCTATTATCCAGCAAAATGAAGAGACACAACCTACAACATATCCATTGTAATATCCTTTGTCTTCTCTCATAGTCTCACCTCTTTGTTTCTCGCTCTGAGAATACACATATATACCACAACCTCAATACAATACCCTCATACAAAGAGAGGGGTTGCCTTCGAGGGAAAAAAACCCTAAACTAAATATAAATTCTACCGTCAGATAATCCGCCTAATGAACGGCCCAAATTGACTAGAAATTACTATACTTTTACAAGGCAATTTTACATCTGTTTTTAGCTTCGGGGGCGCTACCTCCCAACAATCTCCCACTTGGAGAATGATTGTAGCAACTCCACCGTTGCTTCATTTGTTGGACAATGACTCCTCTTTGGACCTGGTTTTTTCTCATCTTCATCGTCATCCTTGAAGACCAATTGAAACTGAGCATATTCTCAGTTTATCCCTGGTTACAACTTTTGTTAGAATTTCTGCAGGATTCTGGCTAGTGTGTATCTTTTCCAGCTTCAACTCTCCATCTTCCAACAATGATTGTATGAAATGGTACTTGAGCTGTATGTGTTTAGTCCTGGAATGAAATGGTGAGTTCTTTGCAAGATGAATGGCACTTTGGCTATCACTGTATAACGTGCCCATATTATGCTTCTTACCCAATTCATCCATAAACCTTTGTAACCAAATCATTTCTTTACTAGCCTCTGTAGTAGCAACATACTCTGCTTCTGTTGTTGAAAGTGCAACAACACTTTGGATTTTTGAAACCCAACTGACAATTGTTCCACCTATAGTAAATACATATCCTATAGTGCTCCTCCTATTATCTCTGTCACCTACCATATCTGCATCAACATATCCCTGTAGAGAAATGTTTGAACCACCAAAGCATAATGCTTGATTTGTGGTACCTCCCAAATATCTGAGAATCCATTTCACTGCCATCCAATGTTCTTTTGCTGGATTGTTCATGTACCTGCTTACAACTCCCACTGCATGTGAAATATTAGGCCTTATGTAGACCATTGCATACATTAAGCTTCCAACTGTTGGTGCATATGGAACTTTAGACATATAATCCATGTCTTGTTGGGTCTTTGGGCACATCTCCTTACGAAGTTTGAAATGGCTAGCAAAAGGTGTACTAACTGGTTTTTCATTGTGCATATTAAATCTTTTCAACACATTTTTTATGTACTCATTCTGAGAAAATTTTAATTTGTGATTTTTCTTGTCTCTAGTTATTCTCATACCAAGGATTTGTTTTGCAGCTCCCAAATCCTTCATTGCAAATGAATTTGCCTATTTTCTTTTGAGCACATTTATTTCCTACATGTTAGACCTTGCAACAAGCATGTAATCTACATACAATAACAATATAATATCGCTGCCATCATTTTTCTTTTTCAGATAAACACATTGATCAGAGTGACATCTAGTATAACCTTGTTCAGACATAAACTTGTAGATACCACTACCTTGGAGCCTGTTTTAAGCCATACAAGATCTTATTCAACCTGCACACTAGTTTCTCCTTCCATTTTACCTCATATCCTTGTGGCTGCTACATATATATCTTTTCCTCTAAATCCCCATGGAGAAAGGTTGTCTCTACATCTAACTGCTCAAGATGCAAATCTTCAACTACTACTAGACTTAAAATAGTTCTGATTGAAGTCATTTTAACAACATGAGAAAATATTTCATCAAAATCAACCTTTCTTCTGTGCAAACCCCTTCACCACAAGTCTAGCTTTGTACCTCTGTTTTCCTCCATCTTCTTCCTTCAGCCTGTAAACCCAATTATTCTGCAATGTAGTTTTACCTGCAGGCAACCTGACTAAGTCCCAAGTCTGGTTGTGCATTAAGGAGTCCATCTCTTCTTCCATGGCTAGCTCCCGCTTCTTCCTGCTTTCAACCTGCATTTCTTCTTCATAACATTCGGGTTCACCAGAATCAGTCAACAATAAATAATATAATGAAGGAGAGTATCGTTCAGGGGGTATACTTATCCTAGTAGATCTTCTAACACCACTTTCAGGTGTTTGGGGTGCATTTTGCTATTTTGGTGGTTGTTGTTGTCGTGGTTGTTGAGTATTATTATTTTCAGACACCTTTACTTTTTCAGTGATCCCATCAAGAACTGTGTATTCCTTGTTTTCTTTTTCCTGTTTCTTTTCCTACAACTGATTCTTATACAAGACCTTTTCATTGAATATTACATCTTTGCCCCTAATGATTTTGTGATTTTCATAATCATATAAGCGATAACCAAAATCATTAACACCATATCCGATAAAGGTACATTTATTTGATTTTGCCTCAAGCTTTGTTCTATTTTCTTTATTAATATGGACAAAGGCCTCACAACCAAAAGGCTTTAAAAAGGAGTAGTTTACCTTTTTACTTGTCCATGCTTCCTCTAGAATACCACAATCCAAGGAACTTGAAGGCCTTATATTTATTAGATAAACAGCAATATCTACAGCATATGCCCAAAATTGTAAAGGCAATCCTGCATGCAATCTCATGCACCTTGCACGCTCCATGATTGTTCTGTTCATCCTTTCTGACACACCATTTGCTTGTGGTGTTCTTGGAACTGTCTTCTCTCTGCAAATTCCATGCTCTGAACAGTACCTATCAAACTCTTTGTTGCAATATTCACCTCCATTGTCTAATCTGAGACACTTCAATTTCTTTCCTGTCTCAATCTCAACCAAAGCTTTCCATTTCTTGAAAGTATCAAATACATCAGATTTATTCTGAATACAATAAATCCAAGTTTTTCTAGTTGCATCATCAATAAAAGTAACATAATAACGAGAGCCACCGAGAGATGATACCTGAGCAGGTCCCCGTACATCTGTATGCAAAAGCTCTAGTTTTTCACTCTTCTTTTCTTTCCCAACTCCAAGAAATCTGACTCTCTTTTGTTTTCCATAAATGCAATTCTCACAGAAGTCCAAATCAACATTCTTCGAAGTCGGCAACAAATTCCTTGAGTGAAGAATATTCGACCCCTTCTCACTCATGTGTTCGAGCCTATGATGCCATAATTTTGCATCTAATCCTTTGGAATTTAAAGCATTAACAGAGTTAGAAATACCATTGCATAAATACAATGTACCAACCTTTTTGCCTTTTTCTATTACCAGGCCTCCTTTGGTGACCTTCCAAACTTTATCTCTGAAAGTTGTCACACAACCTTCACTACCTAACTGCCCTATTGAAATTAGATTTTTCTTCATATCTGGAACATGCCTTACCTCCTTTAGTAGCCATTGGTTTCCATTCTGCTATTTTAAAAGAACCTTACCCATTCCAACAATTTTACAGGGTTTATCATCACCCAAACGGACTTGTCCAAAATCTCCTTGAACATAGTCATGAAAATATTTCTTATCAGTTGTGGCATGGGATGAGGCCCCTGAATCTACCACCCAGGAATTAGTAATATTTTCGAAAGAAAGAATCAAAGCATCTTGTAACACCTCACCTGCAACATTTGCTTCATGATTTTTTTCTTGCTGTGCATCTCCTTCTTTTCCCTTCCGTGATCTAAATTATTTCTTTAGGTGTCCTTTCTTTTCGCATTTCCAGCACACTATCCCCAATCTAGACTTGGATCTACCTTTCCTTGATAAACTGCGATATCTTGAGCTCTTTCCTCTTTCCATTCTTCTTCCCCTAGACTCTGCACTCAAAGCATTACTCGATGTCTCATCGGAGCTTTTCCGTCGCATTTCCTCGCTAAGGATAGAACCGACAACATCATCAAACTTTAAAGTACTAGATCCAGAAACAGAGTTACTAATGGCCATTACTAAACCATTCCAACTTTTTGGCAATGAGCACAAGAATAACAGAGCTCTAAATTCATCATCAAAGTTTACCCCTACATATCTTAACTGAATTGTAACTGTATTAAAATAATTTAAATGATCTGCAACAGATCCACCTTCCGACATCTTCATATTAAATAAACGTTTCATAAGAAATACCTTGTTTGAGGCCGAGGGTTTTTCATATAGTTTCGCCAATGCTTGAATCAAACCCTCTGTCGTTGTTTCCTTCGAAATTTTGAAGGTGACCGACACTACGAGGCACGACCATACTGTTCTGAATGCCTTTCTATCAAGAATGTTACATTCTTCATCTGTCATAGCCGTCGGCTTCTTTCTTTTTCCGCTCAATGGTAGGTACAGATCTTTCTGATACAGATAATCTTCCATCTGCATCTTCCACAGCGAGAAGTTTTGGCCATTAAATTTCTCGACCCTAAACTTAAAATCTTTCGCCATTGCTCCCACTTGAATGAGAAACCCTTCTTTCCTGTGATTTTATCAGCCAAATAGACCTTTAGCTCTGATACTAGTTGTTAGAAAAAATATTATATATGACAGAGAAATGCAAGACATATAATATGTGGAAAAAGACAAACACATAAAACCAGAGAGACACAGATATACGTGGTTCACCTAGTTTGGGCTACGTCCACCCCGAATAGCCAGTCCTTCCTTTCTATTATCCAGCAAAATGAAGAGACACAACCTACAACAGATTTACTGTAATATCCCCTGTTTTCTCTCACAGTCTCACCTCTCTATTTCTCACTCTAAGAATACACATATATACCACAGCCTCAATACAATACCCTTATACAAAGAGAGGGGTTGCCTTCTAGGGCAAAAACCCTAAACTAAACATAAATTCTACTGTCAGATCATCTACCTAATGAACGGCCTAGATTGACTAGAAATTACTATACTTTTACAAGGAAATTTTACATCTATTTTTAGCTTCGAGGGCGCTGCCCCTGTTATAGACATTTTTGGGCACTGCAACCCCAAGCATAAATGTCCATAAACTAAGGGCTCCTAAGTCCCTAAAAATGTTGTTCCAACCCCTAAAATAACAAGGTCAACGGATTACAACTTCTCCGAGAAGTTCTCGATGAAAAACTGCTCAAAACTGGTCAAAACTGGACCATTTCACTTGCTCCATAGGCAAAGTGCGTTGCATCTCACCTAAGTACACACAGTAGGTGCATTTCATTTCAAAAAGCACTTCTATGGGGTGCGATGGGCAAGAAGGGACAAATGGCAGTGTCAATCCGCGAGGTGGAGAAGCATGGAATCTTCTAGAAACTTCTCCTGTGACACTTGCCTCTCTGAATTCGACCAGGGATGAGTAAGAGATCATCAATCTCCAAGTGGAAGAAAGAACTATCAGAGGGAATACACTAATCAAATCTCAAAAGCTAACTCACCTCCCTTGCAGACATCTATATATGGATCCCTCATCCCAGAGATCCAGAGGCTGGAATTTTGCATCTTGTAAGGAATTGTTGTTGGTTTCTTGAGGCAACATCATAGTGTTGGGTGATCTAAGCTTTTCATGAGGTGAAGAAGGGCTCACTTGCTGAGAGGATGATGCTGGGTCAGAACGATTGGTTGTAACTCTCTTGGCTCTTTCTTGATTATCAATAAAGCTATTCAAGTTTTCCTCCATACTCTTGTGTGATTTATGTTTTATGCATTTGTATGGTCAATTTACATCTGATCCTAGATTGTTTATGATAATAGATCCATGTTCTCGTATAATGTTATGCTGCTTTGATTCTACAGGTACTTTGAGAAGCTGGGTATACAAGAAAGCAAGTAGCAAAGGACTATCAGAAGAGAGAGGAATCGAGCAAGGAACCAAGCGCAAGACAGAGGTTGGTCTCCTTTATTCTTCTCTCATCTATCTTTCATAAAGGAAAACAAAAGCAATTTTACTTTGTTTGTTTCTAAGGTAGCTACCAGCCTTAGTGGGATTAGCAGTTCTGCATAGACACTTTTCCCTATAACAAAATGGTGACTCCGCTGGGGAGCGAATAGATTGATTGTTTATCTACATTTTTTTACTTTATAAACTTACAGACAGAGCTTGAAGTCAAGCCAGCTAGCCTTCGAACTGCATTTGCTATGCAAGTGCAAAGTAGATCAACGCTGCTTCAGTAAATCTCCGGGTTTTGTTTATGAATTAAACAATTTATTTACAAGCTTTCTAATTTCCCTCGTGGTGGCTCTAGTAACCTCCTTAGATCTACCCCTGTGATTGATTTACTGATTACCACTTGCTCGGCCAAAATCCATGAACTGAACTGCAAACTGTGACACAGATCCCAATCAAAGTCTCATCCCTAGTCCACCGCACTGTCTGTTCTGTGAATCTCAAATTCAGCGCACTTCCTGAGTGTATTAGGTGCGTTGCATTTCAGTTTCACTGTGTTACAGGTGCGCTGATCAGACTAGGCATTGTTCCTAAATTTTGGTTTCTGTGTTCACTCTTTTCAGGTCTATTCAAGAGTTTTGCTGCCTGTAGTCAGTACACCTCTGTTTGAAACCCCTTTCCTTGTCGTTATTCCGCCTCCATTGTGCAAAGAACTGTAAATGTTTTTATGTATTTTTTGAGTCATTTTCAGTTCTCCTTTACAAAGAAGTAACGTAATTGTACTGTCGTTTCTTGATTTGAAAGTGTCGCAAGTGTCGTTTTCAGTCATAGAAGAGAATTTGATTGTTCTTGATAGTCGGTTACCCTGTTACTATTGTATTCGATATGAATTAGTAGTTTTTCTAGTGTCGAAAGCAAGTTTTCATTTCCAAATCGCAAAGTGTTGTCATTGTCTTCATTTTGATTTTGAAAAGAAACTTGTTAGTAATTGTCGCTTTGAAAAATAATTCAGCGCTGCGCATTAGCTTTCTTTTTATCATTTACATATTAAGAAGGCTGAAAACAAATACATGCATGTGCATTTGCATTTAGACTGTTTGATTGGTTTGATTTAGGACAGTGCATATAGTGTTTGCTCTATGCTCTTTCCTGAAAGAATGCCATTTCTCTTTCCTTAGTAGCTAGGATTTTCATTGCACAAAGAAGATAAAATGATTGTTTATCATCTTAGATTGCATTTTAGGAATTGTACATCTACATCACGCAGTGAACCTGAAAGGCAAATTTCTTAAGCAAGATCAACTGTAAAATAAATTTAATGAATCTAACAATGCTTTGGAACCTAATGCACAACATCTAGAAGTCTAGGCTAGAGACGTATTCCGGCGTCGTAAAGCCTGGTAACTGTTGTTTTCACTGTTGGTTGGGTGATTCCTCCACTTTGAGACGATAAGTGCCAGTACAGACTTGTGCTCCCACGTACCGTCGAGTATATTTTGAGAGACCACAATAGGCTTAATCCTTTATCCATAGGAAGCCATGTCTGCTGCCCTATCGATCGCAATGCACTGAACACAACATTCGGGAAGATTGACTGCCGTACCATAAAAAGTATTCTGCAGTTTTGCGATTGGTTTGGTAATCCCTCTGCCTATATTTCCAGAGCAGTCCCTTTCATTCCTTTTTCAGACTCCTTAACGGAAAAGTTCCATCTGAGCACTTGTCACTTCAGGCTCATTAAAAGTCGAAGGCGACTAGAGTCATCTTTTGTTTTTTCTCGACTCTTTCAAATTGAAAAAACAAGTTGTGTCAAAGCGTCTAAAATTTATTTTAAACGAAATAATCATCACCTTTCCTACGTTGGTCTTAGGTTGAAGAAAATGGAGTCCACCAACCAAGGAGTTCCCCTTGGAGGAAATCCTAGTCCCTTCTCCTCTAGGGGAGATGTTTGTGCACCCCATATGGCCACATTGGCGCTTCCAGGATTGACAATCGGTTTGCCCGTATGGCTTTTCTCAACCTCAATCATTCAGAACACCGCGATTCCTGAACAATCGAGTCAACAACTAGACAATTCCAGAGTTACCCCCCAACCCTCTATTTCGTCCAATTCTTCCTCTCCTCCTTCCTCTTCGCTTGATGGGGCTGGTAAATCCAAAAATAAAGTACCTGAGAAGAAGAAGGAGCCAAAGGCGAAAAGGGGTAACCAAGCGTCGTCTAGCGAAAATCCACACACTGCACTGACCAGGCCTAAATCGCCATGTGTCATTTGCAAGGGAGACCAATTTCATAGAGATTTTCCTTACATCCCTCGAATCTTAAGGGACTGGTCTCCTCATTTGCACAACCCGGTGTCGTCAACCTCTGATGATCATGTTAAAAATACACCGTCGACTAGTGAAAGTGAAGCCCTTGGACAAAAAGGAAAAAGAAAATTTCCTTGTAAACTGTGTGAAGGCGATCACGCCATACACCGTTGTCCCTTCTTAGACGAGGCTAAAAGAGTTTTGGACGATCGTCCGGTTTCACCGTTACGACTTCCTCCTGGATATAAGAAACTCTTGCCGAGTCCGTCACTAGTTGAAAATCCGGCTGACACACCCAGGTGGTCGGCCGAAGTATCTATCACTGAAGAAAAACCATCTGAATCCATACCAGACGAAAGTCAAAAGGTTGAGGCGGCAATTGACCCGATCTTGCCTTCAGAGGTTCCATCTTCAGATGATACAGTCACCAAAGAGAACAAGGATGACACTGTCCAAATTCTTTTCGTAAGCACAGACTCCGATGAACATGGGGGAAATTTACCCATTCCTTTACCGCAGGAAGGAAGTTCGTCAGAGTCGTACCCGACCGTCTATTCGGTCCCACCTCCAAGCAACCTAATTGTTTCCTTTGACTAGAATCTACTAGGCAGACCCCGTTTACCGGCTAGTATACCATTCCGAATCATTGATCAAATACATAGAATGGTTATGCCCGGTACCATCATAGATGAAGGGGCTTCTATGAGTATCCTTTCCTCGACTGCTTGGAAAGTGCTTGGTTCGCCGTCGCTTTTGCCTGAGATGAGAAATCTAACAAGCTTTGACAAAGGAACCAGTTGACCATTAGGGATCCTTCCCAATGTGCCCATAACATTGAGATGGAAAACCGTTCACATGAACGTAATGGTAGTCCAAGGACCCCTGGATTATAATCTAATCCTTGGGCGAGACTATATTTATTGCATGGGAGCCATTGTCTCATCACTCTTTAGAGTAATGTGTTTTCCGCACGAAGGAAGAGTGGTCAAGCTCGTAGACCAGCTTTCATTCCCCGGTTCATGCATAGCAAATAGTCATATACCATCCCTGAATGGTCTTTTCACGCAAGGAATGTCTCATCAATCCCCAGTCCGTCCACCTGATGAGCGTGAGTAATTCGGGGGACATGACTGAAACCCAGGGGGCATGCACCCTAGTCTGCTTCGACAGGAAAACTCCAGGTATAGGGTAGGTTTCCGCGAGAGATATATGACTAGTCTGACACTCCCATCCGAAATTGGAAAAGGGGGTTGGACTGGAACAAGATTCCCTCGTCAAAGTTATGTGAGTGGAGGCGTCTGTGCCATTCACCTTTGTCTATTTCGGTAGACATCGCCGAAGAAGTGTTTTATTTGTGGTACAAATAGAACAATCTTTGGTAACCTGAAAGAGGTAGGCCTTTTTGGCAAAACAAATGTTTTGTTTGCGAAATTGCAGGGTAACCTTGAAACTCTATGTCTCTATACTTGGGGGCATGCAAACCTTTTGGCATGCAAGCGAAGAGCGACCATTTATTTTTTAAATTTGTAGGTCCTCTAACCCTTTAAACTCGTAGGATTGGTTGTTTCCTAACTTGCATAAAGAAAGGATGTGGGGCAAAGCTTCAAAATAATGTCGTTTTTATATATGAGACATTCTTATTATACGAATGGGTTAATCGAGCAGTTTTAACACGGACTTCATGCTCGTTAAAAAATAAACATAAGCAATGAGCAAATGTTTCCCCCAGCGTTTAAGCTCATTAAAAAATGAACCAATTTCTGGTAAATAACCATCATGAATGTAGTACTTCAGCATTTGAAGCCTTGGTCATGTTCTCATCATCACCTCCACTTTGTATTGGCCGATCATTCACCTCCACTTGATTTTTTACCCCTTTTGAGGAACAACTATGAAGAGTGATTATATTAGCCATCCTTATAACACTACCATGATTGGGAAATTCCAAACCTTACCTGGAATCAGCTGCTACCTGAATTTATCACTCGTTCCTCAAAAACGAGTCTCCTTTAAGCTCTTTTCAGCTGACTCGTAAAATATGAAAAGATTGTCGAGCCATTGACCTCTCCAGCTCGTTAAAGTGACCGGAAGTGTTATCCCTCCTTTAGATTTTAATCTTTTTGGACCTGAGGGATTATTACACAAAAATATTGAGCGCTTGTTTTGTTCGGCTCGTTAAAAGTACCGAAAATTCATCCCTTCTGTATTGTTTTATACTTTTTCGGACCTAAGGGATTAGATGACGAAAAAGGATTTTTGGAGTTTCCTTTACGTCCCTTTTCGGACTCTCTAAAATTGAAAAGGACCAAGTTATCTTTGTCGTTAAACTCATTAAAACCTAATAGCGACAAACTTGTCCATAACAGACAAGAACGAGTTTCACTATCGCTAGGCTCGTTAAAACATAGCGATGGGTTTGCCCGAAGGGAAAATTACAGAACAAGCATATGTTATCCTCCTCAAGCTTGACAAAAATAAAGAGGTACTGGTCAGCAATGACTGGGGAAAAATTGGGAAGAAAACTTGAAGAAACTTTGTTGGTAGCAAGTCGCTCTTGAACATGACACTTTCACTCCGCATCCAAGTTGGGTTGGGTTGTTTCATTCACCGGTCACATCACCATGGTCACATCACACCATCCACATTAGGGGTTAATGCTACCAATCCATCATGTCAGTGTCGCCGATATGTTCAAGAGAAGTCACTCAAAGAATTCACCTGTGTCTCACCCGCTGCAATACATTTACGCTCCATTCTTTCATGACCGCCACCCTAAACCTTATATCACCAGATCGTTTTCACCTCCATTAAAATCATTTGCTCCGTTCCGTGTCATTGATGTGGGATTCATTAAGGCCCTCCTATGACGGATCGCTTCTTGTCAACATCAACTCATTATCCAAGAAGTCGACCTAGGAACACCCATTTCAGTACTTTGAAGCTTGCATGCCTCAATGGCAAGTTTCTCACTTCGGGCGACAAGTTTACATCAATGGCCTTCGACCGAAAGATTTTGCGTGGTGTTCGATGCCAAGTCCCTTATTCACACCACGTGAATTGTACTGCAGTACCTTGAGGATCGTTATCATTATTGGTGATTCCTCTCGCGCCTGTTAATAGCTTACATCATTGGCTGGTAATCGAGCAATGTCTTTCCATGTTCGACTCCATAACATCTCTCACATGGATCGACTTGTACTTTGAGTGAAGATCGAACGAGATTGAAGACCCCGGATCTAGTTTCATCCATCCAGGCTGCGATATATATTCAGGAAAATAAAGACATCAAATGTACATCATTGTTTCACAGATAATCATCCAATCTAAGGGATGATGGCTCTACCAGAATCATCAGTCTACACTCAGACGATTGTCTGTCCTATGTACATGAAAATGAATTTATAAAGTTGAGCATGGGAATGCCCGCCTCAGCTAGATCATGAAAATATTATGAAGATAATGTATTGTATTGTATCTTATTACAGGTCTCCTTCCAGCTTGAAAGAACTTTAGATCCTCATGATAAAGCATTTCACCCGACATCAAAAAAGATTAACGACCTCATGCTTTAGGGGGAAACTGTTATAGACATTTTTGGGCACTGCAACCCCAAGCATAAATTTCCATAAACTAAGGGCTCCTAAGTCCCTAAAAGTGTTGTTCCAACCCCTAAAAGAACAAGGTCAACTGATTACAGCTTCTCCCATAAGTTCTCCATGAAAAACTGCTCAGAACTGGTCAAAACTGGACCATTTCACATGCTCCATAGGCAAATTGCGTTGCATCTCGCCTAAATACACACAGTAGGTGCATTGTATTTCAAAAATCACTTCTATGGGGTGCGATGGGCGAGAAGGGACAAATGGCAGTGTCAATCCATGAGGTGGAGAAACATGGAATCTTCCAGAAACTTCTCCTATGACACTTGCCTCTCTGAATTCGACCAGGGATGAGTAAGAGATCATCAATCTCCAAGTGGAAGAAAGAACTATCAGAGGGAATACACTAATCAAATCTCAAAAGCTAACTCACCTCCCTTGCAGACATCTATATATGGATCCCTCATCCCAGAGATCCAGAGGCTGGAATTTTGCATCTTGTAAGGAATTGATGTTGGTTTCTTGAGGAAACATCATAGCGTTGGGTGATCTAAGCTTTTCATGAGGTGAAGAAGGGCTCACTTTCTGAGAGGATGATGCTGGTTCAGAGCGATTGGTTGTAACTCTCTTGGCTCTTTCTTGATTATCAATAAAGCTATTCAAGTTTTCCTCCATACTCTTGTGTGATTTATTTTTTATGCATTTGTATGGTCAATTTACATCTGATCCTAGATTGTTTATGATAATAGATCCATGTTCTCGTATAGTGTTATGCTGCTTTGATTCTATAGGTACTCTGTGAAGCTGGGTATACAAGAAAGCAAGTAGCAAAGGACTATCAGAAGAGAGAGGAATCGAGCAAGGAACCAAGCGTAAGACAGAGGTTGGTCTCCTTTATTATTCTCTCATCTATCTTTCATAAAGGAAAACGAAAGTAGTTTTACTTTGTTTGCTTCTAAGGTAACTACCAGCCTTAGTGGGATTAGCAGTTCTGCATAGACACTTTTCCCTGTAACAGCCCTCAAAACCCCCGCCAGGGGACCATTGGCCCGCGGACCCCCCAGCCAAGGGGGATGGCCCCCAACGAACCCCCACGGGGGGGGACAAGTCCCCCCCGCATGGAGGGGTGTACAATCTTCCTGGGGTATACATCTGGCTGAAACAAAGACCTCTAAATTAGGATGATAATCATGCTCCACACCAAAAAAAAAAATCAAGAAAAGTTCTTGAAAATTGAATCCTACAGTCCCCAAAGATTGTGACCATTGGACTCCTAGTACAACATCAACACCACCCATTGGAATGGAAAGCATTGGATTGTACAATACATATTCCCTCATAGTAATCTTAATATTATGGCACTTTCCAAATAAATTTATAGTTCCTCCATTTAAAATTAGCACTTGACACTTTGGTGTTGTATATAGGAAGCAAATCAATTACTTAGCTATCTTACAATGAATAGAATTATGGGTACTACCTGAACCAATAAACACTATTACCTTTTTCTTCTTGATATATCCTTCTATCTTGATAGTTTGAGGAGTGGTAATTCCTGCCAATGTATTACAATATATGGTTGGATTCATTTCTTCTTTCTCGGGATTGGTTCCTGGTGTATATACTCCTCTTTTGATGTTTATTGTTCCTTTTCTTCCTCCTCTTCACAATCTATGTAGAATATTTTATTCTCGGCACACTTATAACCTTTATTGTATTTTCTATCACAACTTTAACAAATCCCTTTTGCTCTTTTTTTCCTCCAATTGTTGTGGTGTCAACCTTGTAGGTTGTGGAAGACAAGGAGTAGCAACACTTCCATCTTTATAGTTGTGAGTGGTTGACTTCCTTGTTTCCATAATTTTGCTTTTAACTTTTCTTGCCACCCTGACTTCCATCTCCAATGACTTATGTTCCCAAAGGCGAACCTCACATTTGATGTTAGGTTTTAAATTCCCTATGATTACATCAATCCTATGCTCCTCTAGAATATCGGTTACCCTAATATTCATTTTTTGGAAGTATTCAATGTGCTTCCCGATTGAACCCTTTTGTTTGAGATTTATCAATTGGCTAAAGAAGGTGTTTCTATTTGTATCATCATAATGTGCTATCATTTCCTTCGTAAAAATTAACTAGGTGACAAGTGGTTTACAAGAAAAAATGCATCTATACCATACAAATTGATTGGGTTCTAAATATAAAGATGTAATACATACCTTTTGTGAGGGTTGCACATCCTGTAGATCAAAATATTGCTCCATCTGTAGTATCCATGTTACCAAATCCTTGCCATCAAACTTCCTCATATCTATCTTTGGAATGTGGTGGTTCTTAAACCCCACATTGGAGTCTCTAAAATCATAATTAATATTCCTTTTGTCCTCATCATGATTTTCATGGATTACCTTGTCACCATCGGGAATCCTTTCTTGCAACAACTTTGTCAACCCTTCCAACTTGACATTCATCGCATCCATGTCTACTTTAAAAACCTCCATGTTTCCTTTTATACCATCCATGTCCCCTTTTAGTTCATCTTTGGTTTCTCTTTGTGAGAGAGAAATTTGTTGCACTTGGTCCCATAATTTTGATATATCATGCTGCAATTCTTCCTCTTCATGCGTCATAGTAGAGCTTTTTGAGGGCTTAATAGGTGTAGATTTTTTTTTTTTGGGAGGCATTTTAGAACCCAATACTAATATATATTCTTCAATATGCCCTATTAATCACGTCAAACTGACTTTTCAAACAAAAGTTATGCAAAATTTAAAAAAATGCACACCTTTTTCTTGCTTTTTAGGAGATCGATATTTCAATTGTTGTATTTCTATAATTTCATACTTCCAAGGTGTGAAATCAAGTCTTGTGGGATCCCTCTTAAGTGTCTTTCCAATGCCGCAAGTGATACCAACATTGGATTCTTTATTACAGAGTTATGCCAAATCTCCCACGATGACCTGATTATGAACTGGATCAGTAGAGCAAAGTTGTACGGGATTCCACATGTCATTGTTTCAAAATTCAATCCTAAAATTGCTACAGGGAAAACTAAATTCCATGCATTTTCAGCCACTTTTTTCATAATTCAAATCTAATGCTTAAAATGAAATTTATGACGATTTTCCATAGGTCACATGTTTGAGACTGAATTCTAGAACCTGCAAAAACCCTAACTTACCAAGATCATATCTCAAAAAATATAGCGAACCAAGATCTGAAATTTGTAAATGAAGTTCACCAATATTTTGTCTCCACGTGGTCAAAATTTCAGCTTTTGGAGCCTCATAACAAAAATGTTATAGTGAAAATTCCAAGATGAATTATTTGAAGAAGCGAAACCCTAGAATCCAAAGCTCTGATACCAAATTGTATGCAGCCATCTCACAAATAGATAGATCAACGAATTAAAAATTATCCTCTTCGAGGGGGGAACCTCCTTTACATTACATAAATAAACAATTATTGGATAATACAACTGACAAGATCTCCTTTGTATATATAGGAGTCTAAGGGGTCACAATATAATTAGAGCCTACATAAAAATAATAATGTAAGGGCACAATAATAACAATAGTGCGCTTCTATGGGGCACAAAAATAACAATATGGGGGCTAAATTGGCACAACAATAACAATAAGGGGGTTAAACTAACAATAACAATAAGGGGGATACACTAGTATTATAGGGACCTAACAGTTTTGAAGCAACTTATCTTGTTCAATCACCCTACTAAAATGAAACTCACATACAATGTTTTTGTTTCTAGTTAACCACCTATGTTCACCCTCAAAATGGCCCAAATAAATAAATAAAATGTAACATGCATGGGCCTCGAGTGGAGATCACAATAGTCATACTCTTGTGCCACCTATATTTCTCACTCCAGCTGATGGAACCACCTTTTAGCTATATAGATAAGAGGTCCATGGTTGGGAGATTCTTGTTAAGTAGAACAAACCTAAGCTCTCTAAGTCTGACA
This sequence comes from Pinus tabuliformis, assembly GCA_031772625.1. Lineage (NCBI taxonomy): Eukaryota > Viridiplantae > Streptophyta > Pinopsida > Pinales > Pinaceae > Pinus > Pinus tabuliformis. The sequence goes on along the minus strand of CM062820.1, from coordinate 1,527,364,315 downwards.
ATATTTTGAGTGAGGCTTGTTGAGCCACCCTTTGGTTCATTCATCAATGTAAAACGTGTGTCCTTTTTGAGTGGTAGTTTTGATCAAGTGGTTAAGGATGAATGAATCTAAGCTTGGGTGAAGGAGGTGTTGCAATAGGATTAGATATATTGTCTTTGTTATACACTTTTAAACTTATGTATATATCTCTCTCTTCTTCTCCACCTCCACCTCTACCCCACAACCACCCCCCCCCCCCTCCTCCCCCACCCCTCTCCCACACCCATTCCTTGAGTTATTTAGATTATATGCATTATATTTGAATGTTAGGAATTGTGGTTAGACTACTAATGTTTAGTTAGATAGGGTTTCATGTTTTGAAATCTATTTTTATAATGTTAATTGAGAAATGAGAAAGTGTCCAGAGTGGACTCTATAGTCTCAACAATGGCCATAAGTGTGGATATTTACTCAAATAAGCATTCCATTCGAGTTCTAAGTGGGCAGATGAAGACAACGTAAGATTTAGCCAAATAAGCTTATGGACTTGTGGTAAGTTTCATAGAGGAAATAATAGGATGTTTTGGAACATGCACCCTACATGGTTCAAACTTGATAGAAAACCAAGTCAACAAGGTTACGACACACCATTTTTGGTTGAGGAAGAGGTTGACCCATTGTTAGGTGCACTTCAATATAATATTAGCAATATGACCCCAAGATTGAAATATTGTTGGTTGAAAGTGATAATAGAATTAATTTGAGCATACCTATTTTGATGTATTTGAGCTAGAGATATGGGGGTGTTTTAGTTGATTCATGTGACTTAGTGGATTCTAGAAAATATGTTACCACATTTATTGGAAATGGACTTCTTAACCATCACATCTTCTTTTCATTGACATAATTCCCTAAGGAAACTCATTGTGTAGGAGAAAGTAGTGGAGCCTTGGGCACTGATGAAATGGTGTCAAGTCAATGAAGAGTTGGGTAGACATTATTCAGGATGGTTGTATAAGTAGATTGAAGTGTATAAGGAAGTGATTGCATTGGGCATGGAAAAGTGCATTCTCATGGTTTGGAAGCAATGATTGGATTAGCTACTCAATCAATTCAAAATAGGGGGGTGTGATATGTGAAAAAACATGGTAAAATTGGCCAAAGTATTAAAGCAACCGTTACAAAAGTATTGAAGCATTAGTAAGTTTGAAGAAGTGTAGAGTTGAACAATTGAGTATCCTTCTCAGCAAAATCTAAGCTACAAAAATAGTAGTGGGAATTTGCATGAAGATTTTGGTAGTGTCATTTCAAATCGGTTGAACGAGTCGAATGTGGATGGATGTGATTGTGAAATTAGAAATTTGGAGAACAAAAGAGTAGGAAGGAAATAATTTTAATTGGGGAAGGATGTAAAGCCTTTTCCTTGAAGCTACCAATAAGCACATATTGAGATGGCATTGAGAACCTACACCCCAACAATGAGATGGTCATTAGCAAACATAGGTTATGATGATATCTTTCAAGATTAGATGAGCATTCATTGGGTAGTCTTACATGATTGCAAGGCAGACAAAAGTGCAAAAAATCTTGTTAAAGTGATTGGGCTAACTATGGCAACAAGACGAATCTTTCCATTTGAGGTATCTTACATATTCCATATGAGATTTATGGCATGGGATGTTCATGGTTATTTAAGGTATCTTATTAAATATTCATATAAATTATACTTTTTTAAATTAAAGAGAATGCTAGGGAGGATTCAATGGTTTGATGTCAATGGGATCTAAGTCAGGTGGTTAAGGCAGAAAACATTGTCATTCTCACCCAAGTTCAAATCCTACTTATAACATGTTTATCTCTTCGAAAACTAATTATTGATAAGACTATAAACCAACAATGCGATGGTCATTAGCAAACATAGGTTAGTTACGATGAGATATTACAAGATTACATGAGCATTCCCTAGGTAGTCCTACATGATTGCAAGGCACACCTAAGTGTCAAAAATCTTATTAAAGTGATTAGGCTAACTATGGAAACAAGATGAGCCTTGTCATTTGAGGTTTCTTACATATGCCACATGAGATTTATGTCATAGGATGTTTATGGTTATCTAAGGTATCTTAGTAAATATTTATATAAATAATAAATTCAAATTAAAGAGAATGTTAAAGAGGATTAAGTGTTCAATGTCAATTGGATCTAAGCCAGGTGGTTAAGGTAAAAAAACATTATCATTCTCGCCCAAGTTCAAATCATAATTATAACATGTTCAGCTCTTCAAAAACTAATTACTTATAAGGCTATAAACCATAGTAAATATTTCATTCACCTCTCAGTAAGAAGATAGGGTAATTAATTACAAATTGGAAAAAAACTTAATTTAACTTCTACACTTACTTTGGATTAATTCCACATTAAAATAATCACTCTTTAACATTCTACATATATATTGAATTCCCTATTATAATACTTCAAATATACTCCAACTTCGGTGCTAAGGTTCAATAATATGTTACCCCACTTTTTACAATTAAATTACTCCGTTTGAGACAATTTAGATTTTCTTGAAAGTTGATTAACGAGAAGCACTTCCTCCAATAAGTTACTAAGTATCATTAACATGATTCCATGTTTGCTTTCACAGTGTGATGTATGCAGTGACGTGATAACTGTGTTTGGAATATGTGAGAGGTGTGTCATTTGTACAACCAACCTTCTATCATAATTGTTGCTTAAAAGATACATAGTAAGAGATAACAATTCTAATAAGCAGTATCACTGTTTAGTACCTGTATCTTATGTAAAAAGTAATTGATAACAAAAGTATAAAAAATTTCCTCACGCCTATAAATAAAGATCTTGAAAAAATTTAATATTAAGACATATGATTTGCAAGGTTCCATTTCGTAAGCAATATTATAATAGTTTAGATATTTTTCAACTTTTGAATTTAGGTTTCTACTTTAGAATATTAAAACAATCTTTTAAAATATTAAAAAAAATAAAATTGTTAGAGTTTTAAGTAGGGAGCTTTTTATAGTTGAATTCACAAAGTTAAGATTCAGTGAGTGTTTAGTTAAAACAATGAAATTTCTATTTTGTGTTAAAATCATTTATAACAAAATTTTACACAACAAATGGCATCAATTAGATTTTTTTGTTGTCTATATTCTTAAATAACTAATGCATTTACAAATGCTTATATTTTTTTACCTCGCATTATTTGACAACTTGATATTTCAGGGCCTTATATGACTCCTACATGAGTTGCCCATAAAATCAAGCTAGCTATTAAAGGTAGGTAAAAATGTTTGAAAGAAAAATATTTAATATCATAAAGCTAGCTATTAAAAGTAGGTAAAAATGTTTGAAAGAAAAACATTATATAATATTAAAAGAACATATAATTAATTATCGAAAGGCATGTTTACTTAGGGGCATACCAAAGAGCTATAGAGATTTATAATGCAGGGGACATTATTTTTTCTTATCAATACATTATATTATTTTGAAATATGTTGTTAGTAAATGAATAATTAAGTTTTAGGCATTTCATATTTTTATGAAAAAACAATAGAAAAATATTCATATGTATTGGGAGACTTTAAGTTATTAATAGATTATATAGGCAATAAATGTAAAATTAAGACCATAATATCAGTTCCAATTAGAAGTCAACTTATGAAGGTAAAAAGCAATTTTGTATATATATATATATATATATATATATATATATATATATATAATTCAACTCAGATGTTGAAAATCTATCTAAAGAAAATGTTTAATGTAGGAAGGGACTCAAATGCAACAAGAGTTTAGAAGAAGAACTTAGATTCATTTTCAAAAATATCTTTATATTGATATAGGAAGTGAAAGAAAATCACAAATGTGATTGTTATATTTTTTTTGTAGTTGTTGCAATAGTATTGAAGTCTTAGTAATAAGGCTTAAAAGATGCTATTGTTAAATATTTCCCATTATAACTTAGGAATATTTTATTTAAGTAGTGACATAATAATTTTAGATACTTCTCTTATATTAAGTAGATTATATATGTTAATTTTATATATATATATATATATATATATAGAAATAAAGTAATTTCTCATATATATATATATATATATATATATATAGTAATTTCTCATATATATATAACCACAAAAAAGAATATCATAAAATAAAATGTTAAATTTTCAAAAATTTGAGCAAATTTTGTAAATTATTTTCAAAAGATGCAAATTAATCAAAAGTCAAACATGAGTTTGACACACTTAGAAATGAAATTTTCATAAATAATAAAATTTTCATAAATATTGAGATTTTATGTGTATATTTTATGACACTTGGTGACATACTGTAACATCCCCAATTATTATGAATATTTGTCGTTAAATGTTTCTTACTTTTACTATATAAGACTTAAATAAGTAAGGGATTAGTAGAAAATCCTAAATGGAGCTTGAGACTTAAGTAATTATTTTATTATTAAATGAATGGAAGGTTTTGGTGAATCTTGGAAACTCACAGAAAGATCCAAAATGAATTCTTGAACTTCTAAACGGTTACTGACAATTACTATTCTCTCTTTCCCTGGAGGTTAAAAGAATCTCAGTGGGAAAAAGAAGGGTTTGGCTAGAAAAAATTGAAAAACCTAAAGGGGGTGGATGAAAAAAAAATAGTAGCTTATCCAACGCTGGGCAGGATGCTTCCATGTAGTATTTCTTGAGCTGGACTAAAGCCACTTGAAATATCCTGAATTGACATAACTCTGTACAATTCTAGGTGGGACAAGGTCCCGAAGCCTAAGAATTGACCAGAGAGTCATTGTTTATCTTATCATTCTAGAAGCAAGGAATTTGAGAGGAGAACCAGACATGATTGTCGATCTCGTTGGAAGGGTGGTGTGACCTTTCCAGGTTGAGCTTCTGGGATAATCCTAAGCTAGTTCAGATAAGTGTGACTATTTCTTTCAGAATTTATGTTTGTGTGCGGTTTTGTTTCCTACAGTGAATTCTGTTTTGAAAGAATTAATTCTCTAATTGATGGGGAAATTTATTATTAATCACTTTCAGTAAAAGTATTCTTTACAAATGACTGAATATGAGAAGTAGAAAATGGTTAGTCCTAACTTATTTATGGTTATTTTGTTACTATAGAAATCGTAGTGATAAGGAACTATTTAGTTTTTGAAAACCAAAGGGAAAGAACTTCCGTAGTTAGCGAAACCAATTTGTGAAATGCAATAAACCCTATGGAAATAGGTAGTAGAAACTAGCTCTAAGTAGTAGCAAGGGGTTCTAGTTGAAGCCTGATTTTTATCTCAAACTAGTCAAGAACGAGCTATATGGAAGTAAAGACCCCATGGGTGGAGACGTGCCCAAGGAAATTATGGACCAATTACTTTGGGGTATGTATAGAACAGGCATAAAAAAATATAATAAATGTTCCAGCTCGAAGGTTCAACATTGACGATAATGCATACAAAATATAATAGCAACAACAACATATATGTCATGTGATACGAGTTTATGCCCAGTAAATTAACGAACAGAGAATAGTTAAACCAGAAAGAAAAATAGTGTTAATCAAATATGGCCTTTATTGGAGAAAAAACATTAACATTAATTAGACCATGAAAATCAGTATGCACATTTATTATATGAAGCAAAAATTTATAACCCGATCTGGTTGGTAAGTACCTTACTCAAATTAGAAATACAATAATACACAGTGTGTATTCTAGATAATATTTAAGCGAGAAAACTATGGAGGACCTTTTCATGATATTCCTTTAATACATCAGGCCAAATGGCATGAGGATTTGATTACATACGAGGTTTGGAACCTTCGTTCTAAGGTAACAAAACAAAAATTACAATAGTGAAATTCCCATTAAAACAGTTGACATTATCGTAACAAAAACCCTTGTCGTAGGTTGTAACTATTGGGCAACCAATGAATCTCATACATTAAAGCCATAATATAGTAAACCCTTCAGGGTTTTTTCAACGATGACCAAGAATTTTCGAACTCGTTTTAAACCACAAGGGAAACCTTCCATGAGGGTTAGTGGAAAAATTTGATCAAGAACCCAAAGCAAAGGGAAAATGAAAGACCAACTTGGAAGAGGCAACACTGGGGTGAGAGCAGTTCACTGCAGTCGTGAAATTTCAACTATAAATTTATTAAAAATGAAGCCTAGCGAGAATAATCCCTGCAAACAACCAAAAGGGTACATAGGAGCTATCTTAATGGTAGGATTAATATTGGACATTAGTAGACAAACAAGAATGTGTGCTTAGGAAGGCTAGAGATTTCTTACCTTGGAGGAGTGAAGAACCGACCTCTACTCATCGCAAGCCTAAGATAAAGCAAGTCACCATGTTAGACAACAAAAAAGGGGAGTTACGAATCGAGATAATACATAGGGGAGGTCTATGATTGACCTAGTAGTCGAGTAAATCCCTTCCCATTGAATTTAATAAACTATGACTGACCCTGACATACTTGTAACAACTAATATCTGTTAGTAAACCTTGCATGAAATGAATGTGCAAAGCCTGTAGAAGGTCTGAGAGTAATTGAATGAGGGGTAGTGGAGTTTGCCTACAACTGCCAAAGGAATAAAACCCTAGGCGTCAAAATCAAGTTGCAGATCAATGAAACCCCAACTGTTGAGTGTCAAAATGACCAAATAAGTCAAGCGGGTGCAAGGTAGGTGGTTACACAAGAAATTGAACCATCAATCTCCATTGCTGGATGAGGTGGTTACAGATCCACGGCCTTCTACATCCCAGGTGTCATTTGTAGTGGAGGTGTCGAGTCACATCGAAGAAATGTTGTGGGCCATCGAGAAACTTTGAAACATATGATCTAGGGTGTCAGGAGAACCATTATCTTAACCTTGGGATAGAGAAATATCAACCATATCCATTTACCTAAAGACTACCAATGTTATCATACCACATAATTAAATATTAACAATATGAATATGAGCGACGGTAGATTGTAATAAACTCTAAACTATTAAGAGCCTTCAACTGCATAAATTAAACTCTAAAAATCGCCATTATATTACCATTTTTATTGTTGGATTTAAAATGGACATGTAATTGTTGTATATAATTAAAAAATAAAAAATAAAAATAAATAAATAAAATAAAATTATGTGAGAACATGTTAGAAGTGGTTTAAGAGCATCATGGTCACGACACTATGGCCTAATGGGCAATTGTGAAGTAACAAAATATAAATATGCACAGAGAAGGAGTAACATGAGGAAGGGAGTGGGAATCACTCCACCTAGGAGATCAACATGGGGACCTAGACCAGTAACACATATAGAAGCTAATCCTGAAATGTGGGTTCAGTTAGGGGGATAAAGTCACAACATGAATGTGCTGATGTTGGAAACAACTCAACAACTATGAGCTAAACTGACAAACTTAAGAGCCGATAATTAGTGGTTAAGGCTGGAAGAGGAGAAAATAATTAAAATCCTCTCAGAAATGCAAAATCAGATAAATTCAAACCCTAGTCCAAATGATTAAAATAGAGGAGAAATGCATCAAAAAGGGGAGGATAACACGGAATTCAAAGGAGGTAGAATTGATAATGAAGAGGAATTTGAAAATGCTTCTAGAGGAAAAGGGAATGAGAGGCCTCGTATAGAATTGCAAGGAGAGTTTAAGAAAATTAAACCTCCAACATTAAATGGAAAAGCGGAAGAAGTCGTCAAGGCTTGGTTAATTAATATGAACAAGTATTTCCATATTTATGAATATGATGACAACCTGAAGCCTCGGTTGGAAATCTATCAACTGTAGGGTGAATCCACCTTATGGTGGGAGGAGATTAAAGTTGTCCAGGGATTGGATGAGCAAGAGGTAACATGGTAAAACTTTTAGAATCATTTTAAATATAAGTATCTAACAGAACGGTTCTATGACGAAAAAGTGAAATAATTTCATGACTTGAAGTAGGGCCACTAGTCCATGGATGAATTTATAACCAAGTTTACCTCCTTATTATGATATGTTCCCTATATTCGGGAGGAGAAAGCTAAGGTGCAGTGTTTTATCAACAGTTTACCAATTTTCATGAAGGAAAGACTAGAATTTGACAATCTAAAGTCCATGGATGAGGCTATCCTTAAAGCTCAAATCTATTATCAGTAGATGAGACAAAAAGGTGATGCTAGCAAGGGATTTCCCAACAAAAAAGGGAAGAAGGGTTTTCAAACTTCCAAAAGCTTTAAAATAATAGGAAATAAAACTACACATAGGAAGAAACCAAATAGATCTTCTAGGAAAAATCCATAGGAACTTCGATTACAAAGTGAATCTAGACCAAAAAATGCATCCAACAAGCTAGATTAGAATCAGCTACAAAAGCCTCCTTTATAATGTTCGGGTTGTGGGGAGCCCCACTATTACAAAAATTTCCGTCACCATGCCAGAGGAGATCCAACTGCTAATATATAGGAAGTCTCTACAGTTGGGGAGGTGGAAAGGAGCATATCATGAATCAATGTTGTGCTAGAAGATCATCAGGCTAATATCATCCGACAATGGTGGAATTTGAAGGTAATCTAGCTAATCATCCTATTTCTATTTTGATAAATCCTAGTGCAAGTTTAAGCTATGTTAATCTGAAATTAGTTGAGATGTGCCATCAGCACAATATTAAATTTAGGAACCCATGGATAGTACAACTAGCCATTGGAGCAAAGAGGGGAGTATCTACCAAAGTGGAGGAAAGTTTTATTGAGATAGGAGGACATAAAGTCAAGGTGAATTTAATCTTACTACCTTTAGGATCTTACGATATGCTGATAGAGATGGAATGGTTAGAAAATCATTGGTCCTTAGTAAATTGCAAAGAGAATACCAACAGTTTCCTCGCTGATGAAGGTATTAGACAAGAGATCTAGGGCATTAAAAGCGGCATCAAATTGTGACCAATTACAACCCATCAATTAGGGAAATTTATTCGGAAAGGTTGTCAAGTTTATTTAGTGCAAGTGGGTTATACTAAATCTAAGAATAAAACATCCACTCTAGAGAATATCCCGATCATTCATGAATTTTTTGATGTATTTCTGGAGGAGATTCCAGGATTGCCTCCAAAATGGGATATTGATTTTATGATAGAAATGGTCCCAAGAGAAACACCAGTTTTGAAAAATCCTTATTGCATGAGTATTTCAGAGCTAACATAATTGAAAATGTAATTACAAGAGTTACTTGAAAAGGGGTACATACGCCCAAGTGTGTCACCCTGGGGATCCCCTGTATTGTTTGTAAGAAAGAAGGATGGAACCTTACAATTATGCATTGACTATAGGAAACTGAATAAATTAACGATTAAAAATAATTCATTTCCAAGAATTGACGATTTCTTTGACCAAGTCAAGGGTGCTATCATTTCTCAAAAATTGACTTACTATCAGGATATCACCAAATAAGGATTAAGGAGGGGGATATGTACAAAACAACATTCATAACTCGTTATGGTCCATATGAGTCTTTGTGTTACCATTCAGGCTCACCAATGCCCCAACAACACTTATGAGTTTGATGAATGGTATATTCCACACCTATTTGGACGAGTTCATTATGATTTTTATTGGTGATATTTTGATTTATTCGAAAATTTTGAAAGAACACCAAGAACATCTCAAGATAGTGCTGTAAACCTTAAGAGAAGATCAAATTTACACTAAATTAAATAAATGTGATTTTTATCAAGATCGAATTCAATATTTGGGACACATTATTTCTTCCAAAGGTCTAGTTTTGGAACTTGAGAAAATTAAAACCATCATGGAATGGGTTGTTCCAAAAAATGTGGCTAATATTTGATCTTTTATGGGTTTAGCCAGGTATTACCACCACTTAATAGAAGGATTTTCCAAAATTCCGTATCCTATAACTTCCTTGCAGAAAAAAGGAAGAGTGTTAAAATGGACAGCGAAATGCTAACATAGTTTTGAGGGGTTGAAGCAATTATTAACAGCCGCCCCTGTGCTACAAATTGCAAACCCAGAGAAAGAGTTTACTATTTGTACGGATGCCTGTCAAGAGGTTGTGGGAGGTGTTTTGATGCAAAAGGGTAAGGTAATTGCTTATGAATCCCCCAATTTGAAGGAACATGAGTAGAGATATTTTGCTTATGTTCTAGAGTTGATTGTTGTAGTACATGCTCTAAATGTTTGGCAACATTATCTACTAGGGAAAATATTTTTATTAATGACGGATCATACTAGTTTGAACAACTTCTTTAAGCAACCTAACTTAAATGCACGTCAAGCTAGGTGGACTGCTTTCCTCAACGAATTTTATTTTGACATTAAACACCTTAAAGGGAAAGAAAATCGTGTGGGTGATGCGTTAAGTCAAAAGTTACATTATGTGTATGAAGTTTCCTACAGTCAAGTGGAATTTGAATTTTCTAAACAAACTAAAAGGGTTGCTTTAAAGGACCATGAATATGACTTTCTATGGAAACAAATCAAGTAAGCAAAAATATCGCAATGCCATCTGAATTTGGTATAAACAGTAACAATTTATTGATCTTCAAAGGTAAAGTATATGTTCCTAACCAAGGGTCAATTAAGTAGTTTATACTTGATGAGTTCCATCAAAGCCCTTATACTACCCACCCCGGATATCATAAACTATTTTCTATAATTAAGAAGGGGTAATTTTGGCCTCGCATGAGGAAATATATTGTTGAGTATTTAGCCAACTGTTTAGAATGTCAGGAGATCAAAGTGAAGCACCAGCACCCTATAGGATTGCTTCATCCCTTGCCCATACTTGAATGGAAGTGGGATACGATTACCCTAGATTGTATATTCAGGTTACCAAACTACCCAAATTGCATATATATTTATGAAGGAAGGATTCTAATTACATGGGATACCAAAAGTGATAATTTCTGATAGAGATGTGAAATTTACATATGCATTTTGGAAAGCTCTCTTTACTGTGCAGGGTACACAGATTCAGTTTAGTACTACATATCATCCACAAACAGATGAGCCAATTGAATGAGTGAATCAAGTGCTTGAGGATATGCTACAAGTGTATGTGATGCAATAGCGAACGAAATGGGAGAAGTACCTTCATTTAGTAGAGTTTGTGCTTGAGGATATGCTACGAGTGTATGTGATGCAACAACCAACGAAATGGGAGTACATTCATTTAGTATAGTTTTCATACAATAATAGTTACCATGAATCATTAAAAATGAGTCCTTTTGAAGTATTGTATGGGAAAAGATGTATAACACCTATTAATTGGAGTAGTCTAGAAGACAAGCTAATGTTAGGACCTCACATGCTCCTGGAAATGGAGTATTTAGTAAAATAGTCGCGATAAAACTTAAAGGTTGTGTAATATATAGAGAAAACCTATGCAAACAAAAAAAGGACCTATCGAGAATTACATGTAGGTGATCATATATATGTAAAGGTTAAACCAAAGAAGAGTACTCTAATATGGGGTAGTTGTGCGAAATTATCACCCTAATACTATGGACCGTTCTAGATATTGGAAAGGATCGGACATGTGGTGTATCAACTTTTCCTACCAATTCACATACGAATTCATAATGGGTTTCACGTTTCCCTATTAAATAAATATTTGTATGAATATAGACATATTATAAGTTAGCTGAATGTACAGGTAAATGCATGTTAAGTTGTAAAATATATGTATTGATCTAATGATTCAATAGAATAAAGAAGTTTTATGTTGTGGATTAGGTCAAAATAGATGGAGATTTTTTGGTAGAACCTCTACGTATTCTTGACCAGAGAGTAACAATGTTGCAGAGGTGAGGTATCACCCAAGTTAAAGTGCAATGGAGGAACGTTAGCCCAAAGGTGGATACTTGGGAAGATTAAAACTTTATGAACAAGCATATAATGATTTGTTATGAGAACAAGTATGAACATCGACGACAATGTTCTGCAAAAGAGGGGTAAGATGTAATGTCCGCGGTTATTATGAATATTTTCCATTTACTATTTCTTACTTTTACTATATAACGCTTAAAAAAGCAAGGCCTTAGGTGAAATTCCTAAATGGAGCTTGATACTTAAGTAATTATTTTATTATTAAATGAATAAAAAAATTTGGTGAACCTTGGAAACTCACAGAAAGGTCCAAAATGAATTCTTGAACTTCTATACGGTTACTGGTAGTTACCATTCTCTCTTTTCCTAGAGGTTAAAATAATCCTAGTGGGAAAATGAAGGGCTTGGCTAGCAAAAGTTAAAACACCTAAAGATGGAGGATTAAAAAAAAACAACTTATCTGAAGTTGCACAGGACGTGACCATGGACTATTTATTGAGTTGGACTAGATCCAGTGGAAATCTCCCAAATTGACTTAAGTCTATATAATTCTAGGTGGGACGGGGTCTTGAAGCCTAATAATTCACTAGAGAGTCATTGGTTATCTTACTGTTCTGGAAGAAAATAGCTAGGGGGGAGAACCATACGTGATTTCCGATCTCGTTGGAAGGGTGGTGTGACCTTTCCATATTGAGTTTCTACGACAAGCCTAAGCTAGTTCAGATAAGTGTGACTATTTCTTTCAGAATTTATGTTTGTCTATAGTTTTGTTTCCTTAAAATGAATTCTATTTTGAAAGAATTAATTCTCTTATTAATGGGGAAATTTATTATTAATTCTTTTTAGTAGAAATATCCTTTACACATGACTAAATATGAGAACTAGAAAATGGTTAGTTCGAACCTATTTATGGTTATTGTGTTATTCTAGAAATTGTAGTGAGAAGGATCTCTTTAGATGTTGAAAACCAAAGGAAATGAACTTCCATAGTTAGGGAAACCAATTTGTACAATGTAATAAACCCTCTGGAAATGGGTATTAGAAACTAGCTCTAAGGAGTAGCTAGGGATTCTAGTTGAAGTCTGAGTTTTATCTCAAACTAGTCCAAAACTGGCTACGGGGGAGGTCTATGACTAACCTGGTAGTCGAGTAAATCCCTTCCCATAGCCTTGAATAAACCATGACCAACCCTGGAATACCTGCAAAAACTGATATATGTCAGTAAACCTTGCATGAAATGAATGTGCAAATCTTGTATCATGTCTGAGAGTAATTGAATGAGGGGTGGTGGATTTTACCTGCAACTCCCTGATTTGAAAATCACCCTTGAGTGACCTCAGTTAATTAATTATTGAATGAAGGTATTACAGACTCATGTGCTAGTGTGTGTCTATGTTATTTTAGGAAACAGATCGATCAGATTGCAAAATACAAAAACACTGGAAATATGAAAAACAGAAGAGAAACATAGTACGCAAATACAAGAACACAACAATTAATAAGGAGTTCACCCTATTCTCTAGGGCTACGTCTCCGGTCCAGCTTTCAGTTGTGGCCTTCTTTTATTGTGTCTTTAAAGTAGAGAATTACAACGAGGAGCTCAATTTGAGTCTCCTGAAACAGAATTTCTTGGCAAGGTGGTCCTTGGATTCCCCAAGCCACTAGAGTGCACAAACTCTTTTCCTTACCAGCTCTTAACCTCTCTGATCTTTTATGGGAGGAGCCCAATGTGGTTCTCAGTTCCCGACATATCCTCTCAGGGATTGCTCGATGTTGCCTTGTGTTGCAGGTCAGCTCGGCTCTTTGTCTTTATGCTTCTTGCTTCACTGTCTTTTCTTTTCTTTGTCTTCATATTTTTATCTCTGGTTCTTCCTCTCAGTGTCCCTCTTGTTCTCTGTCTCTATTCATGGCTTTAAAGCCAGTCAATCTCATGACTATTCGATTCCCCTTACACCTCTGTCGGATAGCCTGCTGCTGTTCACTTGGAATTCCCTGTCTCTGCATCATGGTCATCGGCTCACAGGGAGTGGCCACTTTTCCTCTCGCGAACTGTGCCAGCTCTTCCTCGTCGGTTTGGTTCTTCGGTTACGTCGGGAAATGACTCATCCACCACCTCAGCAATCAAATTGGACCTCAAATCCGTATAGATTGCAGCTTAGTCCCCTGTCAAATCTGGTTCTTTCATCGGGCGTGTTTTCAGCCGTTAGATCTGGGGCCTCCAAATCCAACGTTATTTGCTCATTTCGCACAGTTGACTTGCTTGACCATTAGCATGCGATGAGCAATGGTTTTCTCTCTCCTCTGCCTGCCACATGTCGGGTGTTGAATGGAATCACTAGGTTTTAGCCAAATCCGCTTACCGCCCAAGGGTGCCCCCGATATACCGCCAGTTTTGGAGCGTGGGTCCCACCTTTAGCCTTTAGCGCTTTCCCCACAGTTTTCCCGGCTTCCATGCAACCAAGCGCTTCGGGGCCTTACCTTTTTGAGGGGTTTTGCACAGCGATGGGCCCCGGTCATCGCGCTTTGACCGAAGTCCTCGTCATTCCTCGCTTGCTGCCAACTGCCATTGTTAAGAGGTTTTCCTGATCTCTTTATGCTCTTGAATTCGAATTTTTTTCCTGATTTGATACAGTCATGGTACTTTGATTATTCTTCATGGATCCAATTCGGATCATGGCCATCCCACTGAAAAAGATTTTGGACCACCAAAAGTTGGTTTTTAAGCATCGACTAAGTGAGGGTAGTGTTGTCTCACTTGTCCAATCTCGATCGACTTTGCACTGCTCAGCTTTGAACCCTTGAGCCCTACTTTGAGGTACTCAACATCTCCTTTGCGCATCATCCTCACCTTCCTGTCCAGAACTGTGTCTTCCTGCAATTCATTAAGATATTCAGGTAGCAGGTCATCAATAGAAGGCAATTGACTCTACTCTTCGAGATCCTAAATTAGTGAGGGTTCAAACAATCTCAAGCAATCTGCATTTACGACGGAGTAGATGTGCATGTAAGCTGGTAGATCAAGGTGAAAAGCATTCTCACCAGTCTTCTCAAGTATTTTGAAAGGTCCATACCTGATGGGCTTTAGCTTTTTACCTTCACCTTGCATCTTGTCCTTTGCTGATATACAGCCAGACTCGGTCACCAACTTGGAAACTATGCTCCATCCAATGCTTGTCATGCCTAGCCTTGTATTTGGCTTGGCTCTTTTCTAGTTGTTCCTATACTGCCTGGTGGATCTCTTGGATTTGTTCAATGAACCTAGTTGCCCTGTCCACATCACTGTGTCCATCAACCGTGGTATCTTTACCAAAGACAAAATCTAAAGGAGACCTTGGTGTGAAACCAAAACAGATCTCAAAAGGAGATCTCTGTGTAGAAGAATGTTTTGCTCTGTTGTAAGCATGTTGCACATAACACAAATGTTCATCCCAAAGCTTAGGATGTTTCCTGCAATATCCTCTGAGTAACTGCATCACTGTCCTGTTAACTACTTCTGTCTGGCCATCAGTTTGTGGATGAAAAACTGTGCTTTTCTTCAGTTTGGTGTCCATTAGTTCCCACAAACTTGACCAAAACTTCCGCACAAATCGGGTGTCTTGATCAGATACAATGGAAGTGGGTAATCCAAAATGAACCCATACATGTTCAAAGAATAGTTTTTCAGTTTGTTCAGCTGTAATCTTCTTATTACAAGGTATCAAAATACACATTTTTTGAACCTATCCACAATAACATATAGATAATCATGACCTTTCCTAGATTTGGACAGTTCTCCAACAAAATCCATGGAAGCACTTTCCCAAGGGTGAGAAGGTACTGGTAATGGAGTGTACAAGCCTAGTTTTTTGTTGTTGGGCTTGCTTTTAACACACAAACCCTATTGCATATCTAGAAACTATCTCATTCATTTTTGGCCAATAACAAAATCTTTGTAGCTTTACAACTATTTTACTTACCCCAAAGTGACCTGATATCAGAGAAGTGTGTGCTTCTCTAATTTACTCTCTCTGTTTGTGGAATGCATAACTTCCCACAATGGTATAAGAGTCGGTCCTTCACATGATAATCCAATTCTTTTACCCGTTTTCCTTGACTCAAAGTTGCATATACATCTTTAAAGTCTATATCTTGAGCATATTTTTCAATG
This sequence comes from Pinus tabuliformis, assembly GCA_031772625.1. Lineage (NCBI taxonomy): Eukaryota > Viridiplantae > Streptophyta > Pinopsida > Pinales > Pinaceae > Pinus > Pinus tabuliformis. The sequence goes on along the minus strand of CM062820.1, from coordinate 1,527,348,317 downwards.
TAGCTTTCATGTAGCACAGAATTATGCTTATGTATAGTATATGCATTTATAATGGGTCTAGATAACATGTCTGCAACTTTTGTGTATGCCCTTTTTATATCTGATGACTAAATGAAACTATTGTAGAAAACCCATCCATATATAGTGTCTTGATTGTTGCAACTTAGTTTGGGAGTGTAGATATTGAAGTGGTTGATGATCAGTATGTATTACTGTCTCTTTTCCCATTAAGTAATGTTTCCACTTTTTCACACTCTGAACTAATGCATACAATTCTTTATCATATGTAATATAGTTAACTACTGTAGGATTAAAAGTCTCAGAATGATAACATATGGGTTTAGCGTGTTGTGTCAACACTGCTCCCATGGCATAGTCACTGGCATCTGTTTGGATCTCAAATGCTCTTTGAACATCAGGCAGTGCTAGCACAGGTGTTGTACTAATCTTTTCTTTCAAGGTTTCAAAGGCTTTCTGATGTTTGCCTCCCCACTGAAACACCTTGTTCAATCCTGTTAAAGCATGTAAGGGGGCTGCAATTGAGGAAAAGTTAGAAATTAACTTCCTCCAATATTGTGTTGCCCATAAGGAGCTTCTCACTTCTTTAGCAGACTTGGGTTTAGGCCAGTTTACGATGACTGCCACCTTAGAGGGATCTATCTTCAATTCACCACCCACTACTATATGACCGAAATAATTTAGAGATGTTTTGCCAAATTCACATTTTGAGAGTTTAACATGAAGTTTTTCTATTTTCAAAACATCTAGAGTATGCTTAATATGCTTTAAGTGTTCTTCCCACGTTTTACTAAAAATCAAAATTTCATCCAGATACACAATAAAAGAATAATCAAGAAAAGGTCTAAGTACATCATTCATTAATCTCATGAAAGTAGCAAGAGCATTAGTTAAGACAAAAGCCATAACCAACCACTCATACAATCCCTGATTTGTTTTGAAAGCAGTCTTCCATGCATCTTGTTCTGCAACTCTGACCTGGTGGTATCCACTGTGCAAGTCTAGCTTGGTGAAATAAACAGCCTCTTTCAATTGATCTATAAGATCATCTATGTGAGGAAGGGGATAATGATTTTTGATTGTTATCTTATTGAGTGCTCAGTAATCAATGCACATTCTCCATGAGCCATCTTTCTTTCTCACCAAAAAGATTGGTGACCCACATGGTGATGTGCTAGGCCTGATGAACCCCTTCTTGAGAAACTCATGCACCTACTTCTTGATTTCAGCATTCTCTAAAGCAGACAACATTTTATACCTGTGGCTGTATTGGTCGTTTCATCTCCCGAGTCTGACCCCAAATATTTCTGAATAGCTGCAACAATATTCTTCTTATTGCCCTCGAACTTGTTAGGTCTCAGCTCTAGATGTAGAATCCAACAGTGCTCATCATCATGCCCATCCTTTTTATAGTGAGTGCATTAAGCTTTGCTCTTATGTGCAGTGTTAGCCTTCCTTGTTTTCCACTTCTGCTTTCTTTTCTCCTTGTTCTTGCTTGCAATGGGTTGGGATGGTCCCCCAACTTCTGGATTTCCATTCTTTCCTCTAACTTATAGATGAGTAGCTTGTACAAATACCTCATCTATACTAGTGGGATTAAACATGAGGATGGTATGCCTCATGTAGCTGTGTAGACAACCAATGTACTTCAACAAAGTCTCTGGTGAGTCTAATGAGATTCCTATAATCAATGCTCTCTTTCTAAATTCTTGAGTGTACCATTGCACACTTTTCCCTTTCAACTGTTAAAGAGTTTGCCAACTCATCATGGCTTGTTGCATGTAGGCCAATGGATAGAACTTCTTTTTGATTGCAAACACAAATTCACTCCAAACAGAGATGGTCTTACCATGTCTTTTCATGTCAGCTTGGGTCCTACCTTCCCACCAAACCAAGGCAGTGCCTCCAAGGCGTAGGCTCGCCAGCTGAATCCTTCTCTTGTCTGAGTCGATATTCTGCACTCTGCAATACACATCAATTTATCTAATCCAATTGTCCAACTTTTCTGCATTTAACTCTCCATCATATATAGGAAAATCAAATTTAACATCTAGCTTGATCAAAGATGCTTTCTTGTTATGTATAGGGCTATTAGGAGGTGTGAGAAAGCGTTCCTCTTTTCCCTTTCCTTTTGAGTGGCCATGGCAATGAGACTCATCTTCTCCTTTGTCCTGTTTAGAGCCTAATGAATCTCCATCCCTATGTTTTCTAAAGTCCCTATACAGTTCTTCTACCATGGACTTTATGGCTAGGAAACTTTCTATGAATTGAGGGTCTAGACCCATAGGACCTTCCTCTGACATTGTCTTCCGAGGATAGACTCTCCCAATTTTAGGATTAGTTTCGACCAACTCTCCTTCTCCTAATTTGAGCTTTGATCTAGTGAGCATTCGCAGCTAAACCAACACAAGCTTGTCTAACCTTACAACCTAGAGCTCTAATACCACTTGATCTGAAAATCACCCTTGAGTGACCTCAGTTAATTAGTTATTGAATGAAGGTATTACAGACTCATGTGTTGGTGTGCGTCTATGTTATTTTAGGTAACAGATCAATCAGATTGCAAAATACACAGACACTGGAAATATGGAAAACAACAAAGAAACACAGTAAGAAAATACAAGAACACAACAATTAATAAGGAGTTCACCCTATTCTCCAAGGCTACGTCTCTGGTCCAGTTTTCAATGGTGGCCTTCTTTTATTATGTCTTTAAAGTAGAGAATTACAATGAGGAGCTCAATCTGAGTCTCGTGAAACAGAATTGCTTGGCAGGGTGGTCCTTGGATTCCCCAAGCCACTAGAGTGCACAAACTCTTTTCCTTACCAGCTTTTGACCTCTATGGTCTTTAATGGGAGGAGCCCAATGTGGTGCTCTATTCTCGACAGATCCTCTCAGGGATTGCTTGATGTTGCCTTGTGCTGCAGGTCAGCTCGACTCTCTGTCTTTCTGCTTCTTGCTTCACTGTATTTTCTTTTCTCTGTCTTCGTCTTTTTCTCTCTGGTTCTTCCTCTCAGCATCCTCTCGATGTCCCTCTTGTTCTCTGTCTCTGTTCATTTCTTTAAAGCCAGTCGATCTCATGACTGTTCGATTCCCCATCCACCTCCGGCGGATCGCCTACTGTTGTTCACTTGGAATTCCCTGTCTCTACGTCATGGTCATCGGCTCATAGGGAGTGGCCACTTGTCCTCTCGCGAACTAAGCCAACTCTTACTCGTCGGTTCAGTTCTTCGGTTATGTCGGGAAATGACTCATCCGCCACCTCAGCAGTCAAATCGGACCTCAAATCCGTATAGATTGCAGCTTAGTCCCCTGTCAAATCTGGTTCTTTCATCGGGTGCCTTTTCAGCCATTAGATCCGGGGCCTCCAGATCCAACGTCATTCGCTCATTTCGAGCAGTTGACTTGATCGACCGTTAGCGTGCGATGATCGGTGGTTTTCTCTCTCCTCCACCTACCATGCGTCAGGTGCTAAATGGAATCGCTAGGTTTTAGCCAAATCCGCTTACCGCCCAAGGGTGCCCCTGATATACCGCCGATTTTGGAGCACATTTCTCACCTTTTGCCTTTAGCGCTTTCCCCACAATTTTCTTGACTTCGATGCGACCGAGCGCTTCGGGGCCTTTCCTTCTCGAGGGGTTTTGCCCAGCGATGCGCGATTAGCACTAATCGCTAATCGCGCATCAGAAATATCCTCCTTTTCCTGATCCAGGATTCCTAAGTGCCAGTTTGGCCTCCTGTGCAATCTCCATGGGTCCTGGTCAGCGCGCATTGATCGAGGTCCTCATCATTCCTTACTGGCTGCCAACTTCCACTGTTTACAGGTTTTCCTAATTGCTCTGTGCTCTTGAATTCAAAGTTTTTTCCTGATTTGATACAGTCATGGTGCTTTGATTGTTCTTCATGGATCCAATTCAGATCACTCCCAGAGGAATAAAACCCTAGACATTGGATATAAGTTGTAGACCGGCGAAACCCCAACCACTGAGTGTCAAAATGACCAAACAAATCGAGAGGGGGAGAGGTAAGTGGTTACACAATAAATTGAACCATCAATCTCCACCATTGGATGAGGTAGTGACATATCCATGGTCTTCTACAGCTGGTCAAATGTCATATTGAGTGGAGGTGTTGAGTCACATCAAATAAATGTTGTGGGCCATAGAGAAACTTCAAAACATATGACCTAGGGTGTGAGGAGAACCATAATTTTAACCTTGGGATGGGGAAATATCAACCATATAAACATTTACTTATATACTACCAACGTTATCATACCACCTAATTAAATCTTTACAATATGAAAGGGAGCAATGGTAGATTGTAATAAGCTCTAAATTATTAAGAGCCTTCAGCTGCATAAATTAAACTATAAAAATAACCATTATATTACCATGTTTATTGTCGAATTTAAGATGGACATGCAATTGTTGTGTATAAATATTTTTTTTTTATCTATGTGAGAACATGTCACACATACAACTTTTTTTTAAATAATGAAATTTTCATAAATACCGAGATTTGATGTGTGTACTATTTTTTTATAAATAGTGAGATTTGATGTGTGTACTATTATTAACCCTTATCTACTGAAAGATATTAGATTACAATATTAGGTCGAAAACCACCCAAAATATTAGGCGTCGCAATTTTTTATGCATCCAAAGAATAGAAAATATATCTAACATTCTCCTACTTCTTGAATACTTAGCATAAGGGGACCAAACATACATAAAATTAGCTATTATGGAATCTATTTTGATTCATTACCTACACCAAGAAAACTTCTTAGTACTAACAATTGTTTCAATGAATTTGCAACATTCTTCAAGGTATTAACATGTTGACGGTGATGCACCCGCCAACAAGTAAGGGGATCTCCCCGGTAAGAATTCCCAATTAGACCTCAGGCCGTTTGGTGTAGGAGTTCTAGAAGTGGGTCGTAAAGTAATGCCTTGACCACGATTTCGTACACAAGAAAGTAAGATGTCTCTGTTGGTAGCAAGGGTGTGACAGTTGCAGCAAGCCAAGGAAGGTGCATGAGAGGTTCTAACACACTAAGGGTGAGGTGAGTGCACCCCTTGGAAACTTGTAATAGTACGCGTCTTGGAAGAGAGCACGTGAGTGAACATGCATCACAAGCTAGAAAGCAAGTTAGTGAGCAAACAAAGTGATGGTTAAACCAACAACACATTTCAGAAAGATTCATACATACTTATACATAATAGTCCATACATGCATGCGTAAGCAAAAAAATACATATATCATTTAGAGTAAACCAGATAGCATAGAATACAATACAACATATGCATGAAACGTGTTGGCTCTCTTATATTAAGAAGTGTAAGTTCCGGTCATATAATACATCCATTTCCAACCACTAGTTCCAATAGTGGAACGTTACAGCCACAATTGCCTACTCCTCCAAAGTGATGTACTAGCTCTGTGCAGTGGAGAAGCCAAGGCTCATTACAATATTGTCCAAGCTTGCTCTAAGATAATCCTATCGAAGCTTGGATGACCAAAATCCCTTACAATGAGTTATGAGGTTTTATTTATAGCAAAGGTTGGGGCGACCCTTGACATTCCCCTTTGTGATAGTTCATCTACCCTCATGACTCTTCATCTACTATATGACTGTTACATCCAACTATTGACACTTGAACTTCCACTTGACACGACGTTACATTACAATGCACATGTGATCATGTGAGACAAAATGGCCTCAGCAAGCCATGCAAGACATCGCTGACACTCGATTTGTTGTGGTGAGACCAACTCTTTGACATGCTTGTGATGGTGAAGTTGGTGAGCTAATGCCAAGCTTGGTTGTCTGTGATGGTGTGCATGCACTCCACGATGACATCTTGCTGAAGCAAACTCTTGCCTCCATTGCATCCAGGTGCATTGGTATGGCTCCTCCATCCAACATGTCTACCAACATGCGCATGGTCTTCGTAGGTGTGGACGAACCGGAAACACACTAATGCATAGTGTCTGTACTGATCGTCCAGTGTGTGTTGGTGGTCATGCGCATCAACTGTCAACTACATGTTTAGCTCCAGTTGGACTTGCTTCTTGTCTTCACCTTGGTGAGTGTGCTAAATGGGTTGGATCACATGCGTGTGCAAAATGACATGCATGCTGTTGAATCCCTTACATAAAATGATCATATGTTAAAACTGATGTAGAATTGATTATGCCATTAATTAATAGAATGTTAACTCAAAGTGATGAAATCGTGAGAACTGCTTAAGAAGATTGACTATATGATAGTTGATAAAACATAATCAAGATGCATAACAGAAGTGAAAATAGCAAAAACATAGTGATACCAGACAACAAAATTAATTACGAAGTTCGTCCCTGATGGACTACGTCTCTGGGTCCGCTTTCAAGATTGGAAACCGCTTTATTAGGATTGAAACCGAGGAGGTCGATTTCATAGAGAATTGACCAAAATAAATTTGCACGCAGGCACTTCTAGTCACTGTCATAAGAAATCTCTATGAACCAACTTTCCAACGCCTGTCACGGTTCCCAATTCTGACTCTCTATGCTCCTGTTACATTGAAAACAGAAACAACCTCTAACCTCCAGAATCTGCATACAAAACTTCAAAACCACTCTAATTCACTTCAATGAGAAAACTGCCTTTTAAAACCCTGCAAGCACACTCTAACCTCCTCAAGTTGAGTTTGGGATGAATGAGCTGCAATCTGGGTTTGTTTGGTCTCAATCCTTTCACTGTTTGCCACCTAGGATAACATACATGGTCCTTTAATTAATGTTTTAAAACAAAATTGTAACAAAAACCCATATTTTGACTTTGGGTTATCACCAAACTACTGGCAGTCAGGAAAATGCGTGGAGTAGGTAACGATTGGCATGTGACCAGTGGGGTCTAACCATTGTTGGACACCTGGCAGCTATCCCCTAACAACACTGTAACAAACCCTGATCACATGTGCATTCTTCGCTAATAGTTTCATTTCGATGCGGTTTCATTAGTGCGGTCTATGGTGATCTCTGCCCAGTTAACACAGTGTTGTTCACATGGTTTGAACCATTCCCCGCGCGGTCTAGTTCTGTCGGTTAGGACTGAGATCTTCATCGCTTACATATTGTAACTGTTATCTCCCAATTGCACACATGACACGGTTTCGACACGGATAACTGCTGCGGTTAGGGGACCTATTATGTGTTTTGCAATGGTTTTATAATGTTTTCAATGTGTTGCACCATGGTCGAATAGTCGTGGTGTTAGGTTTAGTTTCTTAGGTGTAATTCTAGGTTTTTCCACCATAGATAGATATGTTTACGCTTAGGTTTTCTTTTAGTACCATATATAAGCCTTTATACTTTTTGTACATCATAAAAACACTTTTACAATAAATTGTCACAATGTGAAATCAAACCCATAAAGCGCATTATTGAACCAAACACTACTGATGAAGATTGATCGCAAGCCAAAACTGCATGCTGATGAGGAACTGAACCTATGCAACTGATATGACGAGATCCTCCTAGATCAACCCTCTCCACTTGACATTTTTTGGACCACAAAAGTTTTATTTAAGCAGATATCAAGTGAGGGTACATTTCCCTCACTTTTCCGACTTCCATCCACCTTGCCTTGCTCGGATTCTTGCCCTTGAGTCCTATTCCAATATATTCAACATCTCCATGCCTCGAAGATCGAATCTTCCTGTCCAAGATGATATCTTCCTGCAACTCATTCATATACGCAGGTGACAAATCATCAATAGTCGGAATATATGTATCTTCCTTGGGATCCATGATCATCAGAGGTTCATACAATTTCAGATTCTCCACATTTACAACTGAGTAAATTCGCATGTAAGGAGGTAAATTTAATCGAAAACATTATTTCCAATCTTTTCCATAATCTTGAAAGGGCCATACTTGATAGGTTTCAATTTCTTACCTTCTCCTTTCAACCTATCTTTACTGATATACAACCATACCTGATCGCCGACCTGAAAATGATGATCGACTCAAGGCTTGTCATGGCGCATTTTATACTTGGCCTGACTCATCTCTAACTGATCCTGTACTACTGCATGTATCTGTTGTATTCGTTGAATGAACTTAACTGCTTTGTTCGAATTGTTGTAGCATCCATTGTTATTTAAGTTTTATTTTCAGTTTCATCACAAAATGAAAGAAAAACAAAAGTATGAAAGAAATGGTTGATTGAAGATCTGGGTCGTCCGATCAACAGGACACATGTCTGATGGCAATCGCATAGTTAACTAGAATGGGGTTTATTTCATAGATCGAACGCGATGGTGTATCAAATACAGTTTAATTCACTGAAGTTCGGGCCAAATATTGGGTCAGAAAGTAATCGGGTTTTGTCTTTAAAATTAGACCCGATAAATCATTAATTGGCAGTTTTTATTTCCTATCGGGTCCATATGGGAGTGACGGATATCGGTCGGAAAGTAATCGGTTCTATCTTTAAAATCAGACACGATAAATCATTAACTGGTAGTTTTTATTTCCTATCGGGTCTGTATGGGAGTCAAAGGGGCATTGAAAAGGTGGACGCCACAGGTTTATGAACCAGAGTGTTAATTCTTTTGAGTTCCATGGTAATCGAAGGTTTGCCACATGTTAAAAGTCATGCAGGTTCAAGAGGCGCAATCAAGAAATAACTTGATAAGTACGATGAAGTGTGCTGCGGGGAAGCAATGAGCATTAAGATTAATTAAAGTTAGACCCATGCAATTGACTGTGATGTTAGCATGGTTAACCGTGATGTGTGGCATGAAATCACTACGGGGGTTCAACCTCGTTGAAGCTCCTGTACATTCTTTACCCCTACAGTGAGCTCCCAAAGCTTTCCGCCTCACGTCGCTCATTCCACATATTCCATCGCTTTCATCTGTTAATTTCCTACGCCACTCACCATACCCCGCCACTTCAGCCACTACTCCATTAATGCTCAGCCATCAACAGAACCACAAGCTCAAGCTATAGATTCTAACAACGAGCAACAATCTCCCATCATTCTTTGATTTCTATTACTTCTTATTATCTTGTTTTCTTGAAATGAATGAGGTGTTTTTACCCTCAAATGTAATATTTTGTAATGATATTTACTTCAAAGCAGTTAGAGGATAATTAGGTAGTTTGACAGTTTTGGTGATTACCAACTATCTCATAATGTATAAAAAGAGGAAAATTTACAAAGAGGGGGTTCGAACTTTGGAGAACCTAGAGACTAGGCCACTGTATTCCTGATACAACTGTTGATTAATGAAAGAATCAGGAGTTTTCCACACATTGTTAGGTATGATTTTGTGACTTCTTTGTTATGTTTCATCAAATGTTTTCCTCTTTTAAGTATGGTAATGAAGCTGCAGGTCTTTATTTTCTTATGTAAATGAAGTTAAAATCCCTTAAAGAGCACTCCTATACTTGAAGTTTCACCTCTGCAATTCTTCTAAGTTATAGGTGGTAGTTTCTGTGTAAGACAACTTATTATCTTTAACTTCTCCAAGTGTCACAGATAGTAGATTTGGTGTAAAAAAACATATTTTCTATGACTTCTTCAAGCCTTTTTCATTCATCATTTATATTCAGCAATCAAATGGAATTATGAGATTTTCATGTCGCCTAAGTATTGAGGGTTTAAAACCAAGTCTTTTAGGTCCTTCATTTGAGAGTACAACATACAATTAAGTGACAAACAAGTGACAATAATTATAAACATTAATTTCTTAAGCACAATTTATACACAGCCAGGAAATTGGTTTCTTAAGATACAACATTAATTGGCACCGTTGCTAGGGAGAGAAGACAAGGACACTTTTCCCTGGGTTTTCAATAGTTTCCTCTGGTTGTTCTGTGAGGAGGAAATTTTTGGTTGTTTTGGATAAAAGAAATAACTCTGGCTTCAAGAAGACCTCATACAAGATCAAACACCTCACAACAGAAATTTCAAGCCCTTTCAGATCCTGAAAGGCTAGTTTCTAAGAAGGTTGGAAGGTCTAAAACCCCACTTACACCGATTCCTACACTTTCTGCATCAGGAAACAATTCATCACATCTCTCACCCAAACGTTCATCTGATCAAGAGTCACTTTTTACATCATCTTCATTTCAAGAAACCAACTGTAAAGAGTAGTCTTTAGAGTCTGTTACTTTTCCATTATCTGCTATAATTTTTCAACCTGAACCTATAACTACATTACCACCTCTATAAATTCCATTTACCCCTTAGCCAGGTTCCACATCTATTGGTAATCAAGATTCAATAAATTTGGGAGAAAACATGGAAGCACCTGCATTCTTGATGAATAGGTATGCAACTCTTCAATTTCCACAACCGTTGAATCAAATACCACAAGAATACCTCAAGATTCTTCCTCGTTTTACAGGGGAAGATGAACAAACAACAGAGAATCATGTATCAGTATTTTGTAATTTTGTAGAAAACCTAAATGTTGAACATCTAGATGTTGTTCTAAGACTTTTTGCTCAATTCTTGGATGGAGAAGCAAGAAAATGGTTTAAAGGTATTTCTAATAACTCTATTCCTTCTTGGGAAGAGATGGAATGCCTATTCAAACAGATATGGGGAGAAAAAAGAGACCATGGGTATTCACTCATAGAGATTAATGCTATAAAGAAGAAATCTGATGAAACTGTAGTTGAATTTGTCAGAAGATTTAATAAATTGTACAATAGTCCTCTAGTGGAGATTAAGCCCCCTCCTGCTGGTGAAAAAATAACTTTTGCAGGGGCTTTTGAGTCAAATTTTTTATTCACATTAAGGCAAAGAAGATCCCCAACCCTTTATCAGATCCAAACAGATGCATTAGAGATAGAAGCAAATCTAGTGGCTGCAGGTAAAGCACCAGAGACACAGCCTATTCAAGACAAGGGAAAGGCAAAGATAGAATCCTCTCAAAGTCAAGCATTAGAGGATATGAGTAATGTAAATAAAACTTTGTTAGATAAATTGATTAAGTTAGAATTGAAAAATATGAATTCTCAAAGGCAAACACAATATAATAAGAGCTTTAATCCCCAATACAGAAGACAACCTTTGCAAATCTTGCAAAAGGCGAGAAAAGAGCAAGATCAAATTCAAGCACCATTTCATATAGAGGCAGATCCTGGTGAAGTACTAGAGCACCCCAGAGACCATGAAGATCAAATTTCTACGTTATATTCAGTAGATGAAGATGAACTTGGTGTTGAAGGAGAAGAGTATGAATATGCTGAAACAGATGCCATTTATGATGAAAATAAAATTGATGAATATTGGAAGCAATTCTCTGATTTTATGCATGCATAATTACATAAGAAATATGATTTAAGGTCAAGGAAAATATCAAGAAGTCAGGAAAATGAAAGTGAGCAGCAAGTTCCAGCTTCCTCACCAAAGGCGACTCCACAAGAATCTCAGCCTGCGAAACAAGTAAATAAAGGAAAGCAACAACAGAATGCAAATGGCAAGACACAAATACTTCAAGGTGAGACTTCTCAAGACCAAAGTGGAAAAATTCCTTTGGAGAAACTTGTTTCCATTCCCTAAGTAATTTCAGTCATGAAGAAAGGTGAAGATGAAAATGAAAAGAATGCTAAATAAGGTCATTTGTTTAATCTTACTAAAGAGGTGGAAAAATTTAGAATTCAAGTTCCCCTTACAGAGTTAGTCAAAACACCAGCTTATCAAAGAGAAATTGCAGAGTTTATCAATCCATCTCAGCATGTGAATATAAATGACATTGTGAATTTGCAAGATGATAAACCAATAGTGGTTTTTGGTTCACATGTGGAGGAAGTAGGTGTTGGAAATAATACTAAGAGGGGGGGGGGAGGTGAATCATTATTATCAAAGAAATATAACTTTTTCATTTTCATACTCAGATTCATATACACTACTTCAGTTAAGACAAACTGCATGTATACACAATTGTGTATAATGCAACAAGCGTATATCAAGTAAACTTATGATTCAGTTAGTTGATCCTTAATGAGTGCATCAAAACATTATTAACCATATGAATAGTAAACAGGTGCAGTAAAACAGAACAGATCATCACACATAAGGAGCACACATGAACACCATGATATAAGGTGGAAACCTAATGTGGGTGAAAACCACCTGCTGCAATTTGTCTCTATCTTCTTTTAATTAGAAAATTCTTTTTGCAATGATTCTGAACTAGTGCAGTCTTATACCAGTACGCAGGCTGCTACCTGCAGAAGGCTACAACCTTCTCTCATTCTCCAGACTCTCTTAGAAGGGAGCTACAACCCCCTTAGCTCTTGTACTAGCTGAAGTACTAGTACGTAGGTGCTGGCCTACAGAAGGCTACAACCTTCTCTTTTCTTCCAGGGACCACGTTTCATAAATTTTCAGACTGGATCCATGAATATCAATATAATCACCACTGCAATACAATCATCAACTTATACCTACATCATCAATCTCTGAATCACCCAATACTGAATCACTAAAACCCTGTCATCAAAATATAGTTACCTGAACACAGACCAGAGCCCAAAAATCTGCAACAACCACTAGAACCAACAACAACCTGAAACATCAAACCTCATAATATATACGCCACTTGACTGTGTCAAAACCGTGTGTACACACGCTTTCACCAGAGAGAACCCGCGTACAGATCTAAATATAATTACTTATATCTTCGTTTCCATTTCCAACTTGATTCATATCGATCCAAGCATCACAGACCCATAACCAGCATACTAGATCTTCACCCTTCATCAGACATTCATTACTTGCACATTCCCCCTTGGCCTAATGATCTTCTCCTTATATAGGTTTAGGCTTCTCTCAAAACCATGGTCCAAAACCATTGAGAACCAATACTAGGGACCCAATACATGGGTTCAACACTTCGGACGCAATTCCAAGGACCAAAACCATAGGTCTAAATACCACGAACCCAAAAATAAGCTTTCCCACATGTACGTGCTTTTCCGTGCATGAAAATGCATACGCAACTTTTGATCGGAAATCCCGTGTGTATACGCGCCTTTGTATATAGTGAACCTACGTGTATACCCTACTTGGTATATAGTGAACCTATGTATATACGTGACTTGGTACATAGTGAACCTGCATATAACCTGCATATGTACGCGACTTGGGATATAGTGAACCTGCATATATACTCTTCTTTCTTCATTCTTTGTAGTATGATCATCAACTCTTTGCTACTGACCTGCTGCACTATGATCTGTCATCTGTGTGAGTTGCCATCAAGGACAACACTTGTATCATAATGCCAACAATCTCCCCCTTTGGACTTGATGGCAACCACCACACCAAGTCACTCTCCCCCCCTGACATCAAGGGCAAAGGGCAGACCAAGAAGTTCTCTCCCTCTGTTGTCCATACTCCCCCTGAGTACCTGCTGAAATCTCTGATTGGGCTCCCCCTTTGTATATGCCAAGATGTACCAATCCATCCATGCTCCCCCTGAGCACATGCAAGGTCTTTATAACAAAGACTAGCAATCCATTCAAGACCATGATGGTCATTAGCCACTATAATACACCATATATGATCTGCACCATTAGCATTCAGTTCTATAACCTGCAATACCATTCTTTTGATCAAACTGCAAGATGTATCATTTAGCCACATAAGCATCATCACCAAATACTTCTAACCATAATGCCAACAATGCATTATTAGAAGCATATGCTCCCCCTGAGCCTGTATACCATGACCGAACCATTTCCTGAGTCTGTTCAGCTGCCTTTTTCTTCTGAGATCCATATACATGACTCTGCGGCCTCTAGATTGCGTATATATGCGACTTATCTCTATTATATCAGTGTATGCAAGACGGAATACTAAAGGTCTACACTTTCAGTTTCCCCTGTGTCTGCTATGTCAGCTGACTGAGTTATGTCACACCTTTCTGTCTCTAATTCTGTCTTCTTTAATACCTGGAATTTTGATGATGTATAATCCTATTTCTTTGGTGTTTGAATTTTGCTCCTGCATTACCTTGCTTTATGTCCAAATTTGTTACACGCATAACATCTTACATGTTTTTTTTCCTTCTATTACAATCAATTGCTTTGTGATCAAACATATTGCAAGCAAAGCAATATCCTTTGAAGTACCTGGAATGTGATGATCTTATGTGACGATCTTGAACCATTCTACTTCTGCATCTGGCTGCAACATGTCCAAGATTATGACATACATAACATTCAACATTATTGAATGGAGGGAATAATCGTCTATCACTTCCATAGTTAGGAGTAAAGGAATTTCTTTGAGGAATTTCTTTCCTTGGCTATTGATGAGGTTGTCCTCTCATCTCCTTGTTGGGTATTTCAGAATTCTCATTAGAGTTCCTTGACTCACCTTGTGAGCTAGATTCACCTTCACCAGATTCATAAAAGCCAAGAATAGTTTCGATAGTAGGGGATCTTTGACTACTAAGAATGTCATCAAATCTTAGTACTATCTTGAAATCGTAACAGTTTATCCTTTTCTTCTAATTTACTTTTTAAGATATTTACCTCAACCTGATGTTGTTCTTCCTTTTCTAGATATTGCTTCCTTATGTTTTTTTCAACTTTTCTCCCTTCTTCCACTTGTTGCCTTAATTTGATTACTTCATGTTCTTGTTCTTCAAGAGCTTCTCTATTCCACTTCTTTGATTCTTTAAGATCTTATTTTAGAGAGAGGATCTTTGATTCAAGTCTTTGAATTGTTATGCTCTGATCTTTTACTACATCCTGCAATTGCTCCCTTACTATGGTTATTGACTCCAATTGTTCCTTTAATCTGGTAACTTCTTCTGTTTCTACGTCCTTATTTTCATATACCATGAGAAGTCTAATGTCTTCATCACTATTGGATGAGTCATTACTTTTAACATGGGTATAATAACTTCTATTACCTTCTTCAGACATCTTTCCTTTGTTATGAGGACATCTAGTAGCATAATGACCAACTCTACCACATGAAAAGTATTTGAAAGGTAGCTTACCTTTGAACCTTCCAGATCCCCGTTCAAGATTCTTGAAAAAATTTACCTCATATTCTCCTTCTGAAATGTATCCTGATTCATTTGCTGACACTTCAAATGCAGCTTCTCTTATATCTGATGGTCCTCCTTTTCTCATCTTAAAAGCAATTAAGATTCTGTGAAGCTGCGTCATAGTGATTTTCTACAGATCCTCCTTTTCTTCTATGGCAGAAACTTTAGAATCAAATTTAGCAAACAGGGATCTTAAAACCTTTTCAACTAAGACAACTTCCTTAAATTTTTCACCCAGATTCCTCGTACAATTGACAATCTCTTCTATACGCAGAAAGTAATTAGCTATGCTTTCATTACTATGCATTTTAAGATTTTCATACCGTATTCTGAGAGTTTGAAGCTTTCCTCATTTTACTTGTTCATCTCCTTCGTAGCTTAGAATGATTTTGTCCCAAATTTCTTTAGCTGATTTGAAATGCATGACCTTCATAAATTCTGATTGTGACAAACTTCCTAATAAGATAGTAACAGCTTTGGCATTGAGTTCATATTGCTTTCTCTCTGCTACATCTGTAGGAATTGTTGATGGATATGTGTATCCACCTTCCACGATTCCCCAAACATCCGTTCCAAGCGATTGTAAATATGTTGTGGTTCTTATCTTCCAGTGGACAAAGTTTCTCCCATCAAAGATTGGTGGCCTGATGGATGCCTCTCTTTCTTAATTCCTCATTCTGATGGATCTTTCCTTCAAGCGATCAAGCTTCTTCTAAAGGACCTGCTCTAATACCAATTTTTGGAAATAATACTCGGGGGGGTGAATCAGTATTATCAAATCAATATAACTTTTTCATTTTCATACTCAGATTCATATACGCTACTTTAGTTAAGACAAACCGCATGTATACGCAACTCTGTGTAATGCAACAAGCGTATATCAAGTAAACTTATGATTCAGTTAGTTGATCCTTAATGAGTGCATCAGAACATTATTAACCATATGAACATTAAACAGGTGCAGTAAAACAGAACAGATCATCACACATAAGGAGCACACATGAACACCATGATATAAGGTGGAAACCCAATGTGGGTGAAAACCACCTGCTGCAATTTGTCTCTATCTTCTTTTAATTATAAGCTTGTTTTTACAATGATTCTGTACTGGTGCAATCTTATACCAGTAACCAGGCTGCTACCTGCAGAAGGCTACAACCTTCTCTTGTTCTCTAGACTCTCCCGGAAGGGAGCTACAACCCCAGAGCTCTTGTACTAGCTAAAGTACTAGTACGTAGATGCTGGCCTACAGAAGGCTACAACCTTCTCTTTTCTTCCAGGGACCATGTTTCATAAATTTTCAGACCGAATCCATGAATATCAATATAATCACCACTGCAATACAATCATCAACTTATGCCTGCATCATCAATCTCTAAATCACCCAATATTGAATCACTGAAACCCTGTCATCAAAATATAGTTACCTGAACACATACCAGAGCCCAAAACTCTGCAATGACCACTAGAACCAACAGCAACCTGAAACATCAAACCTCATAATGTATACGCCACTTGACTGTATCAAAACCGCGTGTACACGCGCTTTCACCAGAGAGAACTCGCGTACAAATCTAAAGATAACTACTTATATCTTCGCTGCCATTTCCAACTTGATTCAGATCGATCCAAGTATCACAGACCCATAACCAGCATACTAAATCTTCACCCTTCATCATACATTCATTACTTGCACATTCCCCCTTGGCCTAATGATCTTCTCCTTATATAGGTTTAGGCTTCTCTCAAAACCATGGTCCAAAACCATTGAGAACCAATACTAGGTACCCAATACCTGGGTTCAACACTTCGGACGCAATACCAAGGACCAAAATAATAGGTCCAGATAACACGGACCCAAAAATAAGCTTTCCCACATGTACGTGATTTTCCGTGCATGAAAGTGCGTGCATACGCATACGAGACTTTTGATTGTAAATCCCGCGTGTATACGCGCCTTTGTATATAGTGAACCTGCGTAACCTGCGTGTATACCCTACTTGGTATATAGCGATATACGCGACTTGGTACATAGTGAACCTGCGTATAACCTGCATATGTACGCGACTTGGTATATAGTGAACCTGTGTATATACTCTTCTTTCTTCATTCTTTGTAGTCTAATCATCAACTCTTTGCTACTGACCTGTTGCACTATGATCTGTCATCTGTGTGAGTTGCCATCAAGGAAAACACTTGTATCATAATGCCAACAGTAGGTTCTTGAACACCTCCTTTCTACATTTCTTTATTGGTTCGTGATTTACTCTTGCACAATTGTATGTTTGATTCAGGAGCCTCACATAACATTATGCCATTATCAGTGATGAAACAACTAAACCTACAAGTTACTAAACCTTATAGAGACTTGTATTCTTTTGATTCATATAAAGTCAAGTGTCTGGGGACCATTAAAGATATGGTGGTGTCACTAGCCCAGATTCCAGCCAAAAGTTTGGTAATGGATGTAGTGGTAGCAGATATCCCTGCTAGGTTTGGAATGTTACTGACTAGGTCATGGGGGGCTAAATTGGGTGGTGTTTTGAAACTAGATTTTTCTTATGTTGTCATACCAATTTTTGGTGGGGAAAAAAGGAGGATGTACAGAGAAACAAGATTTATTAGAACTATTATCACTATAAAAAGTTCAAAAATTTTGGACAACTAGTATGGTTCCAAAGTTTTTATGTTAGTCATGATCAAGTTTTTTTTTTTTTTTGTTATGTTCTATTTAGAGTCTAAGTCATAGAGTCAGAGTCTCGTTTCCATTATCAAATAAAGGTCAACAACCTGGTTTTACCCATTATGGATCCCACATCATTCCAAAAGTGTCATGTATTTGGTCATTTTAAAATTTGAACGCGCTACGAAACTATTTAGGACTTTTCGTAGCGCAAAACTCTGAAAATACACTACATGCACTACAAAATCGGGGATTTGTAGTTAAGAGTTTTTGTAGCGCAAAACCCAGAATTTACATTGGATGCACTACAAAATCGGGGATTCGTGCCAAATCTTGTCTAGCTATCAAATCCACCAAAATCCGTTAATGTTTCATCATCAGGTGTCAATCCATGAACCTTGCTTATCACATGCAGCCATTCACATTCATCATTAGGTTCATTAGGAGTCATTTGTCCACACTCATTTCAGATTTCAAAAAATAAAAGGTAAGGGTGAATTGGTGCTGGTCATTTTTGTGTCATTTTCATGCATGAGAAACACTTGATGCTTTCCTTAAAGTCGAGTTAGCAAGCCCAGGGTGAGCATAGATCAGAATTCTTTTGTAGCTCTTCATCCACTTCAAGCGAGGCAGCTCTTCATCCATTTCAAGTGAGGCAACTCTTAAACTAAACAGGGCAGTTTCTTCTAGTTTTCCTTTACAGGGATTTCAAAGAAGAAATGTCTGAAGAGAAGAAGAATCATAGATCAGGTCGGTGTTTGAGAACTGAGCTTGAAGGCTTGGATGCTTTCACAAGGGATAAAGAAGTTGAAAAATCCTTCAAAAAAGTAGGTTGCTAGAGGTTCTGCGAAAAACTACAAGGAGGTCACAACCAAGTAAGCAAGGAATTTGCTCTCAATTTCACAGGTTTGAATACAAAGGTTGGAGTGTTGGAATTACCAGTTTCTCCTAAGGTCATATCTTTAGTCACAGAGATTCCTAGAGGTCAGGAGAGATGGTTTAAGAATTTCAAGTTTGAGATGGCACCCTGCAAAATATTCCTGAAGCCAGAATTTATAGACTCAGATCTAACTAAAGCAGTGCCCAGGAGTTATGTCAAAGACTCATTTGCCAACTTACTCTCATGCATACAAAGGTATTTTACCTACGAAGGAAGATACCACAAGGTGTATTCTTACCATTTCAAGCTCTTATTGCATTTCACTGGAATAATATCTCTAGACTTACCTTTCTATCTGTTTCAAAGCTTAGGCAAGATGTCTGATAAAATACAGTTGAAGAAAGAAGCTTGTGAAACATCATTGTTTCATCATGGCTTAATCAAATTAATTGTCTTGCATGAACTTCAGAAGGTAGATAGAGAATGGTCTGCTTTTCTATTTATGTCTGGTTTTAGAGCTGAAACAGGACTTAGCCCTAGGGCTAAGGAAATATCATCACCAACAGCTAGTCACCAAGAAGAAGCTAGGTCAAGCAGGTTTGTGAAACTAAAAGCTAGAAAGCAAGTTAAGGAACCAATGACACCACTGATTGCTCAAGATACCCCTCAACAGTCACAGAAGAAGAAGGTTCAAATCAAGGTACTAGCACAAGAACAATCCATTGGTGAAACAGTCCAGAGAAGAGTAACTAGAAGCCAATTAGCCAAGGAAAAGGGTAAGACAGTGGTTACTGATGAAAGCCCAACTTCAAAGGGTAGTTTGAATGATCTTCTCTAGGCCATTGACATAGAAGAGTCTCCTCTGGTCCAAGCAGACTTAATTGAAGTAGGCGAAAGCAAGTCAAAAAATATGAAATCTTCCAAAAAGTTATAGTTTGATGATTAGGTTTTAGAAATAGTATTTAAGCCCAAAAGGCCTGTGACTAGGCGGTCCAAAAGTTACAGGAGGTGGAACTGGAGGTGAGTCAGACAGCGGCGATATCAGAATTCCATGAAGAGCCTGTGGTTCCGATAGTGCAATCATCACTAATGCACACAGATGGCATAAATAAGGCAGTTGGTACTCAAGAAGAATGTAGTTTTGAGGAGGTCAAGAAGAAATTGAAGCTTACCAATCTTGAGATTGCTCATCTTAAGAAAAGGAGAAGGAAACATGGAGTTGAAAAAGCCAATTTCAAAAGAGTAAAAGCCATGTGGGAAGAAGGAAAAGTTCCAAGACATGAAGTAGTTGAAAATCATGCTCAATATTTCACTTGGATTGTCCCTGCAATAAAGGATGAAAGATATATCAGAATGATCAATGGTAGATTAAGAACTAACATCAGGGTGATGAAAAGAAAAATTGAAGACCTGGAGATTTAGCTAAGCGAATCTAGAGGACAGCCTCAGCACCATGAACTGGATAGTAAGTGAATGAGTCTTGACACAATTTTGATTAGGACAATACTTTTTGAAGTTGTTTATGGATAGATAATGTCAAATATATCGGGCTTATTTACATTAGGTGAAGCTATGAAGAAATCCCAAGAAGGACAAGTTTTGAGAAAAAACTATGTATTTTAATTCACACAGCAGTTTCGTAGCGCGCTACGAAACTGCTGTGGCTGTAATTTTGTTTTTTGATCAATCTTCAAAGGTAAAAGGGGATATTTTTGAGAAGGATGTTGTTGTAGAGATATAAGAAGATAATTTGAGAATTTTTAGACCCTAATTAAAGATGAACTCAAGGAATGCAAGATATATGCAAGAACTAAGCCTCGCGCTACAAAAATAACAGTACATTTCGTAGCTCATCCATTTTGTCTTCCTTCAGGCAACTTAAAGGAGTTTTTTTTTGGCACAAATGTATGAGTAGGGTCCTATGATTATTTCAATACGTGTCATGTGACTAAAAGAGATAGGGTGGCCAGTAGAAAATTTGAAGAATATCCTTGAAGACCAAAGCAGCATTGCAGGGGACAGTTGCCTAGTTTTCAGGACAGTCAAAGGAGAGGTGATTGAAGGCCAGCATGGAGGTTATAGTCATCACCAAAGTCGAAGTTAAGGAGGAGGAGCAGCTGTCAAAGATCAAATTTATTCCAAAGTCTAGGTTGTTGCCAGCATAATAAGGAGTTGTACTCCTAATTGTATTAGGACTCTAGGACTATTAGTTAACTACCACTTGTAATTAATAGTTTGTTTAAAGTATGAATAGGTGTCAAGTCAAGTAAATTCGAATTCCCCTCATGTTGGAGGAAGGAATCCAATATTTTAATGAACTCTATAAAGAGTAAGAGGTGTAATGCACCAAGGGTTGGAAATTTTCAAAGAAACAGGCATATTATGCTATTGTAGAAGACTATATGTTTGATGTGAATACATAAGTTTGGCTTTGCTACTCAGGATTCAGAGAGAGTTTTAATGTTTTATTTTCCTCATGGTTTCCTCCATTTACTCACTTGCAATGGTATGAATGCATGTTACTTATAATTCATTGACAATGCTCTAACTTCCTACATGTGTTCATAGGCTGTGTTCCTTATGTTTTTGTTTTATTTTGCTAATATATTAAAACTCTTGATGCCCTGACTTCCATGTTAAGCTAATCTTACTGTGATACTAAAACATATTCTGAATCCATAAGCCCAATGGATGTTTATTGAATGTGTTCAACCATTTACACCTTTCCACTTGTTTTTTTATAGAGTTAGCCATCTAATCCTTAATTGAAATCTTTAACCCAGTGAGAGAGCCCTCTCAGGTTGAGGAGGCTAAGCCTCAGCCAAAAGTTTGGTTTGAAATAGTTACTCAAATTATTCCTGATCAGCAGCCTATCAAGGTTTGGTTTTGTGATAAAAAGAGCAATCACAAATAATGATGCAAGTAATTCACCTGTATATGGCCAGGAAAACGATGACTTTTCTTGCTTCATGTTGCATGACAATGCAAAATTGGCTAAAGATAACTAGAGGTAGCTTACTTCAGCCTACGTAAATACAGAGATGCAAACAGAAGGGGTGTGGAAGTGCTTCTTTGATGGAGCCTATTCTAAAGAAGGAATAAGTGATGGTTTCCTTTCACAAGATGAACAAATTCAAGATCACAATATTGGAACCCAGAAGGAGCCCAAGCTGGTCAAATTGTTCAAGGAAGTTTAACTTAATTATAAGGAGAGATATATTAAGATTTTCAGGTAATAAACTGATGATTTGGCTTGGTCCTATGAGGATCTCAAGACATATGACGAAAGCATGTTCAGCGAACTTGGATGCCCTGTCAAAGTCATAACAGACAAGCTCAAGTGTTCAACTCAAGTAAGTTTGTTTCCTTTTGTCAGAAGTATAATTCCATTTTATCACATTTAACTGCTTATCATCCACAGGGAAATGGATTGGTTGAATCCACTAACAAAACGTTGATGAGAATCCTTAAGAAAACTACTGCATAGAATCTTGATGGTGAAACTCTACAGTTGCTTGTCAATGGGTAGTACCTCAAGCATTACTTCCAATTCTAAAGCATAAGCATCCTATCATTGTAGACACTAGAGTGAATTTAGTGTACAAATGCCATAAAATTTGAATTGGTTAAGCAATATATGAGTCCATGCCTGAGGTGAAGGCACTGATCTACGGTTCTTAGTGCTTCTGTGGCAAAAGAACTATCCCCAAGTGGAGCTAGATGTTGTAGCATCCATTGTTATTTAAGTTTTATTTTCAGTTTTATCACAAAATGAAAGAAAAATAAAAAATATGAAAGAAATTGTTGATTTTATATTATTAATGTCTTTTTAAAGTGATAAACCCACGAGAATATCTAGGCCGTCCGATCAACAGGCCACAGATCCAACGGAAATCGCATAGTTAACTAGAATGGGGTTTATTTCGGAGATCGGACGTGATGGTGTATCAAATACAGTTTAATTCGCTGAAGTCTGGGCCAAATATCGGGTTGGAAAGTAATCAAGTTTTGTCTTTAAAATCAGACCCGATAAATCATTAACTGACAATTTTTGTTTCCTATCGAGTCCGTATGGGAGCGACATATATCGGGTCGGAAAGTAATTGGGTTCTATCTTTAAAATCTGACCCGATAAATCATAAATTGGTAGTTTTTATTTCCTATCAGGTCCGTATGGGAGTTGAAGGGGCATTGAAAAGGTGGATGCAATAGGTTTATGAACTAGAGTGTTAATTCTTTTGAGTTCCATGGTAACCGAAGGTTTGCCATATGCTAAAGGTCATGCAGGTTCAAGAGGCGTGATCAAGCGATAGATTGATAAGTACGTTGAGGTGTGCTACAGGTAAGCAATGAGCAGCGAAGATTAATTAAAGCTCAACCCCCGCAGTTGACAGTGACATTAGCATGGTTGACCACGATGTTTGGCCTGAAATCACTACGGGGGTTCAACCTCATTGAAGCTCCTGTACATTCTTTACCTCTGTGGTGAGCTCCCAAAGCTTTCCACCTCATGTCGCTCATTCCACATCTTCCACTGCTTTCATCTGTTAATTGCCTATGCCACTCACCATACCCCGCCACTTCATCCACTACTCCATTAATGCTCAGTCATCAGCAAAACCACAGGCTCAAGCTATAGATTCTAACAGCAAGCAGCAATCTCCCATCATTATCTTATTTGTATTACTTCTTATTATCTTGTTTTCTTGAAATGAATGAGGTGTTTTTACCCTCAAATGTAATATTTTGTAATAATCTTTACCTCAAAGTAGTTAGAGGATAGTTAGGTAGTTTAACAATTTTGGTGATTACCAACTGTCTCATAATGTATAAAAAGAGGAAAATTTACAGAGAGGGGGTTCGAACTTTGGAGAAACTGGAGACTAGACCACTGTATTCCTTATACAACTATTGATTAATGAAAGAATCAAGAGTTTTCCACATATTGTTGGGTATGATTTTGTGACTTCTTTTTTATGTGTCATCAAATGTTTTCCTCCTTTAAGTATGGTAATGAAGCTGCAAGTCTTTATTTTCTTATGTAAATGAAGTTAAAATCCCTTAAAGAGTGCTCCTATACTTGTATTTATCACCTCTGCAATTATTCTAAGTTACAGATAGTAGTTTCTGTGTAAGACAACATATTATCTTTAACTTCTCCAAGCATCACAGATAGTAGATTTTATGTAAAACAACATATTGTTTATGACTTCTTCAAGCCTTCTTCATTCATCATTTATATTCAGAAATCAAATGGCATTCTGAGATTTTCATGTCGCCTAAGTATTGAGGGATTAAAACTAAGTCTTTCAGGTCCTTCATTTGAGAATACAACATACAATTAAGTGACAAACAAGTGACAATAATTATAAACATTAATGTCTTAAGCACAACTTCTACATAGCCAGGAAATTGGTTTCTTAAGGTACAACACACATCATCATGTTCACCCACTTTATCCTCTTCACCAAACATGAAATCCATTGGTGACTTCGGTAGATACCCAAAACATGTTTCGAATGGTGATCGATTAATTGATGAATGTAAGCCTCAATTGTAAGCATATTTCACATAAGATAAAGTCTCGTCCCACAATTTAGGATCTTTACTGCAATACCCTCGGAGAATATGTATGAATGTCCTGTTCACCACTTCAGTTTGTGGATGAAAAGTTGTGCTCTTCTTCAATGTTGTGTCCATGAGTTCCCATAAAGTGGACCAAAATTCTCCTACGAAACAAGTGTCTCGATCAAAAATAATAGAAGTAGGTAACCCAAAATGAACCCATACCTGATCAAAGAACATCTTTGCAGTATGTTCAACTGTCACTTGCTTTTTGCATGGAACAAGAATACACATTTTGTTGAATCTGTCAACCACAACATACAGGTAATAATGCCCTCTCCTGGACATAGGAAGTCCTCCAACAAAATCCATGGAAATACTATCCCATGGTCGTAAAGGAACTGGAAGTGGCATGTATAAACCAATATTTTGATTGCCTGGTTTGCGGTCAAACACATCACACATCCTTTAATGTATATAGCAATAGTTTCATACATATGAGGCTAGTAACAATACCTTTGAACTTGTGCCATGGTTTTTCTTACTCCAAAATGTCCTGAAATGCAAGAAGAATGTGCTTCCCGGACAACATGCGCTCTTTTTTTTCTGTGGTATGCATAACTTACCCAGATGATATAACAACCTGTCATGAACATGATAATTGATTTCTTCCACCTGAGCACCATTAATTAGTGATTCATAAATATCTTTGAAATCAGCATCCATACTATATTGTTATATATAACTTTCATGCTTTAAAGAACTACTATGTAGTACTATGGAAGCATTCTAAGATGGTCTAGATAAAATATCAGCTACTTTGTTTGTGACACCTTTCTTGTACTTAATTACTAGGTGAAATTGCTGAAGAAATCCCATCCATCTGTAATGACGAGATTGTTGCAACTTAGTTTGAGACTGTAAGTATTGAAGTGGCTGATGATCTGTGTGAATCACTGTTTCCTTACCCATTAAATAATGTTTCCACTACTTAACACTTTCAACCAAAGCAAATAGTTCTTTATCATATGTCGGATAATTCATTACTACCTTAGAAAACGTTTCTGAATGAAAACAAATTGGTTTCCCTTTTTGAAGTAAGAATGCACCCATTGCATAACCACTAGCATCTATTTCAATTTCAAATGGTTGTTGAATATTTTGTAAATCTAATATTGGTGTTGTGACTATTTTCTGCTTAATTGTATCAAAAAAAATTTGTTGTTTACTGTTGGCTTGTTGGGGCCTGACCCAAGTTTGGAGGTGATTTAGCCAAACAAATCCCGGTACTATTGGCCCTTTCGGCAACAGTCCGTAGAGTGTGGACTGAGGTCTCACCCGAATTAGTATGGGAGGGTGCTAGAACCAGGTTTCCGCACCCTAGAGATGTGTGATGGTTTCAAGTGGTCTGCGGTTTGACCCTGCATGCACGTCGCTACGCGCACTTACCTGTTCCTCACAGCCTAAGGTGTTGCCTTCAGGCAGCCCTACTAGGGGGCTGAACAGTGTTATTACCCAAGTCCTTACTAGTAATTTGATATTATTTGATTAACTTGGCTTATTTGTATGCTTTTAGTTATACTTAACAATATTCACAATTCATACAAGTGCACGCAGTAAAGAAACAATATATTCGCAAATGATATCAAACATGTAATAACTTAGAATAGATACACAAAATTGGTAATAAAACCTTTCTTTATTAATCTCTTCTCCGATTACAGACTCGAATCTACCCTGCGCACTCAGCTGCAAGGGTATGCGCACTCAACTACGGACTCTACTAGGCCTCTGCACACTCAATTGCAGAGCCTTTTCCTACTCTACAATCCAAGACACACTTCGCACTTTGACTTAATCTCTAAGACCTTTCATGCTTACTCTCTATTAGATTGGATCTCCCCTTTTTACAACTTAGAGCCTCGCTCTATTTATACAATCCCATGGTCCTTACATTCAAAACTAGGTTGGACAACCCTATGACTCTAACATATATTTTGCACCCACAATTCACAGAGCTTTACAACAATATCAACTCAAAATTTGGGCTTTGAGCCCCAAAAGATGCTTAGGCGGGGGATTCCATGCCCAACAGGACCCCAACACAAACATCGTGACTCGCCTCAAGTCACTCTATCGATGCAGCGATATTGGCACGAAGTTCCTCTGACTGTTCTCGAATGGTACTGATGTTCGCAGCACACTGAGCTGCTACTTGCTGAACATGTTGCATCCATTCTTCTGAAACGTATGTGTCCGGCGTGCTTCCTTGCATCTGCACGTGCATCCCTTGTATGTGCGTGAGCTTTCCTTCAATATTCGCCATGATCATGAAGGCCTCGTCAATCCATGGCTGAACATGCGCTTTGAGAACTACCTCCTTGTGTCACGCAGTGTCGACAATCTCCTTTAGTGCCTTAGCCTGCTACATCCTCGCAAGCCGTTGAGTAAGGACGACTGTCTGCGCAGTTCCTCGGACACTGTCAAATTGCTATTGGAGTTCTCGCGCCTCTGTCTCCAGGCGCTAGATGTTGAGGTCCTTTTGCAAAGTCATGAGGACCTCATGTGCTTGTTCCATCATGCCGGTATAATCTCACACTACACCCCTAATTTCTTCCAACCCTGTTGCGATAACGCTAGCGTGCTGTTCTCTGACTTCCGGGGGAGTGGAAGGCTACGCCTTTAGCTGCAGCTCGACGATCTGAATATTTAGCTCCAGCTGAACCTTTGTCGTTTCTTCCCTAGCCTCGCGGACTTCAGTTTCCAATCTGTGGATCTGCACTTCTACCGGTAGATCTGCTAGGATGGCCAGCTCCGGGACACGTCGACAAGCATCATCTACCATCTGCTCCAAGTGTTGATTTTGCAACACCAATTCATCGTGCTGCAAGGTGAGTTGTTCCATGTTTATCTTCTATTCGCTAAGAACTTGGATCATGCGGCTCTCCCTGGCCTGCAGTGCTGTCGTTATCCCATCCTATAGCAGATATAGTGTCTCTCATAGAAGGGCATCCAAATTAAGGCCAAGGCCTTTCAACATGTTAACCAAAAATCTATCGGTCACATTCGTTGCGACTAGGGCCCCTTCCAGCAACAGTACCATGTTTTCCATCCGTGCGCGCATCATCTGCTCTGCTACCGAGGATCCTACCGTGAGGTGGGTAGAAAGGGTACCCACCTAAGGGGGACGCACCTGTAAATCCTACAACTGTGCCGTGAGGGCCCCCAACACATTCTGGTGCTCCTGCATAAAATCCTGAAGTGCTTCATTGGTGACATCATGGACCGTCTTGCCGATTTCATGGATATCACCTTTGGTTAAGGTGATTGGGTTAATGACCAACTTTGAGGCCCTCTCTGTGATGCATGGGCGATTTAACTATGTGGACACGGCCCCTGGGTCCACGCTTCCTTATGTTGTTTCTACTTCCTCTGCCTCCTGACACTATGAGGACATTGCTTGGTCCTCCTCCACCTTCATTGTTACTTCCTCTGCCGCCTGTGCTACTGCTGCTGCTTCTATAACCTTTTTCTGCTCTGCATATTTCTGTGTCGCTTCCCACACTGCCTTTTCCTTAGTTGTTGTTGTTTCCTACCGCCACTTTTCGGCCAATTCTGTGACGCGCAACTGGGCATTGCCCTTCTTCTTCTGCATTGTCTCCTTCTCAAGTTCTGTCAGGTCTAGGTCACACCATTCCAGAGGCCATGTCTCTAAGACAGTGAAGATGGCATCGTCAGTGGCTATAAATGGGAGCTTCGTCCACTGCTTCATTGTATCCTTCCGCACCCTGATGTATACATTATGCATGTTGAATTTAAACTCTACAAAACTTTGCAGACTATTTTACACCGTAGGTGACAGGCATGGCCTACGATTGATCCACATCTAGATGCTCATCTCCATGAGCACCCAGAAAATTTTGGTGTCGCGAATCCGCTTTGCATCCTTTGTGGCCCAGAGCGAAGCGTACTTCGCAGCCTCTGGTAAGTCTCTATCAATGTTGGGGAATTGACTATCTTCTGGTAGTTCCCCCGCTACGAGCATTATGGATAACAACAACCACACGTAGTGGAAGGTTTTACCTCGCTCCTGGGCTTCGCGATAGTTCTTCAAAAATTCCTCACAGAGGAATTCGAACCAGTTGAACTGGACCCCCTCTGCGCACTGCTCTGCTAGTG
The DNA here is from genome assembly GCA_031772625.1 of Pinus tabuliformis. Classification (NCBI taxonomy): domain Eukaryota; kingdom Viridiplantae; phylum Streptophyta; class Pinopsida; order Pinales; family Pinaceae; genus Pinus; species Pinus tabuliformis. The sequence continues at coordinate 1,527,319,914 of CM062820.1, read as the reverse complement.
CGATTACCAGCTATAGTACCTCATCAGCATGGAACTTCCTCATACCTTTACCAGCCAAGAGTTGGGTTGCTATGTGTACCCCTTTGTCCTTGATGTTGGAGATGGCGTAGCCCCTTTTCTTCTTCTCCAGCTTGTATTTCGTCTTCATGGCTTTTGCAAGGGCCAAATCACTGCCCTTTCCTTCGGTGATGGTTGCGGGGTCGTTTCCTTTGCAGGGGAGTCGAGAAATACGATGAATGAGGTCTGTCGTGATGGGGATAGGCTCCTCCAGCCATAGATACCCATCATGCACGAGGCAGAGCAGCTACCCTATGAAGAAAATGGTGATGGGCGCACAGTGGAAATGCAGTATACATAGTAAGAGCAGCAACCCAACCTTTTCCACACTGCACAACCATTTCCGCAGCTCTAACATTGTCACCACCCCTTCAATGTTCTGCTTCATGAGGTTCCTAGTCTCTAGGTGAGGGAACTTCTCATGGTCAGCGAGGTCCCAATCTTTAAACTTCATGGTTGGCACATGGTCTAGGTGCATGCCTTCAAACACTATGTCATCTGGGAGGAGCGAAGTCTGGAGTGAACTCTTGGTTTTGTCCAAGTCCTTCAGCACTTTGGTCTTCCCTTTCCGCGAGGGTACATATGCGGGAAGTTTTGTTGCAGAGTGTATAGGTTGAATGTCCTCCTCCATATCTTCGTTGTCTTCTGTTGTGATGGTCAGAGCCTGTAGATCTTCTTCTTCCTCATTTGTGTCAATCGTGACAGATTTTCTTTTTTCTACCATTATAGCTTGTTGTGTAGTGGATTTCTTGGGCACACGCGTACGAGGGCCATTGTTTGTTTATCTTTCTTGGGCCTTAGCATTCGCGGTGATTTAGGAATTTCTACCACAACCCTAGTGCCCTCTTGAACATCCTCCACCATTGGGGTCTGGCGTGGCCTCGCCGGCAGTTACCTATTTGATTCCCAACCCATCCTTAGTTGTTTTCATCGTGTCTAGGTTGTATTCTATCACTCACAAACTTAGGAGCTCAATTTTCACTCGGTTCACAATGCTTAGTGCTCTGCTTAAGCGCTCGATTGTAGAATGACCAAGTATTGTTCACTGGCCAGCCTTTTGTGTTTTATAGCACCTTTTGAATTTGAATTCGATCGTTCCCCCCAATTTTGGGCCATTAATGATTTCTTGGCAGCAGATTTTCCCAAATCTTGCCCATAAATCACATCTTAAATGACCACTGCCTGCTCCTTTTAGCCTCAAATCGAGCATCCCATCGTGAATAATGACTTCAACGATCACTTTCCGACCAATTTACGTGGCAGCACAGCCCTCCGTTTGCGGTCGCAAACCTTGTGATGCTCTGGTTCTGCGCACATCCCCAATATCGTGCAACTTCCGAGCAGAATAGTTTATAGTCTCGCACTTCCTTTCAACTACCTGGAGCACTAAGACTGTCCTTCCTGCAGCTAGTCAGGTAGTCGCACCACCCATGTGGGGCTCCATCCCGTCCTCCACCATGGTTCACATAGAATCCCCGCTTTCCATAGTTGTGGTCGGCCCTGCGCACCTTACTACTTGCAACGCGTTACCCTGGTCACTACGTTTAGCAATATGCGGTCCAAGCCAAGGTAGCAGGCTAACTAGTTCCCGGCGATAGTTTTCCAACTTGTCATTATGATTATACACACAGTGCCTTACCATCCTCGGTTTTTCTATGAGAAATGTTTCCTTTATTTCGTCTTCCATCTTCTTGACCTTCGCATCCATCAAAGCACTTTTCTCCGTTAGTCGTACCCAGTCTTTTTCAATTCTGCGAAGTCTAATGTTGCCCTGTTGAATTTCTTCCTCAAGTCTTATGTGTTCTTTTTCTCATGATTGTGTGATTCCTTCGTTCAGGGCTTCACGAACTACCATATCTATGAGTGCTACTATGCACAAACTAGGCTTCGCATGCTCTATAGGGATTACAGCCCCTGCTTCATACTTCAGCTTCAGAAGTGCTTGCGCAGGCAGGATTTTGCACATGGTCCTATAAGCCCATAGAACTATTGGTACACGCAGGTCCCAGTCAGTGCGTCTCACATGGTGGACCGTGTTCAGCACTTCACACACCTTTTCAAAAGCTTCCCCATGTATAATCTTCAATGCGCTTAGTCATATCATACTTTGTTGTTCGCGCCTTCATCATGCCCGCTCTTGCTTGTTGTTCCTATTCTCTATCGTGAGGACAGTGTGCGTTCGTGCAGGTTGTGTACCATATGCCTATACCCATTGTTGACCTGGATTGTCATTGATGTTAATATGGCAATATTCTAGGAGAAGTAGAGCAAATCCATGAAGAAATAGGTGTAAGAATCCAAGGTGCAAAGCCATCAGGGAAACCATTAGAAGAGCTCATTGAAAGCTCAGAACAGGAGCAATCAAAGAAAAGCTAGAGGAAGAAGTTCAATGGAAGAAGCAAAGAGGAACACACAGTGGAAAAAGGTAAGAACTAAGAAATAAAGAGGAACACGCATCAAGAGGAGAAGCTAGCGGAAGAGAAGTTAACAAAGGATCCATATTATGAGAAAGAGGAGGAATATCAGAGAATAGCTATTGGATTAGTGTATCGTAAGCCATCGTGGAGCCATATCAGACCACAGAAGAGCAAAAAGAGCGATTGGAGCGGAGATTCATTACTCTATGTATCTGCGTGGAGCCATATCAGACCAAAAAAGAGCAGTAGAGTATATATCAGGTTAAAGTATATAACCATATATATCAGGTTAAAGTATATAATATCGGGTTAAAGTGAATGCACGTGGTTATATTCCAAAAGACAGATTTGTAACAGTGGCAATGGTTTTTGGGTGGACGCTAGGTGATAAGTGGTATTTATAGGAGAGCGCCCGATTCCATTTAATGGGCAACACATAGCACTAGAGTGGAGAGAGAAAACCACTTTTTCAGGTGGTTATTTCCCTTACAAATTGCTCACCCGAAATTCATGCAGGCCGTTGGATCCAATGCGGGTTGATCGACGGCGAAGGATTAACGAACGGTTTTGGGTTGATCGGGTTAAGTGTTGACCATCGGATCGTGAGCAAATCAACGGTGGAGGATCGCTAAGGAATACCATGAAAAATCAATATCAGTGGCTTTATCACTTTATTATGTTTCACATTGAATCCCTCGACTGTGATATGTTTTACGGATCCATAACAATGTGCTCTATTGTAATATTGCATCCGCAGAAATCGCAAGTCTTAAAGAGAGGTAAGAAGGGAAAATTGTTGAATGCGATAAGTTATGGACCCGACGGATGTATTAACAAATATTTAATATCATATCGCATCCACCTCATCGGAATTATCATATAATAAGTCTTAACAAGATGCCACATTGAAACAGCTGATTGCGATATATAGTTGCGAACCCGATGGTCCTATTATATCGCGCCCTAATGGCATATCGCGTCTGTCGTATCGAGAGTTATGTATTGCAATGTTTAAGGCCTTGTCACGTTAAAACTCTGATTGCGATAATACCATGGACCCGCTGCTCCATTGTAATGCACCCTATTGTAATATCGCGTTTGTCGCATCGGAAGATATGTTGTATGGTCCCAGGTTTAAAGGCTTAAAGCCTTGCCACATTGAAAGCACCAATTACGATATATATATATGTGGACCCGACGGAGTTATTAAAAATAGTTTATAATAATATCGCGTCCAAGTATCGGGGTGCTATGAAACCAGCTCACAAAAAGATAGAAAAGATAGATCAACGCCTTAGAATTCAACCTCTTCAAGGGGGTAACCTCCTTTACATTACACAAATGAACAATTCTTGGATGATACAAATGACAAGACCTCTTTTCTATATATAGGAGTATAAGGGGTCATAATATAATCAGAGCCGACATAACAATAATAATGTAATGGCACAATAATAACAATAGTGGGCTTCTATGGGGCACAATAATAACAATATGGAGACTACATGGGCACAACAATATAATAAGGGGGTTGTACTAATAACAATAAAGGGTTACACTAGTAGTATAGGGACCGAACATGCCTCTCTCCTTCAAAAAGTGTTGTCCTCAATGCTTGAATAGTTCTTGACGCTTCTATATAAATTCTTGTCCTCCCATGTGGAATTTTCAGGGGGTAAGTTCTTCCACTTGATGAGATACTTTGAAATTGATCGATTTCGTAGCTGTCGGGTTCTTGTTTCTATGACTACTCCAAGCTCTAATATGATTTTTCCTTCCTCGTCAAGTTTTGGCAATATTGTTTGAATTGGGATTTTCTGCAGCGTTTGAATGAGTGGCCACACTTCTTTGTCCTTATTGCATTCATACCTTGTTTCGTTTATCCAATCTGGTTGGATAATAGAAATAGCACAAAACAATGCTTCCACATCCTCATCCTTTCTTGAGAGTGCATCTGCCACAACATCTTGCTTCCCTTTTTTGTAGATGATTTCAAAGTCATAACCCAACATCTTTGTGACCCATTTTTGTTTCTCTTCAGAGGATAATCTTTGTTCTAAAAGTATTTAATACTATCATGATCCATTTTTACCTTGAATCGTCTTCCCATTAGGTAAGGTCGCCATTTCTTAAGTGTGTGTAGTATTGCCAACATTTCCTTCTCATAAATAGCCTTCTTGAGGGACATTTGTTTGTATGTATGTAACAATAAAAATATCCAATCACCAACATTAAAACTTCTTTCATTGCAATCTTGATCTACCTGTTGTTTCATTTGATTCTGCACCAAAGTGGCATTATCCTTTAAAAGTTGGAGAACTTGTTGTTGATGCTCGATGTGATCTTTCCCTGCTTGAACCTTTTTCTTTTTGATATGTCCTTCTATCTTGAGAGTTTTAGGAGTGGTAATTTCTTCCAATGCTTTACAATATATGGTCAGATTCATTTCTTGATGCTCGATGTGATCTTTCACTTCTTGAACATTTTTTTTCTTGATATGTCCTTCTATCTGGATAGTTTGAGGAGTGGTAATTCCGGCCAATGCATTACAAGATATGGTTGGATTCATTTATTCTTTCTTGATGTTATCTTTCACTTCTTTAACCTTTTTCTTCTTGATATGTCCTTCTATCTTGAGAGTTTAAGGAGTGATAATTCTTGCCAATGCTTTACAAGATATGGTCAGATTCATTTCTTCTTTCTCTGGGGTTGGGTCCTGGCGTATATCATCCTTTTTTGATGTTTCTTGATCATTTTCTTCCTCCTCTTCATACTCTATGTAAAATAATTTCTTCTCATCACACTTATGACCTTTATTGCATTTGCTATCACAATTGTAACAAAGCCCTTTTTCTCTTTTTTCTTCCAATTGTTGTGGTGTAACCCTTGTAGGTTGTGGAAGGCTAGGAGAAACAACACTTCCATCTTTATAGTTGTGAGGGGTGCAATTCCTTGTTTCCATAATTTTTCTTTCCACTTTGTAACAAAGTCCTTTTTCTCTTTTTTCTTCCAATTGTTGTGGTGTTGCTCTTTGTATTCTCATAATGTGCTATAATTTCCTCTGTGAAAATTGATCATGTAACAAGTTGTTTACGAGAACAAAGCCCTTTATACCATAAAAAGTGATCTTGTTCTAAATATGAAGATGTAATACATACCTTTTGTAATAGTCGTACACCATGTAGATCAAAATATTTCTCCATTTGTAGTATCCAATTTACCAGATCCTTGCCATAAAACTTCCTCATCTCGCTTTTTCTTTATTTTAGGAGCTCGATCTTGAAATGACTGTAACTCTGTACTTTCAGATCCTTAAGTTATGAAATTGTGACCTGCAGTAGCCCTCTGCGTCCTCTTTCCAATGCCACCAGTCTGATCGAATTTAGATTCTCCAAGAAAGATTTATACACAATCTCCCAAGATGACCTGATTATATACCTTTTCAGAAGAGTGAACTTTTATGAATTGCCACGTGTCACTATTGACCTTAGGATCTAAAAAAGATACACAAGAAACTACAGTCCGTCCTCTTTCTGCAACTTCTTATGAAATTTCAATTTGATGCTCAAACAAAAGTTATGACTATTTTCCCCAGCTAACCTGTTTAGAATGTAATTCGGGAATTTGCAAAAAGGCCAACTTCCTCAGATCATATCTCCGCAAATATAGCATGAAAAGCTCTTAAATTTGGACCCAAAGTTTAGCAAGATTTCAAACAAAATGAGTTTTTTTTAGCATCTGAAACATCGCAAAAAAAAAAAGTTATAGTGAAAATGCCACGATGGCCTGTTTGGAGCAGCGAAACCCTAGAATCCAAACCTCTGATACCAAATGTTATGAAACCAGCTCACAAAAGATAGAAAATATAGATCAATGCCTTAGAATTCAGCCTCTTTGAGGGGGAAACCTCCTTTACATTACACAAATGAACAATTCTTGGATGATGTAAATGACAAGACCTCCTTTCCATATATAGGAGTCTAAGGGGTCATAATATAATTAGAGCCGACATAAAAATAATAATGTAAGGGCACAATAATAACAATAGTGGGCTTCTATGGGGCACAATAATAACAATATGGGGACTACATGGGCACAACAATATAATAAGGGGGTTTTACTAATAACAATAAGGGGTTACACTAGTAGTATAGGGACCTAACACGGGGAATTGGCAATGTTATGTGCAAATCTACCGATTGCGATAAAGTTGTGGAGGATCAGACCCGATGAAGTTATAGATGTGGGCGTAATTCATTTGAAGTCTGGCCTTATGTCTTCGGAGGGTGTATTTCTGTGTATTACTGTGTATTCTGATAAGTACTGTTGCCCAGGTTTTTAAGGCCAAAAGCATAAATTAACGCTTCTGATAATTTAGTGGGCCTAAACCATTGCGATAGCGATATGCGATAAGGTATGCCTCAAGAAACGTGCATAGGCAAGGAATTAAGAAAAGCATGTCCTACATCATCTAGGCATGACTTATAAAGGACCTTCAAAAAGTTGCGATTGCAATTGGATAGTGACATGGCATGTGGGACCTCTCTGTAAATAGAGGAAGCCATGGACCGGGAAGCCGAAGAAGCAAGTGATCGTAGGGGGATGAGCGAGCAGGGAAAGCTAAAATGACCAAAGGAGGGAAGCCAAAAGGTCGAGCGAGTGTTGAGGAAGCCGAAGCTCAAACGAGCAAGGAGGAAGCCAAAGGTCAAGCGTATCAGGCATATAAAACAGAGAACAAGGAAAGTTTAGAGGTTGGAAAAACTGGAAGAAACAGAGGCAGTGATAGGTCCAACAAGACAAGAGGAAGCTGAAGGTCCAGCAGGACAAGAGGAAGTCGAAGGTCCAGTAGGACAGGAGGAAGCCGACAGATGAGCAACTCTGTTGATCGAGCCAACCTGTGAAAGGCTTAGACCGACGATGAATTAATCATAGCTTAGTGCAACTAATAGTACACTCACTAAAGTTGTATGGAGACATTATCAGAGATCATGATGGATATTGCAGACTCTGTGTGGACAATATGAAGAGTTGTATAGACTTATTCATATGAAAACTGATTGCCATTGATGTTGTAGCATGGAGACTACAGTGAAGCTGTAAATAGTCAAAACTCAGTAAAGAAGAGTTCTAAGAGAAAAACATTACTATCAAACATGCCTTGACAAAAGGGTTGGAGCCCTTGGGGTTGGTACCTCAGAAGTTTGAAGGATTGGTGTCCTTGGATTTGGTGCTCCTATATCCAAGGTTAGTGCCTTCACAAAACAGATCCAGACAGTTTGCAACAGAGGGTTGGAGCCCTTGAGGTTGGTGCCTTGACCAAACAGAGTTGGTGCTCTGAAGGTTGGAGCCTCACAAAAGTCCAAGTTGGTTCTTGGCAACAGATTGGAATCATATATATATTGTATCTATTTTATTGCAAAGATTATATTAATAAAGGCATTTGTTCTTGTTGTTCATCTTGTGTTCTGAATACAAATGTTTCAACTGGTACAAATAGCAATTGAAAATAAATACTGATTCACCCCCCCCCCCAGTATTTCCAACAATTGGTATCAAAGCCAGTACCTTCATTCAAAGCTTAACAGCTTGAAGGTTGATCTTTAGAACACAAATGGTGAAGTCAAGGAAGAAAGTCTCCAATCCTCCTAAGGATGTGTCTCCCTCTTCCACTAAAATAGAAGACAATCAATTTGAGAAGGCTCCATGGTTCAACGAAAACTTTAATATATGGGAAGCAAGAAAGAGGAATTTCTTAAAGACTCAAGGCATTGAAATCTAGAAATCAGTGATTATTGATAGCATAATGGATGGAGAATCCAAGGAGTACAATGCAAAAGCAATGAAGGCAATCTTGAATGGGCTATCTGATTCTATAAATAACAATTTAGGAAAATGTTCGTCAGCAAAGGGTATATGGGACAAACTTCATGACCTTCACTCAAAAGGATCATTGACCATGACCATTAGTCAAGAAGATGATGGAAATCAAGAAGAAAATCCAGAACCCATCATAGAAGCTGAAAATGAGAATGATGATATCAAGGCTAAAGAAGATCTAGAAGATGAAGAGAATGAAAAATATTGTGTAGAATATCTCCTTTCTCAACTTACATCTTCCATGGAAGAGATTATCAATTTGAAAAAGGAAAACAAGGAACTTAAGAAGAAAGCACTAGCTGGTGACCAAGACCAAACAAGGAAGAAAGTTGACCTTGTCCAGCTTCAAATACAAGAAAGGGATGAAGAGCTTGCCAAGCATAAAAAGGAATTTCATCAAAGCAAAAGAAAGCAGCATGAAGAAGTCATATCCATGACAAATCAATTGGATAAAGCAAAGAAACGAGAAGATACCTTGTCAAGTGAACTTGAACAAAGGCATAATAGCTTGAAAAAACTTGAAGAAGAGATTGGTCAGTACAAGGTAGAGGTCTCCTCTCTCAAATCTCAACTACAAGAAGCAAGAAAGTTAACACAAGGAACTGAGAAGACAATGGAAGCATTGGAACTCATAGAAGAAGGGGTTGATGAAGAAGAAAAGGAGAGAAACACCATGATATGTCAACTAAAAGAAAAGGACCAAGAAATTTTCAAATTAAAATCTAACATCAAACTTCTCAAGGGAGAAACATGTAAAGCTACAAGGATCAAGGAAGAAATAGAGAGCAGTCTAGCAAAGGAAAATGAAGAAATATTCAAAATGAAGTCAGATATCATCTCCCTTAAAATAGAATTAAATGAAGCTACTCATATCAAGGAAGAAACTAAGAGACAACTTGCTAAGAAGATAATGATCTGAAAATGAGATCTTAGACTAATATTAAGGTATTACAGACTCATGTGCATGGATTTTCCTATATTACTTAGTGCAATGGATCGATAAGATTGCGAATAACATAGACAGTGAAGCAGTTAAAGAAAAATAATAGGCAAACACACATAACACAGCAAGTTTAATATGGAGTTCACCCAAAACTCTTGGGCTACATCTCCTGGTCTAGCCTTCAGTGGTGACTTCTCTATTATGTCCTCAAGAGCAGAGTTTTACAAAATGTGAGCTCAAATTGAGTCTTAACACAAAAGATACAAAATAGCAGGAGTTTGCTTGAATCCCTCAAGCCTCTCTGAGTACACAGACTCTCCCTCTCACTCTCTATCTCTGTCTTTGCTCTGTCTCCACATTGCTTGTCTCTGTCTTCTGTCTTCTATGGCTTTTAATCCAATTGGTGTTGTTTGTTCGTTTCCTCTTCTGGGCTCTCTGGCTCCCGGCCTTTGTACATTCAAATCCCCCTTTGAGCGTTATAAATCATTGCTAAATGCCTTCAGGGATGATGGCCACCTGTTCTGTAATGGAAGGACCATCGACGCCTTTGAAATCCTTAGAATAGTCATTCTCTGTTTACACAGAGAAATACACTAAAACACGGGAAAATCTACCAATATGTCATTTATCGGACCTGAAATATCATTAAATCCGCGTTAGACTCCTATCGGGTCTGCCTTTACATCGTTATCGCATATCCACTGTTGATATGAGTGATCTTGATCCAGCGGTTGAGATTCATTTCAAGCAGCTTATGTGTACGGGGATTAACCACCCGAAAAGGGCAGTTTTCTCTCTCCAGTGCCTGGCCACATGGCAGCCAGTGTATGGGCTCTGGCGGAGCCTAGCCAATACCACTTACTGCCTATGGCTAGCCCGAAATCCCGCTTGTTACTGAACTCAATATATATATATATATATATATATATATATATATATATATATCTGCATGTATAAACCCTTTCGGGTCCGTTTTATCACTTTATTCGCATTTCCTTTGTTTTTCATTTATTTAACAAAAATGTGATTTTACATAGAAAAAGCCTTGTTTCCAGATCTCAAAATATATCAAATATCATCCATAATCTTATCAGGTCCGACTATCGCAGTCACATTTGTTATCGGCCCCGCTCCCTTGCATTGCTCCGATGCGATATTGTGATATCGCAATCACACATCGCATAGTCCCTGGGCCTTTGTATAAGTGATCCTTTGTATTGTGCCATCGCGACATTGCGAGTTAACTTGGGCTGTCAATCTGCGCGCTTGATCAACGCTGCTCATTGGCTTGCGCTAATCGTTGTCGTAACAGTTATATGATAGCCTCCACCTGCCTTTGCCGATTGCAATACGTCGATCGGATCTGGACCGTTGATCGGCTAGATCTGATGGCTCCTATGCATCATTGTCCAAGCCTCCGATAACCCTATTTTTGGCCATTTCCCCATGTTTTTCTCTCCCGATAGCGTTTTCCGTCTTTTGTAAGGTTTTTCCTTATGCAATAGTTTTTTTTTTATTATTTTGAAGACTTAGAGGGTTTTAGAATCCATTTGGATCAAATAATGAGTGTGAAAAATTGGAAGAAGAGATTGTCTTCCTCGAGAAAAAAGTTGAAGGGATGAACAAAACCTTGAAGAGCTCTCAAGCCTTGGATGATATGCTCAGCCATCAAAGATATCCATTTGATAAATCAGGTCTCAAGTATGCAAGTGAATCCTCAAACAAGAATGATAATGCTTCAAACAAAAGGGATTTGAAGAAGCGAGAAAGAAATGGTGATGCTCCCACTTCTAGCAAAGGCAAGGAGAAAAATCAAGGCAACAATGGAAGAAATCCTGCTCCAAGAAGAAATGTAGATAATGTCAAGGATGCTAGAATCAATGGTTATCATCAAAGGATCTCAAGACAGAAAGACTTTAGAAGTACATCAAGGAAATATCATTCTCCCAGGTACCAAATTTTATTTCTTGGTTATTGTTATTCTTGTACAAACTTTGGTCACATGGCAAAATATTGTAAAGAATATCATAAATATAGATGTTATGGTCCCCAACCATATCATAAAGATAGATATTATGGTCCCCAACAATCTCCAAGGAACAATTTTGTAAGAAGAAATCACGAATTCTTATTCATGAACAATGTAGAATGCTTCAAGTGTCATAACATTGGTCATATGGCATGTGATTGTAACTTAACTTAGGCTCTTACACAAGGTAGAACATGCAAAAGAAGAAAGTTACACAAGTATGGAGAAGGAAGCAAATACAATTCAAAAGTCCCTTGAAATCTCTAGCCAACAACACATGTTATTGGCCTGATTTTTTGACAATCTAAGCATTTGATGGGAAGACTCTGCCAAAAGAGATGATGCATACAGTTAGGGGGAGCCTGTGATTCTTGATCATTATTGCAGAAGCTATTAATGAAAGAGTCCTTATGAAATCCTTGCTGAGCTATATTAACAATCATTCATTGATAAAGATCATTTCTCAGGAGCACTCCATTGAAGAACTTGATGTCTTAACTATTCTTTGGACTGGTGTTGAAGATGTTTTCCACTTGATCACTAAGTAGAAATTGGAACAACAGAGAATGTCATCTAATACTAGAGAAATAGGGAAAATAACCATGTTGCTGTTATTACAGAAGTTTATGTCTCGACTCGGGGATTGAATGTGAGAACAGGTAAATTATGGACACAAATAAAGGCAACCTTTAAAAAAACAGATACATCTGGGAATGAAGCATGAAGCAAGAGTAGTTGGAAGCATATAACAAAACTGAAGCATTGCAAAAAGATGCCAATCAGTAAAAATAATTTAAAAGGCAGTCACAGATTGGATGTCAAAATCTGCTTGTGGAGATATATTACAGAGATCTTTTTTTTCCAAGAACACAAGGAAAAAATGGCTCATCAAAAGACTTTAGAAAGGAGAATGTTGTGCGGTGGAATATAGCTCAGTAACTTAAGGAGAAGTACAGAAATACAAAGGAACTCTGATCTAAAGAGAGATAGCAAGAAAGACAATTTCAGTGGCATTCTCTCTTGATTCGGACTATGAAGGCCTCTTAATTCTGACTGTGGAAACAACAGAATATGGATTGAAGCATAAAAACCTAGACTTGATCATTTGGTGCGTGTCTATTTCTAATCTGTTTGAAAGCGTTGAAGTGGAGCACCCTTAAGCATTTTTGAAGCCATGATAAAGTAGTTCTGAGACATGAAGAGGGGATAATGGACTAATTGATGATAAAGCATCAATCCCTCTATCTTGAGGAAAAAAAGAGCACTATTACAGGAGGAGTAACACACTCATGAAGATCTACTATTCATAAAGAATCAAAGCAGTTTGATAGGGGGAGTCCCTGAGCACTCCTTTTCCATTGATGTTAAAGGGGGAGAGAAGAAGAATATTGCCATCAATAAAAAAGGGGGAGATTTTTGACCTGGATTATCATTGATGTCAATATGGCAATATTCTAGGAGAAACGGAGCAGATCCTTGAAGAAACAGGAGTAAGAAGCCAAGGAGCAAAGCCATTAGGGAAACCATTGGAAGAGCTCATTGGAATCTCAGAACAGGGGCAGTCAAAGAAAATCCAGAGGAAGAAATTCAACAGAAGAAGCAAAGAGGAACACACAGTGGAAAAAGGTAAGAACTAAGAAACAAAGAGGAACATGCATCGGGAGGAGAAGCCAATGGAAGAGCAGTTAACAAAGGAGCCATATTATGAGATAGAGAATATCAGAGAAGAGCTATTGGAGTAGTGTATCAGAAGCCATCGTGGAGCCATATTAGACCATAGAAGCGCAGAAATAGCTACTGGAGTGGAGAGTCGTTACTTTGTGTATCTGCGTGGAACCATGTCAGACTAGAAAAGAGTGGAGGAGTATATCTCGGGTTAAAGTATATAACCATATATATCGGGTTAAAGTATATAATATCGGGCTAAAGTGAATGCACATGGTTGTATTCCAAAAGGAAGATTTGTAACAGTGGCAGTGGTTTTCGGGTGGACGCTAGGTGGTAAGTGGTATTTAGAGGAGAGCGCTCGGCTCCATTTAATGGGTGACACGTAGCACTCGAGTGGAGAGAGAAAACAAATTTTTCAGGTGGTTATTTCCCTTGCAAATTTCTCACCAAAAATTCATGCAGGCCATTGGATCCAGAGTGGGTTGATCAACAGCGAAGGATCAATGGACGATTCCTGGTTGATCGGGTTAAGTGTTGACCATCGGATCATGAGAAGATCAATGGTGGAGGATCGCTAAGGAATACCGTGAAAAATAAATATCGATGGCTTTATCACTTTATTATGTTTCACATTGAATTCCTCAACTGGGATATGTATTACGGATCCATAACAATATGCTCTATTGTAATATCGCATCCAGAGCAATCATAAGTCTTGAAGAGAGTTAACAAGGGAAAACTGTCGAATGTGATAAGCTATGGACCCAACGGATGTATTAACTACCGTTTAATATCATATCGCATCATCCTCATCAGAATTATCATATCATATGTCTTAACAGGATGCCACATTGAAAAAGCCTATTGCGATATACAGTTGCGAACCTGATGGTCCTATTATATCGCGCCCTAATGGTATATCGCATCCACCGTATTGGGAGTTATGTATTGCAGTGTTTAAGGCCTTGTCACATTAAAACTCCGATCGCGATAATACGGCGGACTCGTTGCTCCATTGTAATGCGCCCTATTATAATATTGCGTCTGCTGCATCGAAAGATATGTTGTATGGTCCCGGGTTTAAAGGCTTAAAGCCTTGCCACATTGAAAGTGTCGATTGTGATATATATATATATATATATATATATATATATATATGGACCTGATGGAGTTATTAAAAACAGTTTATAATAATATCACGTCCGGGTATCGGGGAATTGGCTATGTTATGTGAAAATCTGTCAATTGTGATAAAGTTATGGAGGAGCGGACCCAATAAAGTTATAGATGCGGGCATAATGCATTTGAAGTCCGGACTTATGTGTTCGAAGGGTGTATTTTCATGTATTCTTGTGAATTTCGATAAGTAATGTTTCCCAGGTTTTTAAGGCCAAAAGCATAAATTAATGCTTCCAATAGTTTAGTGGGCCTGAACCATTGCGATAGCGATATGCGATAAGGTATGCCTCGAGAAACGTGCATAGGCGAGGAATTAAGAAAAGGATGTCCTACGTCCTATAGGAACGACTTACAAAAGATCCCCAGAAAGTTGCGATTGCAATTGGATAGTGACATGGCATGTGGGACCTCTCTATTAACAGAGGAAGCCATGGACCGGGAAGCCGAAGAAGTAAGCAAGTGTAGATGGATGAGCGAGCACAAAGTAAGCTAAAGTGACCGAAGGAGGGAAGCCAAAAGGTCGAGTGAGTGTTGAGGAAGCCGAAGCTCAAGAGAGTAAGGAGGAAGCCAAAGGTCAGGCGTATCAAGCATATAAAACAGAGAACAAGGAAAGTTTAGAGGTTGGAAAAACTGGAAGAACCAGAGGTTGCAGTAGGTCTAGCAGGACAGGAGGATGTCGAAGGTCCAGCAGGACAAGAGGAAGTTGAAGGTCCAGCAGGATAGGAGGAAGCCGACGGATGAGCAACTCTGTTGACCGGGCTAAATTGTGAAAGACTCAGACCAGCAGTGAATTAATCAGAGCTTAGTGCAGCTAATAGTAGACTCACTAAAGTTGTGTGGAGAGATTATCAGATATCATGATGGCTATTGCAGACTCTGTGTGGACAATATGAAGAGTTGTATAGACTTCTTCATATGAAAACTATTTTCCCTTGATGTTGTAGCATGGAGACTACAGTGAAGTTGTAAATAAACAGAACTCAGTAAAGAAGTGTTCTGAGAGCAGAACATTACTATAAAACATGCCTTGACAAGAGGGTTGGAGCCCTTGGGGTTGGTGCCTCAGAAGTTTGAAGGATTGGTTTCCTTGGAGTTGGTGCTTCTATATCCAAGTTTGGTGCCTTGACAAAACAGATCCAGACAGTTTGCAGTAGAGGGTTAGAGCCCTTGAGGTTGGTGCCTCAGAACTAGAAGGATTGGTGTCCTAGGAGTTGGTGCTCCTAATTCCAAGGTTGGTGCCTTTACAAAACAAAGTTGGTGCTTTGCAGGTTGGAGCCTCACAAAAGTCCAAGTTGGTGCTTAGCAACAAATTGGAATCATATCTATATTGTATCTATTTTATTGCAAAGATTATATTAATAAAGGCATTTATTCTTGTTGTTCATCTTCTGTTCTGAATATAAATGTTTTCACTGGTACAAATAGCAATTGAAAAGAAATACTGATTCACCCCCCCTCTCAGTATTTCCAACACCCATCTGGAGAGGTGGGTGCACAGGTTGTTTCGTCCATCATACCTTGCTTCCATCTGTGACTGAGGCTTTCCAAACCATATAAGCATCATCGTTCTGCATTTGCGCCAATTCTCAAAACAGCTTTGATATGCACCCCACCATCTTGTAGGCGTAGCTTGTAGAATTTTGTAGAATTTTCCTACAGATTAGCTAGCTCTAATTCCATGTAGAATTTTGTAGAATTTTTCTAAAAATCAGATAGCTCTGATACCATGTATAATTTTTTCTACATATCAGCTAGCTCTGATACCATGTAGAAATTTCCCACCTGTAGATCACCTGGTAATGCAATGTACTAAAGAAAAACACTTGATCTACTTCTACAAACAATTTAGCGGAAGCTTAATCAACCATGAGCAACATCAATAACAACACATATAACTGATAAGAAGGAATCAATCACACATGACACAGAAGAATTTACCCGAGGAAAGCACCTGACTAAAACCCCGTCTCTGTATTATCATACAAGTGGAAATATACTCTGGATTACACAAAGCCTTAGCTCAGAAGCTATCCAGCTCTCAGTACAATCCCTCTGCTACTCATAGACAATCAAAGGCTTCTCACAAACCTTCTCCTCTGCCCTCCAAGCCACCTATTTCTATGCACAGTTTTCCTAGGTCCTCCAGCTGCAACCTGTGTGATTTTCACCTCACACACAACACTGACCTCTGAAATAACTGAACAAACCTGAAGGAGATAAATCCTCATCATGGATGAGCTTCCTTTATAGGAAAAATATTCATCCAACTGATAGTACATTGTCCCTTCTTTGATCTCAACTAGGTCTCTGACAGAACTAACATGCATCAGTTATCCATGAGTGAATACACAGTTATCTGAAAATAATAGTTGTCACATGCATGCAAGCATCAACAAACTATATCTCATTAATTTAACAACTTGTTAAATTAATCTAACTGAACTTGACTAAGTTAAACTAAGTCAACTGATCCTCTCAATATAGAACTCATCCTTAATTCCTCAATTAATGGAGCAAATCAAGGACACATTCCCCAATTAGTGGAGAAATAGTTGCATGTTCTCACAAAGACTTCAAGTTTAATTTTCCATAACTAATTAACTCATGGAGATTAATTAATTAATATTTTAAACTATTGTTAAGACCACATTCATTTTTACTTCCTATAGTTAGACCAGGGACTATTAAAAATAGGAAGGGACCCAGAAATGTTATTTTTAGAAGTTTCTATTTTTAGCAGTTTCACCTCTCACCCAAGGTGGCCAAAATGCTCATTGGCCAAACTGCTATTTTTAGACATGCTATTTTTAGTAGATCTATTTTTATCACTTTCTAAATTTAGCATTTCTTATTGCACACTTTTCAACACTCCCTCTCAACAAGAAAGGTTTCCTTTCTAACCCAATCCAGTAACTCTAGAATGTTCTGCATGCAACACATCTACCAAGTGTGGTTGCTCCAGCAACACTCGGAACAAAAAAGACTCCCAACTGACCACTCTTTTGGGCTAGAAACATACTCTGATGTTGAAGCTCTACCTGCTGCTGACAAGTGCTCCCTCTCTGACCTCTACGCTAATGCAACATCTCCATCCATCTCGCACCATTGCACTCTTCTTTGTGCTACCCTTCACAGTGCAACACACTTGTGCCTCTTGCATTGCTGCAGCTTGCATGCTCTACACTGTCCTGGGCTTCCCTACACTTTAGCTCTATCTGCCGCTCCATCTGCATCTATCTCTACCCAGTCATTCAGTTCCTGCTACTTCATATTGGGGCTTCTGTAGCAAGGTCTCATCCAAGAGGTTTGGGTACCTCAATGATCCTGCCCCTCCTCCTTGGGACAATCACTCTACATCGCCCCACCTCCTCCCTGGAGGTATGGCTACATGTGATCCCTCTGCCCACCTAGCTCGAAGTTTCCCCCTACTGGAGGTCTCTACATGAGTGGATGCCTCCACTCTGTCTCCTCTCGGCTTCCCCAGTTGTGGTTGCTCCACAACCTCCTGAAGCTGCTTCACCAATTGTGGCTTCTCCACAATTGTCTGAGACTTCTTCTGGCACTGCATGTTGAGAGGTAATTTACTCTCCCTCTCAACCACCAAGTATCTAACCTTTTCCTTGCTCCTCAAGGCTTTGCATGCATCTTGTACCTCAAGTGCATATAGGTTCTTGGCTAGCACACCAATCTCTTTCATATTTCCTGTCGTCACGAATTTTTCTGGGAAAAGAGTTGATTTTAAAACAACGATATCTCCCTCATCTGAACTTCGATTCAGCCAAATTTTTTTGAATTTGGGTAATTTTTTGCAAGGAATCTGAATCTGCTATTTGTTTCTGAAAATTTTGTGTAGAAATTTTCATATATGCTCTGCAAACTCTCGGCCCAAAACTCAAAACTTTGAAATCTCCTCTTCTTGTATATTGTTCTTGATTGATCACCTGTGCTCCGATACCATGTAGAATTTTGTAGAATTTTCTTACAAATCAGCTAGCTCTAATACCATGTAGAATTTTGTAGAATTTTTCTACAAATAAGCTAGATTTGATACCATGTATAACTTTTTCTACAGATCAGCTAGCTCTAATACCATGTAGAAATTTCCCACTTGTAGATCACCTGGTAATGCAATGTACTAAAGAAAAACACTTGATCTACTTCTACAAACAATTTAGCAGAAGCTTAATCAACCATGAGAACCATCAATAAGAACACATATAACTGACAAGAAGGAATCAATCACACATAACACAGAAGAATTTACCCGGGGAAAGCACTTGCCTAAAACCCCATCTCTGTATTATCATACAAGTGGAAATATACTCTGGATTACACAAAGCCTTAGCTCGGAAGCTATCCAGCTCTCAGTACAATCCCTCTGTTGCTCATAGACAGTCAAAGGCTTCTCATTAACCTTCTCCTCTGCCCTCCAAGCCTCCTATTTCTATTCACATTTTTCCTGGGTCCTCCAGCTGCAACCTATGTGATTCTCACTTCACACACAACAGTGACCTCTGAAATAACTGCACAAACCTAAAGGAGATAAATCCTTCTCATGGATGAGCTTCCTTTATAGGAAAAAAATTTATCCAACTGATAGTACATTGTCCCTTCTCTGATCTCAGTTGGGCCTATGACAGAACTAACATGCATCAGTTATCCATGAGTGAATACACAGTTATCTGAAGATAATAGTTGTCACGTGCATGCAAGCATCAACAAACTATATCTCATTAATTTACCAACTTGTTAAAGTAATCTAACTGAACTTGACTAAGTTAAACTAAGTCAAATGACCCTCTCAATATAGGACTCATCCTTAATTCCTCAATCAATGGAGCAAATCAAGGACACATTCCCCAATTAATGGAGAAATAATTGAATGTTCTCACAAAGACTTCAAGTTTAATTTTCCATAACTAATTAACTCATGGAGATTAATTAATTAATATTTTAAACTGTTGTTAAGACCAAATTCGTTTTTACTTCCTATAGTTAGACTAGGGACTGCTAAAAATAGGAAGGGACCCAGAAATGCTATTTTTAGAAGTTTTTCTTTTTAGCAGTTTCACCTCTCACCCAAGGTGGCCAAAATGCTTATTGGCCAAACTGATATTTTTAGACAAGCTATTTTGAGTAGATCTATTTTTAGCACCTTCTAAATTTAGCATTTCTTGTTGCACACTTTTCAACATAGCTCACAGTGCCCATTTCAGAGCATCAAAACATTGTTGTTCTGGCACCTCTCTTTCAAATTTGTTCAGGAATTCATCCACCGCTGTTGTTAGGGTCCCACCCTAACCCCCTTATTTATGTCATGGGATCACGTCATAGTCAAGAGTCAATAAAGCCCATATTAATAATTGTAAGTGGTTAACCCGCAATTAATGACGGGACCACAGTTAGTTGCAAATGGGTGGAAGTATTAGTTAGATGGTAAATGGGCGGTAGTATTAGATAGATGGTATTAATAAAATCCACGATATTGGCTCGTGGTATTGCATGAATGAGTCATATATAAAGGATAGAGACTCCCTGCGAGGAGTATTGTGTCTTGTTTTGTAATCGAGCTCTGCTCTATTGGAGGTTTCCCCCTCGAAGAGGCCTGTGAACATTTCTCTCTGGATAATAAAATCATTGCTATTCTGTGCTCTGGGTATATTTTCTTCGCATATTTTGTGTTCTCGGTATCTATTCTTTGCAAATTCTCTGTTTGGGTATCGCTTTGCAGGTTAAGAGCATAACAAGTGGTATCAGAGCACTTTCCAGGGCCCGGTGGGATCTCCAAATTTTAGCAAAATTTTTTAGGCTAGAGACGTGTTCCGGCGTCTTTAAACCACGGGATCTGTCGTTAAGCGCATAAACCTGCGGATTTGGGGAGGCATGCACGCAGGAAATACAAGAGGTGGTCACATCTGTTGGACTCCCTTGTAACCCCTGTGGGTACCCCTTCGAGTAGTAGCGCATTAGACAGAACCGCGCACGGACTGTCTTCCACGTACCCTCTGGGTATATAGGAAGCCCCCTAGCTCCCTTGAAACCTCGCCATAGATAAACCTTCGGCCGTCTTGTTGCTACAGTACACCGAGAACAGCACTCGAAGAGATTACTCGCCCGTACGATAGGGTAGTCGGGTTGTACGGCTAAGGGTACGGTCAATCCTTGTTAGTTAGAGCCCTGAAACATTGGGCCGAGTACTACTGTCGGACCCTTATGTATATTGCGATATGTAGCACCTGACACTCCTCAAGACCATAGTTCCCTTTTCTATCAGGGGATCACACATCATCTATTCCAGATCAGCGTGTGCAAAGAAGTGCCGCAGCAGCAGACATCAGTCCCGCCACTCCATTAGATCAGCAGCAGCAGTTGTTCCACCATTTAGATCTCCCAGATCTGATATTCCAGATCAGCAGCAGCAGTTGTTCCACCAGTCAGATCTCCCAGATTAGCCATATTGGAGTAGTTGGAAAGGGTTCCTGTACCTGGATATAATTTTCGCAGGACTTATGGTGGCATTGACATTTTGAGGGTTTGGCGACTGCAGTATTGATCAGAAAGGAGTAAAACTCCGTTAGGAGTTTTCCAAAAAAAAAAAAAAAAAAAGTCTGAGATCTTCCAGGGCGCTTATTGGTGACCTAGCCCATCAGAATCAGGACGACGAGCTGAGCAAGGTGGTACCATTCAATTCTTGGCAAAAAAAAAAATTCGGCGGTCCCAAATTTTAGTCAGACGGGTGTATGGTAGAAACTCGCGCTCAAGCAATGGCCAATGAAAGGGCTCAAGCAATGGCCAATGAAAGGATAGAAAAAATAGAAGAAGAGGTGCACTCCCTCCACTCTGTGGTGGAAAGGGTCAAAAAACATCTTAAAGGATTAGAGTGCCTAATACAGGACAAGGGCAAGGAGCCAACCCACGAGGAGGCGTATAAGGGTCATGAATACCATGAGGGAGAGTCTAGCCACTCTCCTCACGTCTGGCACACCCATCCACCACCCAATCAGAGACCTCCCAAGTTGGATATGCAGAAATTTGACGGTTCTCACACGTCCACATGGCTAGCACAAATGGAGCAGTATTTTCAATTGAATCATATCAGAGATGAGGGGACTAAGCTTATGGTGGGCACCATGTACTTGGACAGTGAACGATGGCAATGGAAGGAATGGTATCAGCGTTGCAATGGAGAATTTCAGAATTGGGGCCAATTTACCAAAGCTCTTCGAAATCGCTTTGAACAGGAAGACTCTTTTTTGGGGCGTCTCACTAAGCTCCGACAGACGGGTACAGTGGATGAATATATTACCGCTTTTGAAGCCTTAGCCTTCCGCACTAAGGGTCTCACAGATGAATTCTACATGGAATGCTTTATCAGCGGTCTTAAAGAAGCCATCAAAGCTCAGGTTCTACTCCACCACCCCCCCACATGGAACGAGGCTTGCCAGGTAGCCCGTAAGGTGGAAAGGGCATTAGCAGCTCAATCCAGCCGCCCCAACTTTACTGCTAAAGGTCGTCCCTCACAGGCTCCCAATATGACCCAAACACTTAAGGTTCAAAAGGTGTCACCTGCAGAAATGGCCGAAAGAAGGAAGCAAGGACTATGTTACTACTGTGATGAAAAATATTCCCCGGGTCATAAATGCAAAGAGCACAAGTTTTTTCAAATAGATGCCACTGACTACAGCTCCACCGAGGAAGATCCACCACTTGGGGAACCAGAGGTGACCGAAGAAGATAACCAACAGGAGATGGTATCTGATGAACCCATGATTTCGCTACATGCATTGGCAGGAATTTCTTCACCTCAAACTCTCAAAATCAGGGGTTTTATTAAACATCGGCCAGTAATAGTTTTGATTGATAGTGGAAGTACCCATAATTTCATCCACCAAAAGATCGCTAAAGCAGCACATTGTTATGTCCGAGCAGTTTCTAACTTCCAAGTCCAAATTGCAGATGGAGGCACAATGAAATGTGAAGGTCGCTGTGAAAATGTCAAACTTCAAATGGGGGATTATCAATTGAAAACCCACATGTTTGCAATACACATGGGGGGTTGCGACATTGTCCTAGGTGCGGAATGGCTCCGCACTCTTGGGCCAATCACAATGGATTTCCGGGAGTTATATATGAGTTTTAAGCAGAACGACTACACACATACCCTCCGTGGGCTACAAGCGGGAGCCCCTTCTATCATAAGCTCGCATCGTATGGAAAAATTGTTAAAAAAGGGCCATCATGGAGTAGTAGCTCAATTTAATGCCATCCAGGTAGTAGATACCATGTCTTCGCCAATTCATCCTGAGATGCAACAGATTTTGAATAAACATCGGATGGTCTTTGACAAACCTCATGAACTTCCACCCTCACGAGGAGAACATGATCATAGCATCACATTGGTCCCAGGGGCCCAACCCCCAAATGTGCGGCCATACAGACATCCGTTCACCCAAAAGAATGAAATAGAAAAAATCATCAAGGAATTGTTGGAAGCAGGTGTCATTCGTCCTAGTATTAGTCCTTACTCATCTCCAGTCGTCATGGTCCTCAAGAAAGATGGGGAGTGGCGGATGTGTCCAGACTTCAGGGCCCTCAATAAGTTAACAGTCAAAGATAAATTTCCCATCACAGTGGTTGACGATTTGCTGGACGAACTCAATGGGGCTCAATTCTTCACTAAATTGGATCTTCGCTCAGGCTACCACCAAATTCGCATGAAGGAAGTTGACATTCCCAAGACAGCTTTCAGAACTCATGAAGGCCATTATGAGTTCTTGGTCATGCCATTTGGCCTCTGTAATGCCCCCTCTACTTTTCAGAGCCTTATGAATCACCTCCTCAGACCATATCTCAGAAAATTTGTCCTGGTCTTCTTCGATGACATCCTCATCTATAGTGGCACTTGGGCGGCACATCTTAAGCATGTAGATATCCTCTTGCAACTGCTCGACAAGCATAAACTATTTGTCAAAATGTCTAAGTGTGCATTTGGCATGGAAGAAGTTGAGTATTTAGGCCACATTGTGGGCCGTGAAGGTGTCAAGGTTGATCCCAAAAAGATCCAGGCAATGCAAGAATGGCCTCAACCTAAGACCTTGAAAAGCTTGAGAGGATTTTTGGGTCTCACAGGCTATTATCGTAAATTTTTCCGCAACTATGGCCGCATAGCGAAGCCCCTGACGCAACTTCTCAAGAAAAATTCCTTCTTCTGGAATGCAGAAGCACAACAGGCATTTACCGCTCTCAAAACAGCCATGTGTTCCACTCCGGTCTTAGCCCTACCGGACTTCACCAAAACATTTGTCATTGAATCTGATGCTTCGGGAACAGGTATTGGAGCAGTCTTAATGCAGGAAGGGCGACCATTGGCCTTCACCAGCCAACAACTAAGTGGGAAGAACTTGGGCCAATCTACCTATGAGAAGGAAATGATGGCCATCTTACATGCAGTTGAGATCTGGCGACCCTACTTGTTGGGGCGACATTTCCAAATCCACACAGATCATCACAGTCTTAAATATTTTTTGGAGCAACGCCTATCTTCCCCCCAACAAAATAAATGGTTAGCCAAAATGTTGGGTTATGATTATGAGATCATTTACAAGAAAGGGAAAGACAACAGGGTAGCAGATGCATTGTCACGCCAATTTGAGGAGGAAAGTACTCTGCTCGCAATATCCCTCCCCATTCCAGACTGGATTGAAGAGGCTCGCGGGGAATGGTTTTCACATCCTGAGCTCTCCCAACTCATTTCTCAATTACAGGCAGATCCAAATTCCAGCAAGGGCTACTCGTGGCAGAATGATATTCTTCGCTACAAGGACAGAGTTGTCATATCACCAACATCCACCCTCAAAAGTCGCATTTTGGCAGAATTGCACTCTTCTCCCATTGCAGGACATTCGGGCTTTCAGAAGACATACGCTCGCACCAGAAGATCATTTTTTTGGACCGGCATGAAACAGGACATCCTTACTTTTGTAGCAGAATGTGACGTCTGTCAACGCCACAAGGGGGAAACCGTCAACACACCAGGCACATTACAACCATTGCCCATTCCGGCGTCAATTTGGATGGAGGTCTCCATGGATTTCATTACAGGTCTTCCAAATTCTGGGAACAAATCAGTCATCATGGTGGTTGTGGACCGACTATCGAAGTATGCTCATTTCTGAGCTCTACCCCAACCATTCACACCTACTTTGGTTGCTCAAACTTTCATGGATCAAATCTTCAAATTGCATGGCATGCCCACTTCGATTGTGTCCGACCGCGACCCAATCTTCACCAGTAATTTTTGGTAGGAGCTCTTCAGAATACAAGGCACTCAACTCAAACTCAGTACTTCATATCATCCGCAAACAGATGGTCAAACCGAAGCCGTCAACAAATGCCTAGAAACCTACCTTAGGTGTTTCACTTCAGAAAAACAACACCTTTGGGCACAGTGGTTACCTCTGGCGGAATGGTGGTATAACACCAACTATCATGCCACCACCAAAATGACTCCCTATGAAGCAGTCTATGGACAACTTCCGCCGTCCCCTACTTCTTATCTCACGGGGTGCTCCAAAGTACAAGCAGTGGATCAACTCTTACAACACCGTGCAACCATGCTGGCCCACTTGCGCGAGAATCTTCATCAAGCTCAGAACCGTATGAAGCAACAGGCTGACCAACATCGCTCAGAGCGCCAATTTCAAGAAGGGGATCAGGTCTTTTTGAAGCTGCAACCATATAAGCAAACATCACTCAAAGACAAGGGCTGTCAAAAGCTCTCTCCAAAATTCTACGGACCATATCAAGTACTTCAGCGCATTGGAGAAGTGGCTTACAAGCTGGCTTTGCCACCTACAGCAAAAATCCACCCAGTTTTCCATGTATCGTGCCTCAAGAAAGTGATTGGGAACAATTGCCGAGTTCAAACCAGTCTACCTGAATTGGATGAAGAAGGATCAATCTGGCTTCAACCTGAACAGGTTCTAGACACACGAGACAAGCACCTGCGTGGCCGCATGATTACGGAGGTCCTAATCAAATGGAAAGACACCTCGCCGGAAGATGCAACTTGGGAACCAGCCGCTATTCTTCAGCAGTTTCCGCAGCTTCAGCCTTGAGGACAAGGCTAGTCTTAAGGGGGAGGGCATGTTAGGGTCCCACCCTAACCCCCTTATTTATGTCATGGGATCACGTCATAGTCAAGAGTCAATAAAGCCCATATTAATAATTGTAAGTGGTTAACCCGCAATTAATGACGGGACCACAGTTAGTTGCAAATGGGCGGAAGTATTAGTTAGATGGTAAATGGGCGGTAGTATTAGATAGATGGTATTAATAAAATCCACGATATTGGCTCGTGGTATTGCATGTATGAGTCATATATAAAGGATAGAGACTCCCTGCGAGGAGTATTGTGTCTTGTTTTGTAATCGAGCTCTGCTCTATTGGAGGTTGCCCCCTCGAAGAGGCCTGTGAACATTTCTCTCTGGATAATAAAATCATTGCTATTCTGTGCTCTGGGTATATTTTCTTCGCATATTTTGTGTTCTCGGTATCTTTTCTTCGCAAATTCTCTGTTTGGGTATCGCTTTGCAGGTTAAGAGCATAACAGCTGTCAACCCATCATACATAGGTAGATCACTTACCTCTGTTGTCATGCAGTGCAGTGATCTTACCATCATGTTGCAATTGAGCATGGTTACCTCGTGTAATTGGTTCTGCCATCGTTCTATTTCCTCATCTGAATATGATGTGCAGGAGCTTTCGTGCTCCCACGAAATCCTGCCATCTGCTGTTGGATTCATCCAGTCTTTCCCCCGTGTGAAGATTTTGTAGATACAATCCAGATCATCGTCACATATTGGCTCTGTATAGCGCGAGCCTTCCGCAGGGTCTAAAGGTACCACTACGCGTAGTGACCTTTTCTCAAAAATCATTTTTTGCTTCTTCATATTTATCACTCCATTCATATCAGTGGCCCAATCTATTGCCAATAGCATGGGATAGTGATTTTTGTCATCAACTATCTCTATCACTTCAGAATCTGCAAGCACGCTTGCACCTTTGATGTCTACCGTTATTCCCTGCAACCTTCCCATGGGTAGGATCTTCTGCTAGTTCACCATTTGCAATTGAATAGGGGACCATTGCAACGCAGGCCTGCCCATGCGCTCCCATGTCTGCTTTGGTAGTACGTTCGCATCTGATCCTAAATCTAGAATCACTTGATCCATTTCATATTCCCCGATTTGCGCATTCAGTCTCATCTCCCTTCATGTTTGTGTTGTGTGCTTCCCGAGCTTCTAGAATATGTGTGGTTCTCCCGACCCAGTGCACCTATTGATGAGTTCCTGTAGTCCCTTAATAGCGTTGTTGTCACGTAGCAGCTTCATGCATGTCTCCAGAAAGGTAGAAAGCATTGACGAGTCCATCTCCGATTCTAGTTTATCTTTACTACCTGAAGTGGAGGCCTCCATGAAGCTCTTCTTAGCTTCCATGAATGTCTCCTTTGCGCGCTCCAAATCGAACTCTGGTTCCTTTGTAGGAGCCTTGTGAACCCAAGCACTTTCTTTGGGTTGCTTTCCCTTGTCATCTCTTGTCGTAATACCGCTTCAGAGCACAATGTTTACATTCAAGTCCTCTTCGCGCGGCTCAGACCTTATAATCTGCAGATTCTGAGTCAACGAAGGCTGGAGTATTCCTTTATCGCGCAACCTCGCTATCAGTGTAGGGAAGTCCTCCATCTCATGATCAAACCAGGTACAATATAAACATGATGCTCTCGTCAGATTTGTACAATCGTGGGCATAATGCCTTGGCCCTCCCCAATTGTAACAAATCAGCTATCCGTGACCCCTTCTTGGTCCCATTCCACCTCAACCTCGTCTACGCCACTGAAGTCCAGTGTGCGCCATGCCTGCAGTTTGATTGAGGGCTCGCGTTTCGGTTTGCACCCTATAGTTAGGGGTCCGATCCATCATCAGTTCATAACTACTACAGGTGCGTTCATCATGGCCTACTGATCTGCAGAAATTACAGAACAACTATTGGGACGTCTACATATACTTTTGTAATAGGCGACAATTATCTGTAGCGTGTTTTCCTCCTATCTGACAAATCATGCACCATAATGCAGGATTCACGCTCGGTCCTGCTTGTGCCTCTGGTCTTAATGGCATCAGCCCTCCTCCCGTTAGGTAAATCGTGAAGACTGGACAATGGTCCTTGTCATGCCCCTAGCCTTTGCATTTTATGCACCATACCTCCTCGCACTCCTCTGGCCGAGTTGTCCTGTCCTGTTTCAAACTCTGCATTTTCAGACACAAATTTTTTAGTTGCACGTGGATTTGTTGGACTCCCAGGCCAGGATCTTGTATAGGGGTCTCATGCAGTCTCATTGCAATCTCCAAATCTTTGGCCTGGGTGGATCCTTAGATGTTGTGTTAGTGACACTACAAACCATGCGTGGCGTTGTCCATCCATCAAGGTTATGTTGGCTTCGCGAATCATACTCTTCAGTCTCTTATCTAGCTCCCAGGGGGTCTCATCTAGAATCATCACGATATCCTTAAACCTGATAATCGAATGTGTCTTCGATTTTGGCCTACGAAATTCCCTGTTCATCGCAGCCTGGATATTTGCAATCCCCGCATTTGTATGGTCATTAGAATTCTTAATGTACCATGTCAATGTGCGATCCTACAATGCGCTTACCAGTGTTGACTTCTTTATACTTTCATCCATGACTCCTTGTGCTTCCCATACAACTCTTACTACGAACCAAAATTGGTCCGGATCTTCGTTCCCTACTCCTTTGAACACTGGAAATTTTATCGCACTTGCCATATTGAACTGTGGTGGTGGTAGAGGTGGTGTGGGTGGAGATGGGGGTGAAGATGGTGAGACTGGTGGTTGTATAGGTGGATGTGGTATGCACGGAATTTGTTGTCTTATCAAACTGATCGCACTTCTTGGTGAAACTTTCGCGAGCTCTTCCTCGCTTTCTCATCGAGCCGAAATCAAGGGGCTATTCTCTATCTCTGTGCTACCTTCATTTCTATACATCCTCCAAGTCCGCATAGCCCCAAACATCAATTTATTCGCATAACCCGCTTTTCACACAATAGCATTTTAATCCAAGTGTTCAAAGATTTACAGTACTTACCTCACGGTCCTTTGAGGAAGTGTTGTTCCGCCTCACTGTAGCTAAATAAATTATCTACCGTGAACTTGGTGATAAACCCTCCTATAATTCAATCGAGCCAATGGTCCACAGTGCACACAATATTATCTTTCGATGCTTCTAGTCTGCACACCAACTCTGGATTCCACACAATCGGTTTATTGAGCCTACACCTTCCTTGACTGTCTACTAGCTTCATGATCCACTTGTATAACTTAAAGGGGAAGGATGCAAAGAAAATTTCGTGGATTTCTGTATATAAGTAACGCTCTAACCATTTTTCCTTTGATACTCACAGATTCCTGTTTTCCTGTGCCACAAACTCGTGAATCTTTTTGTCCAACCACCATTCAATTTCTTTCTTCATCAGATTCCAGTGACACAACATCAGACATCCCTTATGCATATCTCAGTCCCAGCAACAGAACCATTTGTTGGCTTTTTGGGACCTGACCCAGGTTTGGAGGTGATTTAGCCAAACAAATCCCGGTAGTACTGGCCCTTCCGACAACAGGCCGTGGAACGCGGACTGAGGTATCACACGAAGTAGTATGGGAGGGTGTTAGAACCAGGTTTCTGCACCCTGGAGATTGTTATAGACATTTTTGTGCCTTACAGCTCTAAGCATGAAATGTCCATAAACCAAGGGATCCTAAGTCCCTAAAAGTGTTGTTCCGGCCCCTAAAGGAACAAGGTCAACAAATTACAGCTTCTCCCAGATGTTCTCCACCAGAAACTGCTCAGAATCAGTCAAATCAGGATCATTTCAGCTGCTCCACTAGCTAGCTGCATTGCATAGCACCCAAGTACACTAGCTAGGTGCGTTGCAACGCACCTAAATTCAATACCAGGGTGCATTGAGCGGGAAATGACAAATCGCAGTATCATTCCGTGAGGTGGACAGACAATGGAAGCTTCCAGAATCTTCCCCAATGACACTTGCCTCACTGAGTTCGACCAAGGATGAGTAAGAGGCTCTCAGTCTCCAAGTGGAAGCAAGAACTGACAAAGAGAAGCCACTAGTCAAAACATAAGCTGACTCATCCTCTTTGCATACATCTATATATGGATCCCTCATCCCAGAGATCCAGAGGCTGAAATTTTGTACATTGCAGAGAATTGTTGTTGGTTTTGAGATAGATATCAAAGTATTGGGTGATTTATGCTTTGTTGGAGGTGAAGAGGGGATTCTATGCTGGGAGGTTGATGCTGGATCAGGAATCATCGGTTGTAACTCCTCCTGGATCTTCTTGTTATATCAATAAAACTATTTGAGTTTCTCCTACATGCTTGTGTATCATTGATGTTTGTTACATTTGTATGTTTAGCTTAAATCTGATCCTAAGCTATTTATGAATATAAATCCATGTCTTTGTGTATTTTTCTTCTTCTGTGATCTTACAGGAACTTGGTGAAGCTGGGCAAGTAAGGGAGCAGGTAGCTGGAAGCTGTCAAAGAGGAGAGAGATTGGATCAAAGGACTAGCGCAAGACACAGGTTGGTTCATCCTATTCCTCTTCATTTATAGTTCATAAAGAAGAATACGAAAGTAGTTTTCTCTGTTTGTTTCTAAGGTCACTGTCACACCTTTGTGGGATAGGGTCGTTCTGAATAGACACTTTTCCCGTTAACAAAATGGCAACCATACTGGCAGCTGTTCAAGCGATACAAAGATTTCGACACTATGTCCTCTTTCGGAAAACTACCATTTTGTCAGATTGCAACCCCATGACTTATATATTGTCTCGACAATTGCTAGGGGGCAAATATTCAAAATGGATAGCAATCCTTCAAGAGTTTGATCTGGAATTTGTAAAATCCAAGTCAAAGAAAGCTCTAGCTTTTGCAGAACTATTATGCGATCTCCCATCGTCGTCCAACGATGAAACATCCTAAGAATCAATCGTGGATGAGAATTTGTTTCTGATATCTACAAGCAATGAGTGGTATGGAGATATAATAATTTATCTCCAAACCCAAAAATTTAGGCCAAACACCTCACACTCTGAACAAAAACGTATTCGATACCAAGCAAAAGACTACATGATCGTCGGTGATACACTTTACCGTCGTGGTATCGATACAGTTCTGAGAAGGTGCCTCACCCATGAGGAAGCCAAAAAAGTGCTGAATGAGTGTCATTCAGGCGCCTGTGGAGGGCATCAATCTGGATATGCTACAGCACAAAAAATCTTACGAGCAGGATACTTCAAAGATTGCATAACCGTAGTCAGAAGTTGCCATGCTTGTCAAATTTTTGATAGAAAAACCAGAAGACCACCCGCACCTCTACAGCCAATAGTTGTTTTTGGGCCATTTGCCAAATGGTGCATCGATTTCATGACATGTAACCCCACCTCGACTGGGGGGCATGGGTATATCATAGTCGCAGTTGACTATTTTACCAAGTGGGCCGAGGCGATGCCTACATTAGATAATACTGGTGAAACAACTGCCCTTTTCTTTTTCAATCATGTAGTCGCCAGATTTGGCGTACCACAGGCTATAGTCACAGATCATGGATCTCATTTTCGCAATCACATGATGGTCGAATTAGCTGCCAAACTAGGGTTGTCTCACGACAGCTCTACTCCGTATTATCCGCAAGCCAACGGACAAGTTGAAGCGATCAACAAGGTCCTGAAGCGCATGTTGCAAAGGATGATCAGAGTTCACAAAAGAAGGTGGCACCTAATCCTGTACTCAGCCTTGTGGGCTTACCGAACATTGGTAAGGAATGCAACCGGGTTCACACCTTTCCAACTGGTATATGGCCTGGAAGCAGTCTTACCAATCCAGTGTGAAATCTCGTCTCTCAAACTCGCAATTGATCTCCTCCCCGGAACTTCAGAAGAAGAGGCTCATTTCTTGGAATTAATCCAATTGGATGAAACCCGTCGTGACGCCGCTTTGGCTAGCGAAGCCCATAAGAAATGAATCAAGGCGCAGTTCGACAAAAATGTCAAACCCCGTGTCTTCTCAGAAGGCGACTTGGTCTTGCTTTACAACCAAGAATCCGATAAATTGGGAGCAGGTAAATTTAAGTCTTTATGGATGGGCCCCTATATTGTTAAACGAGTGTTAGCGAAAGGAGCCTACGAGTTAATGGATTATGACGGAATTCCACTGGCGCAACCCCGTAATGGGTTGTACCTCAAGCATTACTATGCATAAATAGTAACCAATATGCTTTTGTTATATTTTTGTTTTCGCTAAAGGGTTTGTTTTGGTCGAGTAATCCACTTTTTACACTTATTGCAGATGTTAAACCTATTGGAGCCATGTGTTGGATATGCTGACGGAGCGAGTCGTAGTTCGCGGAACCTGTTGGTTGAAGGGAAAGTACCCCTAGAGTCCTTTGGGCTGAGACTCTACCAGACTGAAAATTGCTTATACAAAGAAACACACACACACAGCCATCTTTTTTACTTTTAAGCAAATTCTAATGTTTAGGGTACATACCTAAGGTCCTACGTCCGAGAAGACCGTTAGGGTGCAAACCCTTCTTGGAGTTCCCTTCTTCTTTCTCTGACCTGCAAGACAAACAAATCAAAGAACACAACAGTACATGTATAGAAGTTTATGTATAAATCATCTTTATGCTATAAAGTTAGTTATAAATAATCTTTAAGTAACTACTTTCATAAGAATTCAACACAAGAATCTCATAAGCATAAAGAAAGATTATTCGGGAACAAAGACGTGTTTCTTTATATATAAAGGCAAATAAAGTACATATATCGGAAAGATATCACCTGAACACCTTCAGCAGGCTCCAAGCAAGCTTCCTCCCGGATTCGTTCCAGCCTCCAGCCTTCAACAAGAGCTCCTTCCAAGTCTTACTCAATGATGATGTCAAGGATGAATGATCACCAATACACATGGAAACAAGGGTTTCCTATGCAAGATGGGGGAAGTGCAGAATGCACCAAGGACTTCAGACCTGGTTTAAGGGAAAAATCTCAGCATAATAATCTTGCTCTCCTTTCTCTCTCCCCTTGGCCTTCCCTTTGATGTCTTTTTATACCCTCTCCAAAGTAGTTTTTTAGTTAGGAGTTGGTTGGGAACAGTTGGGCCACGGGCACTAACAGGTGATCCAGCAGGTAAACCCGCGATCACCGCCCGAAAAAGAGGAAATTATATTTTTTTAAGTGTTTTAATAGATACACGCGGGTTGGGTATGACAGACCCGCGTGTACACGCGTTTAACACAGGGCAAAGTCGCGTACAGGGAATAAAACACTGTTTTTTAAATTTTTGGACCAGGTCTGGAAGGAGGGGTTGCCCTAGGCCATAAGTGCAGCATCACAAACCATAAGAGTGAGATTTGGAGCTATAACAGATGCCCCCTAATGTATGAGGTCAGAAGGGGAACATGATGGCCGAAATACATTAAGTAAGTACAAGGAAAGGAACTCTGCCGAAAAACCGAGGAGGACTTCACCGGAATTCAGCCTGCCAAGCCACCGAAAGGAGATCAGAAAGAAACACTGTCTGAGGCGGGCATACCCATGCTCAGGAAAAGTAAAGCATGTCCGCATATCAAGTACAAGCGGATCCACTAAGTATACAAGTATAAATGACTGTAAAAATACATAATGGATCATTTGATCATAATGAGTAAGTACATGTCTAAATATCACATATAAAACTGTCAATGATGCTGAAAGATGCAACGGATCACTGAAATCAAAGACTGATCCCATAAGGTACCAACTGAACATGATGGAATAGGATGGTACTACACTGCAAACTCAGGTGCCAGCATATAGAATGTCGCCATGACTGACTGCAACATATAAGGTGGAGTGGTATCAACTAGCAGCAAGAGGAGCAACTGTCAAGTGAACCAATGAATGCTGATACAACCTGAGGTCTTCACCGACCGCCGTGGTACATTTCTACACCATGGGAATAAATGATCTGAAGTCGACCATGTGAGAAATCGTTTGATTACCGGTCATTGATGTATACCGTTAACAAACGCGAGACTACTCACCGATAATGATAATGAGCGTCAAGGTACCCAGTACAATCTAACAAGTGTGAATAGATGAGCCGAAGTCGAACACCTGTAAGAATCTATCAATCAGGAGACAATGATGGTTTCCCACTGTCGATAGCGAGGAATCTGCCACTAATGACTGCAAACCCCAAGGTACTGCCAAATGGACTCTAGATCTTTGCCCCAGAGCAATGAGTCGGAGTCGATAGGGAAAGATCCGCTAGAAGGAAGGCATTAAGGCATCCTCCATCAATCTAGCGCGAGTGTAACCCGTAGGCCAATAATGTGGAAGGAATCGGACGAAAAAGATGTAGTAACCCAACCGAAAGTACGTTTCCGGCGTACACAAGATGTGGCTAGCGCACGGCAGAAACCCTCTGAACCAACCAATAATGAAAGCCGACACAGAGGCGAGGTATCCACCAATAGGGTCAAATGGAAACCAAGGTACTGCACGAATCCCAATGTGTGATAATGTATGCTGATGTCGAACACAAGGGAAACCACTCAGTCAAAGACCCATGATACTGATCGATGCTGAGCACAAGGTGACCTATCAATAATGAAAATAGGGCCAGGGTGCGGTCTCTAGGTCTGCCCTCAGAGCAATGTGTCATCGTCGATAAGGACAAGACCCGCCAGCAAGAAGTCAATGGGGACCTTCTCAAACCGGCACGAGTGAAGGACCAATATAACTGATGTGATGATAGACATGACACTGACAACCAGGGATGGCCGACTGAAAAATGAGTCAAGAGACACCGCGGAAAGGCCGACTCAGGCTAACTTCCCTTGAACAAAAGCACGACTCAATGTGACTATGTGGCAGCATATAATGAATCTGTATAAGTTCGTCATGCAGGAGGCACGAACGAACCCTCCATATGATTGGAAGAGATAACCAATCGGGGGAGAACTGACTCGATAACAAGGTTATGGCTTACCTAAGTCAAACTAAATCCCACCCATGCGGAGGAGACTTTGTTTTGAGTGCTTTGTTCAAGGGCGACACGACTGACTCTAGCTGCCAACAATAAATGGAAGTAATGTCCCTGTTCCCGCTCTTTTTTGGAATATTTAATTTTTTTGTCTTTTTCTGATAAGCCGGAAAAAGAATAAAAGAATGCTATGGTACAGTGGAAAGAACGAGTGTCGGTGAAACAGATGATCTAGTTCCTGGGAAAGGAACATTCCTATGCTCAATGCAGGGAGGTGGAAAACTGGTCAGTGACACTCAAAGGTATGTTCCTTCCACGGATCAAGGTATGTCAAGCTGCAGAAGTCAAAGGTATGCAAGGTTGATTTTACAGACGTCATGGTCAAAAGTTGGCTTAAACACGAGTCCGAGTGAAGCCGGCTATAGGCCAAAAGGTGCAAATGGTCAACATGCAATGCAGAAGTACAACTCAACACACATAGGAGCCTCTAGGGTATAAGGCCAGAACGAAGCGAGGGAGCAAAGAGGAATGAGTCTTCAACGCACAAGTCATGGCGGGACTACAGAGGACTCCCGAGCCTAGTGACAAAAAATCAGCATGAGTGCCAAGTGACAATCAGGTACTAACTAGGGCACCCATGATAAGGTAGGCTCTACCACACAAGTCATGATACTTCTAAGCAATGAGAAGGTTCCGCATCATAACTTGGTGGGGTCGATCCTAAGGCCAAAATGGAAAAGGAAACTGATAAATGCACAATGCAGGCGGAAAAACCTAACCTATATGCCAAGTTCGAGAACCAATACCTGTCAGAACGGACCAACCATAAACTTCCAGAGGAGAAATCTTCCAAGTTCTGTAAACATAAATAGGAACACTAGACACGAAGTTAATACATCCCACATATAAACTTCATATAAAATCTTTGTGTTATAAGATACAAAACTTGAAGATGCGTACCTCATATATACAATATGGTACAGGGAACCACGCAGCCTTGCGGCTTACGCATAACAGTTCTGCTGAACAAACCCCTTGCAGGGCTCAGGCCAAGGGGCTCCTTTGGTAGTCATAACTCATGGCTTCAAAGAGTTCCTCCTGTGAAGGCAAAACAAGTTCTAAGAAATCATGAGAACTACAAGGATCAAAAGAGGGAATTAAAGGGTCCCATGTCCCTATAGGAAGAATCTCTCGGTCAACTGCTGGGACCAAGTCCCAAGAAGGAGAATAGTAAGTCAAAGGATCCTTCTTAGAAGCAATTGAACATTGAGGATTCAATGCCACATAATTGACCCGTGGCGGGGTAGAGTCTACTTGAACACTTGGAACAAACCAAGGGGCATTCTGCAGTAAAGTCGAGTTAGGGTGGTGATTATCAGATGCAAGCTGATCAATAGTGACAATATTCCCGTTATGAGGAAAGCACATTACTCGAAAGAGTGAAGACACCACAGCATTCATAGCATAGACATAATCACGCCCAAGTAGCATATTAAAGTCTAAAGGGCTATCAACCACCATCATATCGATTAAGATAGTCTTCCCACCTAAAGTGATAGGCACTTGAGGAAGAACACCCATAGATTCACCAGGTCTTCTATCATAGGCTAACAACTGACTCTGAGCTGTCAACAACTTTGGAGAACCCAAAGCTTTCCAAGTCAAAGAGGATATAATACTTGTAGAGGATCCTTCATCCACCATACATCGATAGACATTTGTGGAATTAACCCTGACCTTTATTTGGAAAGGTGCAGCGGAAGGAAGACGAGGCTCAACAAGACTATCCCAATCAAAGGAAACACTCTTAGAACTTGGAGGGGGAACATTCGAAGAAACCGGAATGCCCCCTATACTAGAAGACTCTGTACTAGAGATCAAACAGACTCTTTTGTTAGGCACTTCACCCCCCAAAAGAGGAGTGTAATCGGCCAGCGATTGCACTGACTCTACCACATTTTCAACTGATGGTTGATGGGATTGATGAGAAACCATATCAGATCTAGGAGTAGAAGTACTTTCAGACTCGGACCATATCCTTTGAACCTCTGGAATACCAAGGCATAAATGAGTAAGATGGTCTCCCTTGCATATCTTACAAGGGAACTTAGGTTTAAAACTTCTACGTCCAGGTTTCTTATCAACCTCCATTCCACCAACATAACTAGCAGTGGTTTGCGGAGAGTCCTGAACATGACTTGCAGAGGTCGGTGACTCATTGCTAGTATGACTCGCATTGACTAGACTCATGCCCCCAGCATCACTCGCAGCGGCTGAAGACTCATCTCCAACATGACTCGCAGAGGTTGAAGATGAAGTGCTAGTATGACTTGTAGTGACTAGACTTGTGCCCCCAGCATGACTTGCAGTGGCTGAAGACTCATCTCCAACATGACTCGCAGAGGTTGAAGATGAAATGCTAGTATGACATGCAGTGACTAGACTTGTGCCCCCAGCATGACTTGCAGCGGCTGAAGACTCATCTCCAACATGACTCGCAGAGGTTGAAGATGAAAGGATAGAATTATTCTTCTTCTTTGACTTCCTTTTTCTCCTCCTTTTAGATTTCTTGTTACAAGAAGGAGGCGAAGAAGGAATCCCAGATTTCTCTTTGAAAGAAGATGAACAATTAGCACCCATGTGATGCCCCTGAAATAAAGCATTCAACTGAGAAGCTTCAAGAGCATTCGGAATATTCGGAGTGGACCACAACCAAACGGGTAGTCCAACATTCAACCCAGGAATATTCAAAGTGGCCATCAAGGGAGTACCAACGTTTCCAAAGAAAGGAAAAGCACAAGGATCCCCTTTTTGAAGGGTACCTTGGTTGGTTTCCACAGGAATATTAGCCATATCTAAGTAATCCAAAGACCCTTTCCCTTGCGGGAATATAGAAATAACTCTTCAAAGAATATGGATAAGCAATCAAAACCTTTGCCCTTGAGGAGGCAACTCCACAACTTCTGAAAGAACAACCAAAAGCCTTTCAAGATCGGTAGAGTGGCAAGCCAGTCACTCAGAACACAAAGTCCAAACGTGACTAGACAAAAATACCTAAAGCCAACTATATACAAGGAGCAAAGAGCACTCACTATAAAGTCCCTAAAGAAACAGCCAGTCAAACAACTTTCAAGTATTTCCGCTCCGGGTGGTGAGGACCGGACACCAAAATACAAGAAAGTGGAGTCAAAGGGCCTTCCGAAGATAGTCTGGGATGATGAGGGCCCAGTCCTATCAGCGAAGGTATCAGAGGAAGTTACGCTGACCTCCTAACAACAGCCTGCGCCGGTGCAAGCCCCCAAGCTTCGCAAGGGTGCCCTCCAGAAGTACTGTCGAGAGTGATACAACGTCGACCTCAGGTGCCACGGGATTCCCCTCCGCAGCCACCTATGCAGATCCCTAGGAGAGGCAACTATGGGTACCAACTCGTCGCAGAAGCCAGGCGGAACAGTCGTGAGGTAAGTTCGGACAAGTAGGAGAGGGGGTATCTCTCTTCCCTGTCTTCACAGACCCTCGTGCTTAACTCCCAGATCCGGAGTCTTCCTGGTCTCCCTAACGCTATTGGATTTACTCTCTTTAATCAGACTCTTATGTTTGACGTTTTGTGTGGCCTTGGAGAGTTAACTCTCCACTCGCCTAATCCAAGGCCCTAAAATCCTAAACTTGTTGGTGTAATAACTAAAACAAAAAGTTCTAGTGGATTTTAATTAAGCGCTTGATTTTATTAGGCTGTTCTTTAAGTCAAAGGTAACGGAAGTGAAACTTGTGGTGTTTTTAGGACGCAAAAAGAAACTATCCTAACTACATGCACATGCACTTTTTCGTTTCAATGAAGACCAATTTCTATGAGGTTCAGATGTACTTCAAATTAAACAAAGTTTTTTGCTTTCTTTTCAAACTCCACACTCACAAAAGCTAACAAAACTATGCATGCCTAAAAGAGGATGCAAAGCTATGCTAATGCAAGAACTATATGTGAATGCAAGATTTTAAGACTACTCTGCAAACAAAGAAGGAAAGTTGCTGCTTTACCAAATTTTGTCTTGCCACTAAAATGCTTAGATAGAAGATGATGTGTTACCAATCATTTCGTCCAAACAATAAAAACAAGTTTTAAGATAAAAAACAAAGCACTTTCACTTCGCAAAAAAGGAAATCAGATGAGAAGCAAGTTTAAGAAAGCGAAACTCAAAAACTTTCAAAAGATTTTCTTTCAATCAAACCAAAAAGTCTTTTTCAAAGGAAAAACTCTCAAAAATACTGACACCAACGATTGATAAACAAGCAACCAAACACTTTTGTGAATTGACACCAATGAAATGATGAGAACTTAACAAAAATAAAATGTGTTCGAAGTCGCTTTTGACAATCAAAAGCAGCAATGAAAGTCCAAGAAATCAAAAGACAAGTTTCAAGGAAATGGTAACAAACAACTTTCCCGAAACGAAGGAGCAAATGGTCATAAAAATGATTTCGTTAAGCAAACACAAATGTCATAAAAACAAAATGGACACAAAGATTTTAAGACAATCTTCCCACTCTGCCGAAACAGAGCAATCAAGATTCTTAAACAGAAACCTTGTGTGTCAAAAATCAATGACGCTTGCAATCAACGAAAAACAAGACTAGCACTCCTTATAACTAGAGAGAGTTCGAAACAAGATGCCCCCTCTTAAACAGAGAACTGTCACTGGGAATTGACTGCTTTAAACTGACCCAAACCACCAGACAGACATTCAGCCAAAAGAAAAATTATAAATCTTGAAAATTATGGAATATACGCGCCTGCAATTACTTGCAGAATGCGTGTACACGCTACTGTAACTAAGGAAACCTGCGTATACGCGGGTTTACTTAGTGCAACTTGCGTATATACGCTTCTGTAATCCAGAAAAAGTGCGTATATGAAGTGTTTCAAGAAAAAATAAAAAACACAAACTGAAAAACTGTAAAAGCTTGGAGTTCAAGAAAATATCAGACAGTCAGAACCAACAAACAGAGGGACTGAGCCTTGATTGGCTTGAGGACTACCCAAACTAGGAACAACAAGAGTGTTGTCCCCAGTGGAGTCGCCAATTCTGGTTGAAGGGAAAGTACCCCTAGAGTCCTTTGGGCTGAGACTCTACCAGACTGAAAATTGCTTATACAAAGAAACACACACACACAGCCATCTTTTTTACTTTTAAGAAAATTCTAATGTTTAGGGTACATACCTAAGGTCCTACGTCCGAGAAGACCGTTAGGGTGCAAACCCTTCTTGGAGTTCCCTTCTTCTTTCTCTGACCTGCAAGACAAACAAATCAAAGAACACAACAGTACATGTATAGAAGTTTATGTATAAATCATCTTTATGCTATAAAGTTAGTTATAAATAATCTTTAAGTAACTACTTTCATAAGAATTCAACACAAGAATCTCATAAGCATAAAGAAAGATTATTCGGGAACAAAGACGTGTTTCTTTATATATAAAGGCAAATAAAGTACATATATCGGAAAGATATCACCTGAACACCTTCAGCAGGCTCCAAGCAAGCTTCCTCCCGGATTCGTTCCAGCCTCCAGCCTTCAACAAGAGCTCCTTCCAAGTCTTACTCAATGATGATGTCAAGGATGAATGATCACCAATACACATGGAAACAAGGGTTTCCTATGCAAGATGGGAGAAGTGCAGAATGCACCAAGGACTTCAGACCTGGTTTAAGGGAAAAATCTCAGCATAATAATCTTGCTCTCCTTTCTCTCTCCCCTTGGCCTTCCCTTTGATGTCTTTTTATACCCTCTCTAAAGTAGTTTTTTAGTTAGGAGTTGGTTGGGAACAGTTGGGCCACGGGCACTAACAGGTGATCCAGCAGGTAAACCCGCGATCACCGCCCGAAAAAGAGGAAATTATATTTTTTTAAGTGTTTTAATAGATACACGCGGGTTGGGTATGACAGACCCGCGTGTACACGCGTTTAACACAGGGCAAAGTCGCGTACAGGGAATAAAACACTGTTTTTTAAATTTTTGGACCAGGTCTGGAAGGAGGTGTTGCCCTAGGCCATAAGTGCAGCATCACAAACCATAAGAGTGAGATTTGGAGCTATAACACCTGTCCTCCGCAGCCTGGGCCATTTTTTATCCAAGCGGCGAGTTAGTAAGTTTCAGAGGTGTATGTATTGGTCAATCAACGAATAACATCGCTGAGTATAGCGCGTTGATAGAACTTCTCTCTGATTCCATCACCCATGGTATACGCCAACTAATTGTCAGGCTAGACTCACAACTCGTAATACTACAACTCAATGGTACATATTCCGTCCGAAACCCAGCTATTTATCGCATGTTCCTAAGGGTTAAGATTTTGGAAAGACAATTTGATCTTATTCAATACCAACATATTTCCAGAAACTTAAAAACATTAACCGACTCATTAGCAAACTATGTGTTAGATAGACATTTGCAACATTTATAAAAAGAAACACATCATCAATGTTTTACATGTGGATCATATAGCTCAACCAAAATAAAACCCCGAAAATCAAAAATATATATAGTTGTTTATGTTTTACATATAATGTTCTGTAACCAAGACAAAATCGGTCACATGACCCAAAAACTTAAAATGCTAGGGGGCACCCTAGTCTAATGATGCTCGTGATAGCAAGTCACAACCTGTGCGATCATGCGTAAGAGACGAGTCCATCGTCTGGGCACACCAGTAGTATGCCGCTGTAACTGCAAAGGTAGCTTGTCAGTCCTCACATCTGGTATACCGAGAGTGAGACCCTCAATCTACTCCTGTAAAGCTGAGAGAGTCTCGGCCACATCGAGGTCGCAAAGAACAACTCTTCCGGCAGCCCTGCTGGGGCAACGGCTGGTACTCTCAGGCGAACTATTGGATGAACAGGACCAACATCTGCATGTACACATGAGTTTGATTAAAGTGTTGATAGAATAAAGCACAAGGACATTATAAACAAAAACAGTAAACAGCAATATGGTCAGAGATTTTACCAATAGCACCCCACTGCTCGCCATCCGGCAGTACCAAATCTGGATCACCCCGGAAGTCCATGCCAGCATATGGATACTCGGAATAAACCATCTCCTAACGATCAAACCACCTGAAGAAGGTATCAGAAAATGAAATCTGAGACTGGCCAGCATGCCTAGATCCTTCTCGGCTGAGATCCTTCTCTGCAATACCGACAGACATAATCTCTCACAGAATCGCCTCCTCGGGCCGAACCTAACAAGGAGATGGGGGCACCCCGCCTCGACAAGCCAGTGAAGAAATAGATGTCTACTGCAGTCAAGGGGATATATTTTCCCCTAATCTGGAAAACCTGGTTGATAGGATCCCAGGCGTCAAGCAAATGCTATAGTAAGTTAATCTGCTGTCTCATGCTAGAGATACGGAAGAACTTCAGCAAGCCACAATTTCGCAGCGCGTTCACTGTAACTGGACCATGTAGGGCAATCATGTCCTCTTCTTCATGTTCTCGTTCTCGCCATGTAAGGGTCATCTTGCTCTGAGATCTCTGAAAAAACAAACAAGAGAGGAGTTAGATCCTGATTTTGATGAGAAACATGCAAAAATTCCATCAAAAACTGTGCAACAAATTCCCTTTCTGTGCCCAACGCAGCTACAGCAGTGTTCCAGGTGCGTTGAATGTCAAACTGCCTTCATACAAGCCAGCATTCAACGCAGGTTTCGATGTACTGAGGGTGCGTTGATGGCAGACCGAATCCCTCAAACCCCAGGGGCTCAAAAAAATAGGGAATAAAGCACAGAATGCAAAAAGGAAACCATGAAATGAAAGAGCTCGGGTTTAGCTCCTACCTGGTCCAGACGGCGCCGAGAATCGTCCACAGAATCTCCCGAAATCAACTGATGAAAACCAAGGGGGAAAAGCACCTCCAAAGCTCCAACAAACCAAGTTCAAATGAAATGGTAAAATGAGAGGTAAAAAACACTTTTTGATTGCTTTTACGTAGTTCAAAGTAAAATATTAGCGTTTTAATCTCATTTTCAAGTAAATATTGTTCATTTCTGACTAGTTTGATGAAGCAGTTGAAAAATACAGTACTATCTTTGGAAGGACAAAGCTATTTATGGTAAAAAAATCAAAACAAGACCATCTAATCGAGCAGTTTTAGCGCATAGTTCAAGCTTGTTAAAAAATAAACATAAGACATGAGAAAATGTTTCCACCCGCGTTTAAGCTCGTTAAAAAATGAACTATTCCCCTGTAAATAACCACCGTGAATGTAACATTTCAGCCATTAAATCCTTGGTCGTGTTTGCACCGTCACCTCCACTTTTTCATTGGCCAATCATTCACCTCCATTTGATTGTTTACCCATTTTAAGGAACAGCTACGAAGAGTGATTTCACTAGCCATCCTTGTGACACTGCCGTGATTGGAAAATTCCAAACCTTACCTGGAATCAGCTGCTACCCATTTTATCACTCGTTCCTCAAAAGACGAGTCCTCTTTAAGCTCTTTTCAACTGATTCGTAAAATATGAAAAGATTGCCGAGTTTTGGCCTTCCAGCTCGTTAAAGCGACCAGAAGTGATATCCCTCCTCTAGATTTTAATCTTTTTGGACCTGAGGGATTATTGCACAAAAAGATCGAGCGCTTGTTTTGTTCAGCTTGTTAAAACTATCGAAAATGCATCCCTTCTGTATTGTTTTATACTTTTTCGGAATTAAGGGATTAGATGAAGAAAAAGGAATTTTGGAGTTACCTTTACGTACCTTTTCAGACTCTCTAAAAATGAAAAGGACCGAGTTATCTTTGTCGTTAAACTCGTTAAGAAGATTAATAGCGACAAACTTGTCTTTAGACGAGAATGAGTTTCACTGTCGCTAGGCTCGTTAAAACATAGCGAAGGGCAAATTATAGAACAAGCATATGTTATCCTCCTCAAGCTTGACAAAAATAAAGAGGTACTGGTAAGCAATGACTGGGAAAAATTGGGAAGAAAACTCAAAGAATCTTTATTGGTAGCAAGTCGCTCTTGAACATGACACTTCCATTCCGTGCCTGAATCGGGTTGGGTTGTTTCATTCACCGGTCACATCACCATGGTCACACCATACCATCCACATTTGGGGTAAATGCTACCAATCCATCACATAAGTGTCGCCGACATGTTCAAGAGAAGTCATCCAGAGAAGTCACCCGTGTCCCATCCACTACCATACATTATACTTCATTCTTTCATGACTGCCATCCTGAACCGTATATCATCAGATTGTTTTCACCTCCATCAAAATCATTTGCTCCATTCCGTGTCGTTGATGTGGGATTCATTAAGGACCTCCTTTGACGGATCGCTTCTTGTCGACATCAGCTCATTATCCAAGAAGTTGATCTAGGAACACCCCCTTCAGTACTTTGAAGCCTTCATGCCTCAATGGCAAGTTTCTCACTTCCGGGGACAGGTATACATCAATGACCTTCGACCGAAAGATTTTGCATGGTGTTCGACGCCAAGTCCTTTATTCACACCACGTGAATTGTACTGCAGTACCTTGAGGGTCATCGTCATTATCGGTGATTCCTCTCATGCTTGTTAACAGTTTACATCATTGACTGGTAATCAAGCGATGTCTTTCCATGTTCGACTTCAAAACATTTCTCACATGGATCGACTTGTACTTCGAGTGAAGATCGGACGAGATTGAAGACCCCGGATCTAGTTTCATCCATCCGGGCTGTGATATATATTCAGGAAAATAAAGACATTGAAATGTACAGCACTGCAGCACAGATAATCATCCTACCAAAAGGATGATGGCTCTATCAGAATCATCAGTCTACCATTAGATGATTGTCTGTCCTATGTACATGAAAATGAATTTATAAAGTTGAGCATGGGAATGCCCGCCTCAGCTAGATCATGAAAACAGTATGAAGAT
Source organism: Pinus tabuliformis (assembly GCA_031772625.1). Lineage (NCBI taxonomy): Eukaryota > Viridiplantae > Streptophyta > Pinopsida > Pinales > Pinaceae > Pinus > Pinus tabuliformis. Next base: position 1,527,275,705 of record CM062820.1, on the reverse strand, counting down.
AATGTATTGTATTGTATCTTATTACAGGTCTCCTCCCAGCATTGAAATAACTTTGGATCCTCCTAATAAAGCATTTCACCCGATAAACGGCCTCATACTTTAGGGGGCAACTGTTATAGACATTTTTGTGCCTTACAGCTCTAAGCATGAAATTTCCATAAACCAAGGGATCCTAAGTCCCTAAAAGTGTTGTTCCAGCCCCTAAAGGAACAAGGTCAACAAATTACAGCTTCTCCCAGAAGTTCTCCACCAGAAACTGCTCAAAATCAGTCAAATCAAGATCATTTCAGCTGCTCCACTAGCTAGCTGCGTTGCATAGCACCCAAGTACACTAGCTAGGTGCGTTGCAACGCACCTAAATGCACTACCAGGGTGCGTTGAGCGGGAAATGACAAATGGCAGTATCATTCCGCGAGGTGGACAAACAATGGAAGCTTCCAGAATCTTCCCCAATGACACTTGCCTCACTGAGTTCGACCAAGGATGAGTAAGAGGCTCTCAGTCTCCAAGTGGAAGCAAGAACTGACAAAGAGAAGCCACTAGTCAAAACATAAGCTAACTCATCCTCTTTGCATACATCTATATATGGATCCCTCATCCCAGAGATCGAGAGGCTGAAATTTTGTACATTGCAGAGAATTGTTGTTGGTTTTGAGATAGATATCAGAGTATTGGGTGATTTATGCTTTGTTGGAGGTGAAGAGGGGATTCTATGCTGGGAGGTTGATGCTGGATCAGGAATCATCGGTTGTAAATCCTCCTGGATCTTCTTGTTATATCAATAAAACTATTTGAGTTTCTCCTACATGCTTGTGTATTATTGATGTTTGTTACATTTGTATGTTTAGCTTAAATCTGATCCTAAGCTATTTATGAATATAAATCCATGTCTTTGTGTAGTTTTCTTCTTTTGTGATCTTACAGGAACTTGGTGAAGCTGGGCAAGTAAGGGAGTAGGTAGCTGGAAGATGTCAAAGAGGAGAGAGATTGGATCAAAGGACTAGCGCAAGACACAGGTTGGTTCATCCTATTCCTCTTCGTTTATAGTTCATAAAGAAGAATACGAAAGTAGTTTTCTATGTTTGTTTCTAAGGTCATTGTCACACCTTAGTGGGATAGGGTCGTTCTGAATAGACACTTTTCCTGTTAACAGAGATGTCTGATGGTTTCAAGTGGTCCGCAGTTTGACCCTATGTGCACATCGATACGTGCACTTACCAGTTCCTCGCAGCCTGAGGTTCTGCCTTCGCGCAGCCCTACTCGGGGGGCCGAATAGTGTTATTACCCAAGTTCTTACTAGTAATCTGATATTAGTCAATTAACTTGGCTTATTTGTATGCTTTTAGTTATACTTAACAATATTCACAATTCATACAAGTGTGCACAGTAAAGAAATAATATATTCGCAAATGATATCAAACATGTAATAGCTCAGAACAGATACACAGAATTGGTAATAAAACCTATCTTTATTAATCTATTCTCCAATTACAGACTCAACTCCACCCTCTGCACTCAGATGCAGGGGTCCAATCACTCAACTACGGGCTCTACTAAGCCTCTGCATACTCAGCTGCAGAGCCTTTTCCTACACTACGACCCAAGACACACTTCGCACTTTGACTTAATCTCTAAGACCTTTCATGCTTATTCTCTATTAGATTGGAACTCCGCTTTTTACAACTTAGAGTCTCGCTCTATTTATACAACCCCATGGTCCACGGACCATGGGTAGGCCAATCTTACATTCAAAACTAGAGCGGACAGCCCTATGACTCTAACGTACATTTCGCACCCGCAATTCGAGGAACTTTACAACAATTCAACTCAAAACTTGGACTTTGAGCCCCAAAACATGCTTAGGGGGGGATTCCATGTCCAACATTTACCTCCCCACTAAAATGGAACTTTAGAACCTGTTAAAGCATGTAACAGTGAAGCAATCAAAGAAAACTGAGCAATAAATTTTCTCCAATACTGAATTGCACCTAAAAAACATCTCACTTCAGTCACATTTTGTAGTCTTGGCCACTTAACAATCACATTAATTTTAGCTAGATCTATTTTTAAACTTCCACCTCCAACTATGTAACCAAGATAATTTAGTGAAGTTTTCACAAACTCACATTCAGAAAGTTTAAGGTACAACTTTTTTCTGTGCAATTCTTCGAAAACCTGCTTAACATGCTCTTCGATACTAGAACTGAAAATCAAAATGTCATCTAAGTAGATTATGACAAATTTATCAATGTATGGGCGGAAAACATCATTCATAACCCGCATGAAAGTTGTTGGTGCATTACACAAACCAAAAGGCATTACCAACCATTCAAATAGTCCTTGTCTAGTTTTGAATGCAGTCTTCCATATGTCATTTTCTACTATGCGGATTTGATGATACCCACTTCTTAAATATAACTTAGTGAAATAGACAGAATTTTTCATTTGATCAAGTAAATCATCTATCCTGGAAAGAGGATACCCGTTTTTTATTATTATCTTGTTTAAGGCCCTAAAGTCGACACACACTCTCCATGTCCTGTCTTTTTTAGGAACCAAAATTATGGGTGAACCACATGGAAATGAACTAGGTGGAATAAAACCTTTTTTAACCAATTCTTGTATTTGTTTCTTTATTTCTTTGTTCTCTATAACTGATAGGCAATACATTCCAATATTAGGAAGAGGGGCATCTGACATCAATTGTATTTCATGTTGTATTTCTCTTTTAGGAGGAATATTTTTTGGTTCCTATAGATTTTGAAAAGAATCTACCACTTTAACCAATCTATCTTTGAACTAAGATTCACAACCTGAAAAAACATCCTGTCAATCCTTATGTTGTTCTTTCATAACCATAAGTACATATTTCTTACTTGAACTTATTAATCTCTTCATCTGATTAACTGAAACTAAATCCAAGTGTGTTTTAAGTTTATGTGCCTTGACAATAAATTCAATCCCATATTTCTTAAGATGATATTTATGCTCTTTCTTATAAAACACTACATCACGAACATAAAGATAAGGACTTCCTAGCACTACTCCACATATATCTTCTGGAATCACATCTAAATATACTTCATCAATGTAGTTATTTTTTATGGCAAATTTTAATCAACACTGCTTTGTGACATTAATCTGAGTCTCTTTATTCAGCCAACCTAGAGGGTATGGTCTTGGATGACTATGTGTCTCCAAACCCAATTTCTTAACTAAATCTTCAGATATTAAATCTTCCTATGATCCACTGTCAAATAATGTATCTATCTTTGTGTGCTTAGAAGTTATCCTTATGTGAAATAGTTCAACCCTTTATCCTCATTTAGATGATTTCGGTTTGAAGAAGGTATAGAAGTGTTAGAACTTGAACGATTAACATAAGTTTTAGCTATTGAAACCATTATGGTTATTTTACCTTCATCCCCTGAGTCAGAGCAAAAATATTTTTGGATTGTTGTATTGGCCTTCTTTTTACCTTTCTTCTTCTGAAACTTCTTCGGTTTGAGTTATGGGTGAAGTTTCCAACATTTGGACTCATCATGTCTGATCCTCTGGAAATGAGTACATGTAGATCTTTCACCTTCCTTCTGAGATATCATTGATCTCTTTCCCTTCAGATTGCCCTTCTTCTTGTTGTCTTTGGAATCCTTGATTTCCAATTGCCTAGATGGTTTCTGTGAAACTTGAATGGTCTACCACCTGATTCAACATGTATGGCTTAAACACAAACTTCATCAAAATCATTAGGATTAAACATCAATAATGTATGTTGTAAATAAGAATGTAAATTGATGATGTATTTTAACAGAGTTTCACATGTATCCAATGAAATACCAAGTGCCAATGCTTTCTTTCTGAATTCCTGAGTAAACTCCCGAACACTCTGTCGTTTACCTTGCCTCAACGCTACCAATCAATAACAGCTTGCTGCATGTATCCCAAAGGATAGAATTGTTTCCTAAGAGCTTTTAAAAACCTAGACCATGAAGAGATGAATTTTCCTTTTCACTTTACATCTATTTTAGTTTTACTTTCCCACCAGATTAAATTTGTTCCCCCCATTCGAAGTGTAGCTAACTGAATTTTCGTTTTATCGTCAAAAATGTTATGAATACGAAAATACACTTCTAACTGCTTAATCCAGTTATCTAACTTTTCAGGATTCATTTCACCATCATAAATAGGTAATTCAAATTTACATCAAGTTTCAAAAGAGAGGTTTTCTTGAGTTTCTTTTCTGTTTCAGATTTTGCACTGGAAGAAGAAGAAGAAGAATGTTATGAAACCAGCTCAAGAAAAGATAGAAAAGAAGGATCAATGCCTTAGAATTCAGCCTCTTCGAGGGGGAAACCTCCTTTACATTACATAAATGAACAATTCTTGGATGATACAAATGACAAAACCTCCTTTCTATATATAGGAGTCTAAGGAGTCACAATATAATCCAGCTGACCTAACAATAATAATATAAAGCCACAAAAATAACAATAGAGGGATTCTATGGGGCACAGAAATAACAATATGGGGGTAATAGGGGCACAACAATATAAATAAGGGGTATAACTACAATAGTAATGGGGTAATCACTAGTATTATAGGGACCCAACATGCCCCTCTCCTTCAAAAAAGGGTTGTCCTCAACGCTTGAGCAGTTCTGGATACTTCTACATAAAATTCTCATCCTCCCATGTGGAATCTTCAGCGGATAAGTTCTTCCACTTGATAAGATACTCTGAAATTGATCGATTTCGTAGCTGTCGAGTTCTTGTTTCTGTGACTGCTTCTGGTTCCAATATAATTTTTCCTTCCTCGTCAAGTTCTGGCAATATTGTTTGAACTGGGAGCTTGTCGCCTATAACCTTCTTTAAACATGAAACATGGAAAACTGGGTGCAATCGAGAAGCTGCAGGAAGCTCCAATTTGTATGCCATAGTACCAATCTTTTCCAACACCTTGTACGGACCATAATACTTTGGTGATAATTTATTATCCTTCTTAGCTTGCTTTAGGGACATTTGCTTATATGGTTGTAGCTGTAGGAATACCCAATCACCTACATCAAAACTTCTTTCACTGCGATGTTGATCTGCCTGTTGTTTCATTCTATTTTGTGCCAACACGAGGTTATCCTTTAAGAGTTGGAGGACTTGTTGTTGATGTTCGATGTGATGTTCCACTGCCTGAACCTTAGAATTTTCTCTTAAATATGATGTGATTGATGGTGGTTGGTACCCATAAAGTGCCATAAATGGGGTCATTTTTGTTGCTGTATGGAAGGAAGTGTTATACCACCATTCAGCCAGAGGCAACCATTTGACCCATTGTGTCTGTTTATCAGATACAAAGCAACGAAGATATCCTTCCAAACATTTGTTTACTATCTCAGTTTGCCCATCAGATTGAGGATGATAAGATGAGCTATGAGCTAACTGAGTACCAAGACAAGAAAATAATTATGTCCAAAAATTTCCAGTGAAAATGGGATCTCTGTCACTTACAATAATCTTTGGGTTTCCATGTAGCTTTTGAACTGTTTCCATAAATGCAGTAGAAACTGTACTGGCTTTAAATGGATGTGATAATGCACAAAAGTGTGCATACTTGGTAAGTTTGTCAACTACCACCATGATGACACTCTTTCCCTCAGACTTGGGTAAACCTGTGATAAAATCCATTGAAACCTCCTCCCAACGTTGGCTTGGAATGGATAAAGGTTGTAATAGACCCGGTGTCTTAATTGTTTCAACTTTATTTTGTTGGCAAACCAAACATTCCGCCACAAACTTTTGAATATCTGATTTAAGGCCATCCCAAAAAAATTCCTTCTTAACCCTGTGGTAAGTTTTTAAAAATCCTGAGTGCCCTCCTAAGGGAGAAGTGTGCAATTCCATAAGAATCTTTTGTTTTAGCTAGGAATTCTTACAGAGGTATAAGCGATCTTTGTACCATAACGAATCATTTTGTCAGCTAAATGTATCAGAAGTACTGGAATCTTGTTGTAGCTTTCGAATAAGTGCCCACACTTCTTCGTCATTCTTCCATTCCTCCTTTGCTTCGTTTATCCAATCTGGTTGGATAATAGAAATGGCACACAACAATGCTTCCATATCCTCATCCTTTCTTGAGAGTGCATCTGCCACCACATTTTGCTTCCCTTTTTTGTAGATGATTTCAAAGTCATAACCCAACATCTTTGTGACCCACTTTTGTTGCTCTTCAGAGGATAATCTTTGTTCTAAAAAGTATTTAAGGCTATCATGATCCGTTTTTACCTTGAAGTGTCTTCCCATTAGGTAGGGTCGCCATTTCTTAAGTGCATGGAGTATTGCCAACATTTCCTTCTCATAAATAGCTTTGCTTAAAAACTTTCCCTTGATTGGACGACTTTCAAAAGCAATGGGTCTTTCATCTTGCATTAGAACAGCACCAATTCCATTTCCTGAAGCATCACATTCCACAATAAAGGTTTTTGTGAAGTCCGGTGTAGCTAAGACCGGTGCTTGGCACATTGCCTCTTTAAGATGTTTAAAGGCCTTTGTTGCTTCCGGAGTCCATGAAAATGAATCTTTCTTCAATAATGTTGTTAGAGGTGCTGCTATTCTCCCATAATTCTTAATGAACTTGCGATAATAACCTGTCAACCCAAGAAATCCTCGCAGATGCTTTATGGATGTGGGGATTTTCCATTCCTTAATGGCTTTAATTTTGCTAGGGTCTACCTTAACTCCTTCATGAGATACAATATGACCCAAATATTCCACCTCCTGGACTCCAAAGAAACATTTGGATCTTTTTGCATATAATTGTTTCTCCTCCAATAGTTGTAGCACCTTGTCAACATGTTCAACATGATCCTTCCAAGACTTGCTGTAGATTAGTATATCATCAAAAAATACTAACACAAATTTTCTAAGGAATGGTTTGAAAATTGAATTCATCAAACCTTGAAATGTTGAAGGTGCATTGGTAAGGCCAAAAGGCATGACCAAAAATTCATAATGACCCTCATGAGTTCTAAATGCCGTTTTCGGAATGTCTTCAATCTTCATTCTGATTTGATGATATCCCGAACGAAGATCCAACTTGGTGAAGTAAATTGATCCATGCAATTCATCCAGTAATTCATCAATGACAGGAATGGGGAACTTATCTTTAATAGTGAGCTTGTTGAGCTCCCTATAATCTGGACACATGCGCCATGATCCATCCTTCTTGTGCACCAATACTACTAGAGCTGAGAAAGAACTTTGACTCGGTTGAATTATACCAGCCTCTAGCATTTCTGCAACCATATGTTCAATTTCACTTTTTTGGACATATGGATATATGTACGGCCTGATGTTTGGAGGAACACTTCCTGGAATCAGATGAATAGCATGATCATGATCACACATAGGTGGGAGACCTTTGGGAGTCTCAAATACCTTGGAATGATTGTCCGGGACTTTTTAGAGATCTGGAGAAATAGATGATTCCAATGTGGAAACATCTAGCGAACATAATTGTGCAATTACACCTCTTTGCTCCTTTTTTAGAAGCTTTTTCATGCCATTAGAGCTGATTATCTTTCCTGGTTTCCCTGCAATACCCCTTAATTCAACTTCCTTTCCTTCCACAGAAAATTTGATGAAAAGTTCTTGAAAATTAAAAGCTATTGTACCCAAGGATTGTAGCCATTGGACTCCTAGTACAACATCAGCACCTCCCATTGGAATGGAAAGCATTGGGCTAGTCAATACATATTCTCCCATGGATAGCTTGATATTATGGCACTTTCCAGAACAATTTATTGTTCCTCCATTTGCAATCATCACTTGACACTCTGGTGCTGGATATAGGAAGCAATTCAATTCTTTTGCTACCCTACAATGAATAAAATTGTGGGTGCTTCCTGAATCAATCAACACTATTACCTTTTTCTTCTTGATTTGTCCTTCTATCTTGATGGTTTGAGGAGTGGTAATTCCCGCCAATGCATTACAAGATATGGTCGGATTTATTTGTTCTTCATCTAGGCTTTGTTCCTGAAATATATCCTCTTCTTTTGACCTTTCTTGCTCCTTTTCTTCTTCCTCTTCACAATCTATGTAGAATAATTTCTTCTCAGCACACTTATGACCTTTTGTGTATTTGCTATCACAATTGTAACAAAGCCCTTTTGCTCTTTTTTCTTCCAATTGTTGTGGTGTCAACCTTGTAGTTTGTGGAAGACTATGGGCAACAACACTTCAGTCTTTATAGTTGTGAATGGTATGCTTCCTAGTTGCCATAATTTTGCTTTCCATTTTTCTTGCTAACCTGAATGCCTTCTCTAATGAATCAGGTTCCCAAAGGCGTACATCATGTTGGATATTATCCTTTAAAGACCCTATGAACACATCAATCCTATGCTCTTATGGAATATCTTTTACCCTTATGTTCCATTTTTGGAACTCCTCAATGTGCTGCATTATTGAACCCTTTTGTTTGAGACTTATCAATTGGCTAAAAAAAGTGTTGCTTTTTGTATCCTCATAATGTGCTATCAATTCTTCCGTAAAAATTGCCCAAGTGATAAACTGTTTACGAGAACAAAGCCATTGATACCATACAAACTGATTTGGTTCCAAATATAAAGTTTCCATACGTACCTTTTGTGTGTTTTGCACATTATTGAGATCGAAGAATTGCTCCATCTGTAATATCCATGTGGTGGGATCCTTGCCATCAAACTTCCTCATATCAATTTTTGGAACATGGTGAGTCTTCGATCCAACATTAGAGTCTATGGAATCATGATTAACATTTCTTTTGTTCTCATCATGAGTTCCCTTTAGTACTCTTTCACCCTTAGTGACCATTTCTTGTAGCAACTTATTCATATTTATCTTCAATTCTTCCATCTTATCATCCATGCCATCAATTTTAGCGTCCATGCCATTCACCTTAGCTTCCATGCCATCCATCTTAGCTTCTACGCCTTTCTTTAAACAGTCCATCTTAGCTTCTACACCTTTCTTTAAACCATCCATCTTAGCTTCTACATCTTTCTTTAAACCATCCATCCTAGATTATATTCCTTTTTGTGCAAGGGACAGTTGTTGCACTTGGTCTTGTAATTTTGATATATCATGTTGCATTTCTTCCTCTTCTTCATGAGTCATGCTAGAGCTTTCAGGTTCCTTACTAGGAGTTTTCATTTTCTTTCCTTGGGGCATCAGTTACCGATAATAATGCTCTACTATGCCCTTTGAATTTCTTCAAAATAAATTTTCAAACCAAGCTTAAGCAAAAATTTAAAAAAATCTACACACATTTTTTCACTTTGTAGGAGCTTGATATTTCCTCTGATGTATCTCTGTACTTTCCAATCATCTGGTTCTGAAATTGTGACCTGTAGTAGCTCTCTGTGTCCTCTTTCCAGTGCCACCAGTCTTATCCAAATTGGATTCTCCAAGAAAGAGTTATGGACAATCTCCCAAGATGACCTGATTATAGACCTTTCCAGAAGAGTGAACTTGTATGAAGTGCTACGTGTACAATATTCGACCTTTAGTTCTAAAAAAGATATACACGAAACTAAAGTCCGTCCTCTTTCTGTACCTTCTTACGAAATTTCAATCCGATCCCCAGAGAGAAAGTTATGACGATTTTCCCTAGGTCACCTGTTTTGAATGTAATTCAGGAGTCTGTAAAAAGACCAACTTTCTCAGAGCATATCTCTGCAAATATCGCGCGAAAAGATCTGAAATTTGTAGCCAAGGTTTAGCGCGATTTCTTCTCAAATGGGTTTTTTTTGCGACTTCTGAAACGTCACAGAAAAAAAGTTATAGCGAAAATTCCACAATGACCTGTTTGGAGCAGCGAAACCCTAGAATCCAAAGCTCTGATACCAAATGTTATGAAACCAGCTCAAGAAAAGATAGAAAAGAAGGATCAAGGCCTTAGAATTCAGCCTCTTCGAGGGGGAAACCTCCTTTACATTACATAAATGAACAATTCTTGGATGATACAAATGACAAAACCTCCTTTCTATATATAGGAGTCTAAGGAGTCACAATATAATCCAGCCGACCTAACAATAATAATATAAAGCCACAAAAATAACAATAGAGGGATTCTATGGGGCACAGAAAAAACAATATGGGGGTAATAGGGGCACAACAATATAAATAAGGGGTATAACTATAATAGTAATGGGGTAATCACTAGTATTATAGGGACCCAACAGAGAAGAATATGATGATGATGGAGATGATGGAGGTGAAGGAGGTTTATCAGCCTTGCCTTTACCTTTCTCCTTCTTCGATGTCTTTGAAGAAGAAGCTGCATCTCTTGCCTTCTTGTCTTCATAGATTTCTCCCAACATCTGTTGCATAGTCAAGAATGCTTTTTGAAACTGTTCATCACTCATCTTAGTTTCAGTATTTTCACCTGCATCAAATCCTATCATGGTCAACTTATGAATGACTCGTCGCTTTCCAATCTCTAGATCAATCTGCTCAAGGATTCCTTCTCCACGTTGCGACTTTGACCTACTTAACATTCAATGGAAAATTCTACAAATGCAACCTACTCTGATACCAAATTATATGATCTAAAATGATCATATGTTAAAACTGATGTAGAATTGATTATGCCATTAATGAATGGAATGTTAACTGAAAGTGTTGAAATCGTGAGAACTGCTTAATAAGATTGACTTTATGATAGTTGATAAAACATAAGAAAGATGCTTAACAAAAGTGAAAACAACAAAAACACAGTGATACCAGACAGAAAAATTAATTACGGAGTTCGTCCCTGATGGACTACGTCTCCGGGTCCGTTTTCAAGATGGGCGACCGCTTTATTAGGATTGAAACTAAGGAGATCGATTACACAAAGAATTTACCAACTAAATGTGCACACAGGAATTTGTAGTCACTATCATAAGAAATCTCTCTGAACCAGCTTTCCAACGCCTTTCACAGTTCCTAATTCCGACTCCCAATGCTCCTGTTACACTGAAAACAAAAACAACCTCTAACCTCCAAAATCTGGATACAAAACTTCAAAACCACTCTAATGCACTTCAATGAGAAAACTGCCTTTTAAAACCCTACAAGTACACTCTAACCTCCTCAGGCTATGTTTGGGATGAACGAGTAGCAATCTAGGTTTGTTTGGTTTCGGTCTTGTAACTGTTTGCCACCGAGGATAACATACATGGTCCTTTAATTAATGTTTTAAAACAAAATTGTAACAAAAACCCATATTCGGACTTTGGGTTATCACCAAACTGCTAGCGATCAGGAAAATGCTTGGAGTATGTAACAGTTGGCATGTGACCAGTGGGGTCTAACCGTTGTTGAACACCTAGTGGCTATCCCCTAACGGCGCGACAACAAACCTTGATCACATTTGCATTCTCTGTTGACAATTTTGTTCCAATGTGGTTTCATTGGTGTTGTCTACAGTGATCTCCACCTGGTTAACACAACGTTGTTCGCATGGTTTGAACCATTCCCCGCGTGGTCTAGTTCTGGCGGTTAGGACTGACATCTATGTCTCTTACACACTATAACTGCTATCTCCCGACTGCACACATGACACAGTTCCGACGCGGCTAACCGCTGCAGTTAGGGGACCTGTTATGTGTTTTGCAATGGTTTTATAATGTTTCCAATGTGTTGCACCATGGCCGAATAGTTGTAGTGTTAGGGTTTAGGTTCATATCTGTAAGTTTAAGTTTGTTTCACCATAGATAGATAAGTTTAGGCTTAGGTTTTTTTTTAGTACCATATATAAGCCTTTAGAATTTTTGTACATAATAAAAACACTTTTACAATAAATTTCCACAATGTGACATCAAACCCATAAATCACATCATTGAACCAAACACTATTGATGAAGACTAATCGTTGGCTATAATTGTGTGCTGATGATGAACTGAACCTGTGCAACTGATTTGACAAGATCCTCCTGGATCAGAAATCAACAACACTTCTCACCATGTCTGCTCCATGCCAGCTGTTGGGATGGATCTATAAATTATAGGGGTGCAATTTCATCTGTGAGTGCATGTTGCGCCCCCTGCTATTCCTGTTCTTGCTGCAAATCATTCGCTTGTCTATGAAACTCATGTTCTTCCTTGAGTTGTTGCTTTAGCACAGGCAACTCCTTCTTTGTTCCATTCTTTGTCTTCACGTGATCGTGTCGTCACCTCATAGCCTAAGTCTCCAAAGTTGCTTTCATCATCAGTGGATCTGCTTGAGCTTGTAACTTTGTTCTACCTCTGTATTTTCAACAACCTTCCTCTTGCATTCATTGTATCCAGTATGCTGCCTTCAGTTGTTGTTCATGATGCTGCTCGTTGTGATGTTGCTACCATCATATCTTGATGTCCCTGTCTATGAACAACTTTATGTCTTCATGAGTAGGTAAGCTCATAAACACTTGATCGACTGCATCCCCAAGTGTGCTCTTAATGATGTCTTTGACTCTGCTCTCCTGGAAACCATTGTAACTGTGTTGCTAAGAGGCAGATGAACAACTGCAATACCTACAGACATGGAAACACTCATGGCAAGCAATCTTTCAATCAAAAACCAAAATTAACTTGAGAACTAACTTGCAACATACCTGTGTGACTGATCATGAAGGTTGCGCAATTTCCACCGGGAGGTCGAGAGACTAACTGCCAACACTGCGCAAGGCACAGTTTGGGCTACTGGGAGGTTGAATGATTGCTAGAATTACGCAATGCATAGTCCATTCTGGCTGTTGACTGTTGGAATTGCGCAATTCACAATCTTCGTTGGCAATGGTTATAGGCTCAGCGACTGCATTGCGTAATTTTCTGGGCCAGCATTCACTGTCCCTCATAATCGCACAATGCAAGACTAGAGGATAATTACTAGGAAAAAATGTGCATTTCCTGAGAGGAAGATAAATCCTTCCCTCTCAGGATTGCGCAATATTGTCTTGGAGAGTTGGGGTCCTGGCCAAGGCTGCCCAGACTCGCCGACGAGCAATTGAAAGCGAAAGTGAATGTAGATGCATGGCGATGTTCAGTGTAAGAATAAGTGAATGATCGTGCATGAAAATGGTGAAAGACAGATTTAGAAAACAGAACAACATGCATGTGAGTGAAGTGAGTAGCCGAATCGGCAACCATTCATGAAAAATGGTTTCATGCATGCGACAGCAGTGAGATGTTAATGAAAACTGAAACGGTGCTAGTACAAGATAGTATGTATCAAAACGATAGCAAGTGCTCACTGAAATCAAGAAGACAACATTCATGCAAAGAAAAACACAAAAAAGTGCCAGAAATGCAACACAAGACATGGAAAACGGTCTTACCCCAAAACAATTGAGCTAAATGTGTCAACCGCTCCTAGATGCAATGAGGGATATTAGAGCTACAAGTTTGATGTGAGGAATGAGCTCTGCAGCATCTGGTCAATGAGTTTTCATAAAATTGAGGTTGTGGCGTGCATGCCATAAGTCTAAGGAAAGCGACACTTGGTGGGAGGTTTCTGAAATCATCCTTGCATGTAACCTCCAACTACCAAAAATAGGTCCCTAATACAAGGGATGCCTTTGCATGTTGCCTTGGGAGAAGTAGCCCATGCATGAAAGTCTATTTTGCTCGGTCCTAGAGGGAACCGGTCAACGCAGCTGCACATGCAAGAGGCTTCTCAACTGCTGGGAGAAAATGTGCATTTCTGGCTGGGAGCTGGGCTAGCTTCTTAGAAGATTTGCACAATTTCTAGGTATAGCAGCTGATTGCTGCCCAGATTTGCACAAATTTTGGGCTGAGCAGCCCAGCTCAGAAGGATTGCGTAATTTTCTAGGTGAAGCTTGCTCGACAGAATTGCACAATTCTGGGGCCCAACAAGCTGCTAGTTAGGATTGCGCACTTTATGGAGGGAAGGTTGGTTTCCCTCCATATTTGCGCAAATTCTTGGAGGAGCTACTCGGCTTGTTGTTGGACCAAGTCCAGATGAACATCCTGTGAGGGGAATGCATCAAGGTTTGATTGACAGACTGTCTTTCTGCAAGAAAATCACTAGAGCTTGTGTACTTGACGAAGCAAGACATGCCATTGTGAAGGCTGGTAGGGAGGCTCCAAAACGAGGCTAAGGGAAAATTTTGGAGGGTGGTTGTAGCTGCTACAACACTTGGCGAAACACTAGTAGAACTCTAGCTCTTTGAATGGACCTTGTTCATGAAAAGCAATTCTAACGCCTTTGGAAGTGTTGTTCAGTTCTCAATTTGTCTTGGTTTCCACACTTGCTTGATTGTAAGATGTAGCATCTGCCAAACTCTTGGTCAATTGACACACATTCCAAGCCAAGTCAACACAGTTGTTTTGATTTGGATTGAGGGTTATATTGATGCACAAGCATTATAGTCGTCAGAGCCTTAGTTTCATCTCTAGTGTTGCTCAACTGCCAGTAGGCTTGGACAGTACCCCGGCGGAGTTACATAGGAACACAAGCATGGCTCCACTGCCAGCGAGCCTGGTCAGTACCCCCGTGGAGTTATTTGCATCACCTCTCTACATAGGAATCATTTCTCTTCTTTTTCCTTATTTATTTTTCATTTTTTTCAAAAAAAAAAATCACTTTTTTGTTTTTCATTTTCGTAACTGTGCATAACACTTATTCATTTCAAGGGCGGAAGAGGGATCCTGACTTATTGAGAGCAGAAGAGGTTGTTCCAGTAGAGAAGTAGTTTATTATATATCTGACGTGCCTATTAAGGTTTTCCCCCTCACCTTACTCTACTGGACTGAGCTGACAAGGGTTAACCCAAAAACACCCGACTAGAGTAGGTGATACTAGTTAACGCACAAGCGTTGTGTTTTCATCAAGGTTCACTTTGAACAATACATATCTTCCTTTGATGTATCATGGACCAAAAGTAACAAGTTCTTCATACAGAGGCAAGATGACATATAACCAAGTAGTGATAGCTACACAAGGCCTCTTGTACTTTACCCAGCTTGTTTCAAGAGTCATACATGGTTTCATTTGAAACTAACCTACGAACAAAACAAGCAAAATAAAAACAAAACAAAGTAGAAGTAGAAGCAAAAGTGAAAGCAAAGCGAGTAAGAAAACAAGCAAGCAGACAAACAAACTAAGAGAGCAAGTAAGCAAACAAGCATGCAAGAAAACAGATTGAAATAAACCACTACTCCTACTCCTAAGCTAATGGTGCATGGGCCATATCACGTGAAGTGATACTTCCAATGCAGCCACCGGCGCATTGGTTGACCCATGTTGGTGAAGGCATGGTTCGCGAACAAGACAGTTGTGTGAACCAGCAAACAAGAAAGAAGTAACAGTGAAGACAAACACACTCCGAGTTTAAAAACATCCACAGAACAAAAATGAGTGAAAGCACATGACATGCACTCTGTGGACTTGCCATGGTGTTGTGATATACTGCATGCAGATGTCAAGTGTATGAATTCTCTTGACTGTGACAAGTGAGTAAACGTGAGAAAGGTAGACCACTTACGTTGTGCATGTGTGCTTGCTGTGTAAGATTCCTCCAACTCATGAGTGATGGTATCGTGTAGTTCGAGTGGAGGAAGTGAAATCTGGGTGTTTGGTTGATCTTCAATGCAAAATTAAAGAGTGATGAGGAGCCTTGAGTGGTTCAACAATTTCTTGACCAGAAGCGAAACCAGCCTCAGGAAAGTGAGGTCCTGACATAACCATCAGCTCAGGCTGAAGTGCCTCGATAGTCTGTGGGCTTTCGACTTCGTTGACAGATAGATCATTGTAGACCAATGTCTTAGATAGATTAACAATGATTGAATCAACATCATGATTATATGAAGAAGTAGAGAGATCATGACAACGAAGATCAGAAAATTCAAGATGTTTGTCGGCATCCTCATGATTTGAAGAATCGTGCAAAGGGGTAGATAAGAAGCAAAGATGTTCACCCTCTATTTTTTCAAAAAAGATAGATGACAGATTGGACAGCTTTTTGAGGAAGATGTGTCCTCTTTGCACTATAATGACAGACTAACATTCAGTGTGTCCTGTGAATGATCTGAAGTAGAAACATCCAGAAATGGACTTTCACAGTGGAAATCAGTAGTGGCATAATCACAAGGGATGTAAAGATGAAGTGAATGAGGCACGGATGGAAGGGATTCATCCTTCACCATGGGTTCTTCTTTAGATTCCCACACACACTCATCATGAATGATGGCATAGGGTGGTTGCATAACACCAACTCCGTCAAAAACTTGATCTCGTTCACAATAGGTGAGGAGTCTGGAATGGAAGAACACAAGACATCACAATCCAGAGGATCAGCTGGACTCGAGGATGGAGGTCAAGGGAACGAATCCATGCTACAACTAGCAGGTTTTCAAGCCAAATCTGCATAGATATCAAGATCAAGTGGGGTGGGAGGATGCGATAGTTCAATAGAGGTATGTGAATGATCTCCCACATCACTCCGCAGTGGTGGAGTTGTTTGATGAGGTGAAGGTAGACAATCACTTGTGACAACGACTGTGTCTTCTCATGATTGTGCAATTCCATCACCGGAGTATGAGCACGATTTGAGTGGTTTCAAGAATTGTAGATTCTCAAATATGTAAAGAATATACTCAAATCTCCCATTGATAAATTCCCAATCAATATCATCTTCAAGGAATTGGTACGCAAGATTAAAAAAGCGTGTGTGAAACTGTTCTACAGATTCATCAGGTGCTTTTAGTAATTTCAAAATTTCTTTGTTGAGTGCTTTACAGTCAAATTGAATTGAAAGCATGGTCTATCTCTGCAACCAGATGAGCAAGAGAATGAATAGTTTTTTTGGGTAGCGTGGCACACCAATGCATTGGATGCCCTCGAAGCATGTAGATGAACAGTGCGCAGGTCATGTATTCTTCAAAGAATCCATGTCTTTCACATGAGCCTACAATGCCGACTGCGTGCCTAACCAAGGCTATGTGGCCTCCACCTTCATATGTTTTATGCTACAAGTTATCTGAGAGATTTTCTGAGATAATGAAGTCATTTCCATAAAACATGCACTCCGAAAGAGAAACTCCATAGTCAGTTATGATAGTTATGTAGAGATTTGAAACAAATGTGAGGACTCAGCTTGTCATCTGGCCCTCCTTTGAGCGCCAAAATGTTGACAGTCCTGGACCCACCAACATGTAAGGGGATCTCCCCAGTAAGAAGTCCCAATTAGACCTCAAACCGTTTGGTGTAGGAGTCCCAACAGTGGGTCGTACAGTAATGCCTTGACCGTGATTTCGCACAGAGGAAAGTAAGATTTATCGATTGGTAGCAAGGGTGTGACATCTGTAGCAATCCAATGAAGGTGCATGAGAGGTTCTAACACACTGAGGGTGAGGTGAGTACGCCCCTTGGAAACCTGTAATAGTATGTGGCTTGGAAGGGAACACACAAGTGAAGATGCATCACAAGCTAGAAAGCAAGTTAGCATGCAATCCAAAGTGATGGTTAAACCAACAGCACATTTCAGAAAGATTCATACATACTTATATAGAATAGTCCATACATGCATGCGTAAGCAAACAAATACATATATCATTTAGAGTAAACCATATACAATAGAATACAATACAACATATCCATGAAACATGTTGACTCTATTATATTAAGAAGTGTAAGTTCCCGTCGTACAATACATCCATGTCCAACCACTAGTTCCAATAGTGGAACGTTACAGCCATAACCGCCTACTCCTCCAAAGAGATGTATTAGATCTGCACACTGGAGAAGCCAAGACTCATTACAATATTGTCCAAGCTTTCTCTAAGATACTCCTATCGAAGCTTGGCTTACCAAAAGCCATTACAATGAGTTATGAGGTTCTATTTATAGCAAAGGGTGGGGTGACCCTTGACATTCCCCTTTGTGACAGTTCATATACTCTCATGACTCTTCATCTACTCTATGATTGTTACATCCAACTATTGACACTTGAACTTCCACTTGACATGGCGTTACATTACAATGCACATGTGCTCATGTGAGACAAAATGGCTTGAGCAAGCCATGCAAGACATCATTGACACTCAGTCCGTTGTGGTGAGAGCAACTCTTTGACATGCTTGTGATGGTGAAGCTAGTGAGTTGATTCCAAGCTTGGTCGTCTGTGACTCCATGGTGACATCTTGCTAAAGTGAACTCTTGCCTCCATTGCATCCAGGTGCATTGGTATGGCTCCTCCATCCAACTCGTATACCAACATGCGCATGGTCTTCGTGGGTGCAGATGAACCGGAAACACATTGATGCATAGTGTCTGTGCTGATCTTCCAGTGTGCGCTGGTGTTCATGCGCATCAACTATCAACTACATGTTCAACTCCAATTGGACTTGCTTCTTGTCTTCGCCTTGGTGAGTGTGTTGAATGGGTTGGATCACACGCGTGCGCACAATGACATTCATGATGTTGAATCCCTTACATGTGATCAATAACATTGTTCACCATGTCTACTCTGTGCCAGCTGTTGTGATGGATCTATAACTTGTACAGGCGCAGTTTCATCTGTGAGTGCATGTTGCGCTCCCTACTGTTCCTATTCCTGCTGCAGCTCATTTTCTTGTCTATGTAGCTCATGTTCTTCCTTGAGTTGCTACTTTAGCACAGGAAACTCCTTCTTTGTTCCATTCTTTGTCTTCACACGATTGTTTCGTCAACTCATAGCT
This sequence comes from Pinus tabuliformis, assembly GCA_031772625.1. Lineage (NCBI taxonomy): Eukaryota > Viridiplantae > Streptophyta > Pinopsida > Pinales > Pinaceae > Pinus > Pinus tabuliformis. The sequence goes on along the minus strand of CM062820.1, from coordinate 1,527,257,014 downwards.
GGAGTCTCCAAAGTTGCTTTCATCATTAGTGGATCTACTTGAGCTTGCAACTTTGTTCTGCCTTCATGTTATCAAAAACCTTCCTCTTGAAATAGTTGCATCGGGTATGCTTCCTTCAGTTGTTGTTCATGATGCTAGTCATTTTGATGCTTCTGCGGTCATATCTTGATGTCCTTGTCTACAAACAACTTGATGTCTTCGTGAGTAGGAAAGCTCATAGACACTTGATCGACTGCATCCCTAAGTGTGCTCTGAACGGTGTCTTCGACTCTGCTCTCCTGGAAACCATTGTACTTGTGCTGAAGAGAGGCAAATAAACACTTGTGATACTTGGATACATGGGAACACTCATGGAAAGAAATCTGTCAGTAAAAAACCAAAATTAACCTGAGAACTGAAATGAAACATACCTATGTGACTGATCATGAAGGTCGTGCAATTTCCATCGGGAGGTCAGGAGACTGACTTCCAAGACTATGCAAGCCACAATCTGGGCTACTGGGAGGCTGATTGATTGCTCGAACTATGTAATGCACAGTCCATTCTGGCTATTGACTATTGGAATTGTGCAATGTACAATCTCAACTGGCAATGGTTACAAGCTCAATAACTGCATTGCGTAATTTTCTAGGCTAGTAGTCACTGTCCCTCAGAATTGCGCAATACAAGACTGGAGGATAGTCACTAGGAGGAAATGTGCATTTCCTTAGAGGGAAACAAAGCCTTTCCTCTCAGGATTTCACAATGTTGTCTTAGTGAGGCGGGGTCCAGGCTAAGGCTACCCAGACTCGCCAACGGGCAACTGAAAGCGAAAGTGAATGAAGATGCATGGTGATATTGAGTGTAATGATAAGTGAATAATTGTGCATGAAAATGGTGAATGACAGATTCAAAAAATGGAACAACATGCATGTGAGTGAGGCGAATAGCCGAATCAACGACCATTCGTGAAAAATAGTTTCATGCATGTAATAGCAATAAGATGTTAACGAGAAATAAAATGGTGCTTGTACAAGCTAGTATGTATCAAAACGACAGCAAGCGCTCACTGAAATCAAGCAGACAGCATTCATATGAAGCGAAACACAAAAAAGTTCCATAAATGCAACACAAGACATGGAAAGCGGGCTTACCCAAAAACAACTGAGCTAAATGTGTTGACAACTCTCAGATGTGATGTGGAATGTCAAAGCTACAAGGTTGATGTGAGGAATGAGCTCTGCAGCATCTAGTCGATGAGTTTTGATAAAATCAAGGTTGTGACGTGCATGTCACAAATCTAGGGAAAGCGACACTTGGTGGGAGGTTTCTGAAATGATCCTTGCATGTAACCTCCAACAACCCTTAATAGGTCCCTAAAACAAGGGATGCCTTTTCTTGCTACCTTGGGAGAAGCAACCCATGCATGCAATTTTGTTTTGATTGGTCCCGGAGGGAACCGGTCAACTCAGCTGCACATGCAAGAGGTTGCTCAACTGCTGGGAGAAAATGTGCATTTCTGGCTAGGAGTTAGCCTGGTTGCTCATAAGATTTGCACAATTTCTGGGCAGAGTAGGTGACTACTGCCTAGATTTGCTCAAATTCTGGGCTGAGCAGCCCAGCTCGGAAGGATTGTGCAATTTTCTGGGTGAAGCTTGCTTAGCAGAATTGCACAATTCTAGGGACAGTAGCCTGCCAGTTAGGATTGCGCACTTTCTAGAGGGAAGGTTGGTTGCCCTCAAGATTTCACAAATTCTTGAAGGATTTACTCAACTTGCTACTAGACCAAGTCCATATGAACAACCTGTGAGGGGAATGCATCAAGGTTTTATCAACAAACTGTCTTTCTGCAATAAAATCACTAGATCTTATGTACTTGACGAAGCAAGACATGCTGTTGTGAAGGTTGGTAGGGAGGCTCCAAAATGAGGCTAAGACAAAATTTTGGATAGTGGTTGTAGCCACTACAACATAACCCTCTCCAACAAAGCCTTGTTGTCTTCAACCATGTCTCTCACAAAACAATATTACATATCAAATACACCATCCAAACATGATATGTAGGTTTCTTTGCTATACATATTGCACTTTACATTTCACAACCTATATTTACAACTTTGCATACAACACCATCTAAACAATACCTTTACAACCATACAACTTCTTTACTTACATGAGTGACTTCTACGTACTTCACTTTTGTAATTGAGAGTGAAATTACAACGTGTATCTTGCTCATCCAACTAACCACTCTACTTATCAATTCAAACACACAAGAACTTGTACGTCTACCACTATGTTTTGTCCAGGTCTTTCTTGGTAGAATATTACATAATCTAAACTAGGTGGAACATAGGGAGATGGATATTAACCTAGGTTCAATTCAATGGGAGGGAATTTGAATGTATCTGGAAGTTGTTTGTTTATGCATGTGGAACTCATGGTCATGGTTCCTCGTGGTCGCGTGTGCAGGGTGCTGAGGGATATTTTCTCAGATTTTTCTTTCAAAATCCCATTTGTGTTTTTGCTTGGCCTGATATGGCTAGGAACCAGATGCTAGATAGTGCTTTCTACTATAGTGACATGTGTTTGGGAGAATCATCAGTGCTCCTTCAGGTAGATGATGCCCCCCCCCTAACATGGTTTATGTCCTCAGGCAGTAAATTTGTGGGGTTTTACCACCCCAAACTCTCCTTTCTCTAATGTTGGTTCAGTGGTTTCAGGTGTCTATTTCGGTTGGCTTCTTACACGCAAGTTTTCCTTTTCTCAATGGTGAATTTTGGGTTTTACTAGGTTTGGAACCCAATGTTTCAGGTAGTTTTATAGTGGTTTCGTGTTTGAACATTGGGGTTTCTTGGGTGGTACTATGTTTCCTTCTACAGGGATGGATGTTACGTAAGTCTCTACAGTGCATGAAGGTTTTGACGAGGGGTGTTTCATTGGTCCCCGTGAGTATATGCTTAGGGTGGATTTTAACGAACCTAGCCTACATTCACTGGCCAATCCAGAGGTTGGACCAAATATTAAGAAGAATTGGGTCATGAAAAATGATCCATCTCTGACACCTTAGAAGCTTTGTTTGGATGATGAGGTTGCAATGGGTAAAGTTGTAGATCTAGTCGAAAAATCCCTCATTGATAGAGCCAAAGTCCATAAAAAAAAATTTAAGACTCTTGAGGAGTGACGGGATGAAAAGATCTTACCTAGAGTTTTTTAAGCTCTAGACATTTTTCTCCTCGCTAAGGGTTGGATTTAGATGGAATTAAAATCACATGAAGAGGTTGAACTAATTGCTAAAGAAGTTTAGGTCATTGACTCTATTCCTGTTATCTTTAACTTTTGGACCCCTTATTTGATGCTATCAGGGAGAGGTTAGAAGTGGTTCCAGTATGGGTTCGCTTTCCAATTCTATTGTTTCATATGTGAAACTATCAAATATTTTAAAATATAGGGAATAGCTTGGTTTGGTTTCTGGATGAAGACTTCTCTTTCAAAGCATCTAAAGACATGTATGTGGCACATAATCTTGTGAGTTTGGACCTCTATGAAAAACTAAAATATTCCATAAACACTAGGAAGGGTACATATATAATATAATTATTGGATTATGATGGTCTTCCTTTCTAGTGCAAAAGGTGTCATAATCATGTCCATTTGGTGAGTAATTGCATCCTTCCCTTCAAAAAGATTTGAGATAATGTTGAAGTTTTTAAGAAGCAAAGGACTACAATTGGGGTTTGGACTACAACAGATTGTTTTTATAGGGAGCCTCGAGTGGGATATAAGCTCGAGTTATTGACTAATATGGATGAGGGCGATGTTCCCTATAACATGAGATCGAGACAAGTCCACCTGACTCCTAAGGGTTTTGTGGGTGGTCTTAGATGTTTGGTTGATCTGTCTCTATTAGATATTGGAAGTGGGTGTAAATATCATATTTCTATAACAATGTCCAAATTTTGTGAGGATATGGTTACGAGTAGACAAAATTATATTGATGGGGTGCTTAGAGATTTTTTTCCCTGCAAGGGGTTACTCAATGAAAGTGGTTTCTTTCAATTTTCGTGGGATGGTAAGTAATCCCAAAAATATTGCTTTAAAGATATTAGTTCAAGTGGAGCATCCTGGCATTCTCTTTCTTCAGGAGACTCTTGGTGAGGATAAAAACATGACAAATATACTTGAGACTCTATTTTCTTCCTAAAAATTCATTGTTGTGGATCCCGAGTCTGATCGGGTGGTGTGGCTTTGGGGTGGGATTCCTAGAAGATCCTAGCTCAAAATTTTTGGAGTATATCTTCTAGCCTAGGTATGGAGGGATTTTATGTTGAATTGGATTCAACCTTATCATTTATCAACCTTTATGGTCCAAATGAGGATCAGGTGCCTTTTTGGAACGACTTATTTTAAAATTTTATGTTGGGTGATGCACATATCATTCTTGGAGGAGACTTTAACTTATCTATGAATGTTGTTGAATCATGGGGTCCTTGAGCCAGAGATGATTCTCTTTCTGACTTCTTCTCACACAAAATAGATGCAAATCACCTAATTGATCTTATTCATGTTAAGTTAAATCCCACTTGGATAGATCATACAATCGATGAAGGGTGGGTGGCTAAAATATTGGATAGGTTTCTTGTGGCAAAATATTTGGTTCATAGTTTCCCTCTTTTCCATGAATTGGTTGCCTTTGGTGGAGAATTTAATCACTCTCCTATCTTGTTGGAGGTGAAGCGACAAAATTATAAGCCTACTAGTCCTTTCAATATGAACTAGTTAGTTAAATGATGAGAATTTTATGAAGATGTTCAAATAAAATTGACGATCTTTTGATGCTCGATCTAGATTGTCTTCTATGAAACAATTTGAAGAAATTGTGAAGCATCTAAAGAATCTATCTATGGAGTGGTTTGTTGTTAATCATAGAAGGGAGGAGGAAGATGGAGGAGGTGGAATAGAAAATTTTGGCTTCCTTTGAATCAAGGGAAGAGGGTTTTGGTTCTCAGAAGTCTCGAGAGGATTTGAGCAGACTCGAAGTTAGAATGAAGGGGATTCTAGCTAATAAAGAGGCTACTTGGCTCTAAAATAAAGATAAATTTGGCCGGATTGTGATTATGTGAATACTAAGTTTTTTCATGCCTATGCAAAAGGTATGAAATTAAATAATACTATTTGGAAATTGGAGGATCATAGGGGTCATGCAATCTAATAATTTGAGGGCTTGTTGATGGTGTTGGAAATCCATCAACCAAGGGGATCTCCCCGATATGAAATCTCAACTAGACATCACACCATTTGGTGTAGGATTCACATCTGGTATAAAGGCCTAGTTTCCAAATACTGAAAAAATTTCCTTGGATCTAGTTGTCAACGCATGAGAGTGTTACGTTGGTATCTTCAAACAACAAGGTAGGTGTGTCTGGTGAATGCATAACATAACTGTGTCAAATTTCTCTTATTGCAAAGGGGTGAGAAAAGTGAGCCTCTAAGTGAGAGGTAATAGTAACACCCAAGGACAGACACACATGAACCAAGAATGGTCTATCCAACATCTAGCGGTATAGTCTGCAGTGGATGTGGACGTCGTTAAAACCGAAATACGAGGGGAGACTTGTCCACCATCCATCAGAGTAGTCCACAATGGATGTGACGGTCGTTATAACTAGTAAGAAAGGAAGGTCTGTCTAATATCCTGTGGAGTGATCCACAAGGATGAGACAACAATGATAAATAATACAGCACATTCCTAACAAGGTAATTTCTAAAACAACCGAAATAGTTCAACTATCTTAGTACGTTTGAAAAAAAACATGAATTACAAATGCTGAAAGAATAGTCTTACAAACATCTACAAGACATGCTTGAAAACGTGTTCGCTTGAACAAGCTTTTGTATTAAGAAAAAGTTCCAAGACACATATGTACATCATACATCACTAGCCCCAAGAGCGAGACATTGGAGCCACTCCTTTCTCCTCAAAGAATTGATTGAAAACTCTTTATGATTCATGGGAGGAGCCAAGGTGAAAAATTCCTTGCTCATACAATGGGAGGGGTATATATAGCCAAGTGTGATGCATGACCCTTGTGACTCTTGGACTACCCTCATGACCATTCAACTTCCTATGACTTTTCAATAGACATGACTCTTCATCTTCATTGTGTGTCCATTGGACTTTCACTTTATAGTACATTCGATTACAACGGACATGGCCCATGGCAGTGATGTTGACTTGACAACTCATGACACAACTTCACATGACACTATTGACATTGACTGGTTGGCTATGGTGGCAATGTCAAGTTCATGTTGTTGATGAGTGATGGATGTGTTCTTGGATGTGCTTTGTCTTCTCCTCTACATGGCTTGATGTTGTGGGTTCTTCAATAATCTTGGTCTTGTAAGATGGTGACATGCATGTTTTCCTTTCGCTTTATCTTTGATGGCCTTCTTTTTTCCATTCATCTACAAGTGATTCTTCTAACATGTCCGCTCCTTCTTCATCTCGTTCATCATCTCGCCATGATCTATCAGTGTACCTGTTCATGCAATTCACTCATGATAGGATGACATCAAATCCAAAAAATTCCTAGTCTAATATGATTCATTGTTTTCCATCGATTGGGTGCAAGACAAATGACAGGCTGGGAAGAGGTCCCAGTGACTATGCATTTCATAGTTTCAGGTGACATGGAGGGAGACTGGTCACTGAGACTGTGCAGTTCGCAAATCAGGCTTGGTTGAGGAACTCCGGGGCATAGTCTTCACTGTTGGGGAAAACTATGCAGTAGCCACTAGGAGGCAGGATTGCACAGTTGAGGTCACCAATTGCAGTTGCAAGGTGGGACCATAGGAATCACCTTTGTCCAGTCTTCTGAGGGAAGACAAGATATAGCAACAGAGGGACCAAAGAGGACAGCTTTGTGTAGTTTCTGGGAGTAGCGAGCCCCAGTTGCGGGAGGTCACTAGAGAAAATATTTTTGTAGTTATGGGAGGAAAAGTAGGCTCATGTCTCTACACATTGTGGGTCTCGAAAGGTAGGGAGGAGGTTTGATTACTGATCTTGAAAAGTGTGCAGTTCAGGTCAGGCTTTGAGGTAGTTTCTGCGTAATTCTGGAAAGGAAGGTAGAATGCTCACCTCTGGGATTGTGTAGTGCAATTTTCCTAGGGAACAACTTCAAACATTTCATAGCTCCAGACAGCATAGCAACATCATTGGGGGCTAAGACTGTGCAATGTATCTCATTTAGGGTCTGGTGAAGTGGAGTTGTTCGGTGGGAAGGATTTTCAGGAAAATGGCTAAGTGTGGGAGGCAAGTGAACTCGTGAGGACTCAACATCATGATCATACACTTAGCATACTTCGGAAACATGACAACATAGACCATCAAGACAACAAGACAAAGCATTGCGCTCTGTGAGACTATCTAGAGTTAAAAGTGACAAGTGTGACACTTGGGATAGACCTTTGGATGACCGTGACGACACTTGTGCAACAGTGCTTACAACTTTTTGTATGAGTGTGATAGGTGTTTACATGGCTAGGAAAACTTGTATACACAAATACTAACCTTCAAGGTCACCAGAACAGTTCATAAACATGACATAACAACCAAACATGTCAAAATATGACACTTGATCCACCAAGCGAAGGGGAGCAAGACACGTAGATGGAAAACATGGAATGACTTTCAGTTCTTGCAATCATGCATGTCATTGAAGATAGAATGATGACAATGATAATTAGTCCTTCGAGCTACACTAAGAGGTGTATTTCAAAAGATGTGCTTTATTTTCCATACCTACCCTCCATAATATTATGCATCAGATGGAGTGTTCATGTGGTCTCGATCTTCCATCATACCTTGGGTTCCTCGGTCTTCTTATCTTTCTCCTCAGATCCTTGAGAGTCATCTAGCATGCAATCCTTCTTCGTGGCCCGTGAGAGACACAATTGTGCAGTTTCAGTGCACTGTGACTGCTATGGGATGAGGCCCTTGGAGGACAAATCTATGCAGTTTCAAGATGCAAAGCATAATGGGAATCTAAGGGGAAAAATGTGTAGTTTTAGGATGCAAGTCATTGTTGTGGGATGAGGCCCTTATAGGACACATCTGTTCAGTTTCAGGATGCAAGGAGAACTGGACAACTGAGATGCCTGAGGTAAAAAACTGCGTAGTTTCTGGACACAATGGGTTCCAACTGAGGAAAGGACACTAAAGGAAACCACTTAGAATATTTGAATGCCAATGGAGGCTGGGATTTCCATGCATTGCGTAGTTCTAGTAGGCAAGGGAAAATTTTGAGGGTTGCAGACGCGAAGTGCGCATTTCAGGAAGGCTAGATGAGGCTAGGTTGTTAGGGAAACTCCATAATTTGGCTAAGTGTGGGATCAATGGAACTGATGTGAACAGTGATAAAACTTTACTACAATCACACACTTGAACACTTAGTGATACAACATATACCATCCAGGACATATAACACATACTTCGCTTAATGAAATCAAGCTTTGAGGCAGCTTACAGCAATTACGGCTCTAATGAAAGACTTTGAGAGGATAACAGCGACACTTGTGTAAGAGTGTGTGAAATGAGTGTGAAACATGTCTATTTGGTGAGGACAACCCATTCTCACAAATATTTCCCCTTGAATCAAAGCAAACTTTCCTTTGCATGACAAACGATAATCCCCATGCGCAAGGATGACACAAACTATATAACGATAAAAGCATGAACGACTCTTAAGATCGAAGAGGGGAGCTTGAGATCATCATATTACCCATAAGTGACTAAGGAACGAACGATGATAGGATCCACATTAGGATCTAAAATTTAAGCATAGGCCAAAATGTTTTAGGGTGTTGAAGCCGCTACAACACTTGGAGACACACTAGTTGAATACCAACTTCTCTATCTTGGTTCGTTTTAGTGCAGGGCCTTGGTTATTCAAGGAGTATTGATTCATTTTGCAAATTACTTTGGCTTCCCCACTTATCCCATAGGTAGACATGGTCCCCTTTGTACCTTGCTAGTTGAACACAACATAAGATTCAGCCAAATCACAGTGTTTCGAATTAGGAAGGGTAGTTTAGCTCGTGAGCTTAAGATTTTCAGAGTATATTTTTTCATCTCTGGTATTTCTCTGTTGCCAGCAGGCCTGGACAATACCCCGGTGGAGTCACACAGGAACACAAACATTGATCCACTGCCAGCAAGCCTAAACAGTACCCTCGTGGAGTTTCATGTTTCACCTCTCTATGCAGGAAGCCTTTCTCTTCTTTCACCTTTGTTATTTTTTAAAGAGAACTGTGCATAGCCACTTATTTATTGTTAGGGCGGAAGAGGGATCCCAACTTATTGATAGAAGGAGAGGTTTTTCCTTCATAGAAGCATATAAATACCTCTCATTTAGTTTTGCTCATTCAGATTTTCCCTTCTCCATTTCTACTAGTTGGAAAAGCTTGAAAACACCAAAGCAAAAAATTGAGTACATGCACTAGGTTCCCAGACTGGATAGGTTCATGGTTGGACCAAAGCTCTCTTTACAAACGGATCGTATTTTCTATCAAGACTTCATTGGCCAAAATTTATAATCAATTACAAGGAATTCGGACACAGGACTAGACAAATGTTGAAGTGTCACTAGACTCTTTGAAGCTCAGCTAGATACACACTCGGAAGCCACAAAAAGTCCAGGAACAACAGTTATTCGCGTAGTGAAAACAAACAAAAAACTGAAAAAGGAAAGAATACACAAAACCAGGAAACCAAAATCGAAAGACAAGAGAACAAAATGACTAAAGAAAACATGAGGTAAAACCAGAATAAGAAAAATAGGATGAACTATCGGAAATGATTGCAAGATGATTGCAAGGAAAGGAAAACTAAGATGCAACTAATCCTACTACTATCCTCATAGCTAGATGGTCAGGGTTACAAGTAATGAAATTTCCATTGAAACCACCGTAGAATTCCCGACATGCATCCACAAAAATATGAACAATTAAAACAAATAAAAAGTGATGTGCAATAGAAAATACAAAAACTTGAAAAACTTGCACACGGGAAGGAAGGTATTTCCTGTGGGAAGAAAGACGTGTCATAATCACTACTTTTACCCAATCCACATATTTAACTCTTTGATGGATACAACCTTTCAAAAAACCTCGGAAGCCTCTTACAAGTGTGTCTTCATCTACATCGAGCTTCTTAGCAAGTGCAAGGAAGCATTGAAACTTTCTCCCTACAACAGAGCTTGCCAAGTAAGATTGTTCTATCCATTCAATGATTGGATCATAAAATTCATGATGCATGTCTTGAAAGCTTGGTAATATTTGAAAGGATGAATTTTCGATTCGAGAGAAGGGATCATGATGTGAATCTTGTATGGGAAGATGAATCTGGTCATTCTCAGCAGTCATGCCAAGAAAGTGGGGACCTTCCATAACCATTAGCGAAGGTTGAAGTACCTCACCTACTTGATGGAAATATGAAGAGGGAGATGTTAAGCCATGAAAATCAGAGAGCGCGAAGCAACTGTCATTGGATGTGTTGATGGGAAAATGATAAGTTGAATGATAGTCACCTAAGATAGAGAATTGGTCATATGGGTCGATTGAAACATTAGATTCCTAGTTTGTAATGAACATAGAAAAATCCATTTGAACAATCTTGAGAATTCTCTGAACAATCAAACCAATTTCATTGTGAGCTAGATATGGCAGACCACCTTCCAGCAATTGGTGACCAATTGGGCAAACATCATGGTCATCACAAGAATTTAAAAGGATGCTAGCACCGTGAATGCGTGAAACCAGTTGAGGCATCGCGAATGGAGAGGAACTTGATTTGTGTGATAGCTTGTGTGTTCATCATCACCTAGGGAGATTTATGGTGTGACAAGAGGATAGATTTCAAGTACAAGGTTCACAAGAAGACCGAGGAGCTGACCATTAAGGTGGAAATTTGATAAGTATGATTCTAAGAAAAGATAGACTTTGAGATGATTAACTTCACAATCCCATGATATCATGAGAGATGGACATCCCTAGCCTGAGTTTTATGTAAGACACTTGCATGAAGACGAATGAAATGCAATAGATTTATGAATATGGTCATACGTGAAATTTTGAAAATTTGAAAGGTCACACCCAGAATAACAAAAAAAATTTACACTGTAATCCACATATGCTAAAACCATGCTGATAAACGATTTGTACGTGAGAGACCAGATCTGATTTGGTTTGGGGGGCTTACTAGAGTCGCGAAGTCCTGACATAACCATCAACGGACATTGAAGTGCCTCAACTCCCTGGCATGTCCCGGAACTTTCCATAACTCTATAATCACATTTTAAATCTTGAACCAGATCATGCATGGATTAAGGGTGGATGTTGTTGCTAATTTCAAAACTGCTCTCCGGATGGTTGCCATCTCTGTCATAGGTTTCACCATATTTTTCAACTTCAACAACAATCAGATTTCTCAATTGAAGAGGCTCTTCTAATGGTACATCCAAAGATAAATGAATTGGTGAGCTCACATGAGCAAGCTGATTTGATGAATTGTCTTCATGCAAAAGAAAGGATGACGGGGAATGGGAAGGATACTCTATGATTATATTGTTTTCAATTTTATCATGGACAACCTTACCACCTTGTGTCAATCGAGGAGACACGTCATCGGATGAAGAAGCAAGAGAACATGGAGTATCATCGACGCATGTAGACGCATTACAAATGGTAGGATGCAAGGGAAAGTGAGGTGAAGAGGAAGTTTCGATATGAACGTCTTCTTTGACTGAAGTCGATTCTAGATCTGAGTTAGATTCTTCATGAGAAACTGAAAGATCACATGATATGCTTTGGCATTTTTCATGGAATATGGAATCATGGGAGTGATTACTGCCCAAGACTGGGGGTTGATCAAAAGAATTGATTGGACTGGATTTTCCACCGAGATTAGCAGATTGAGAATCGTTCAAGAATGGAAATTCATTATTTTGATGTGGACAATTTTGAAACAGAGAGGAAGAATTGATACTATCCTCGCCTTCCTTCTCCTCTACCTACATAATTTGACTGCCTTGCACCTTATCACAATTTGAGCCAATAGCTTGAGAATCAAGAGGATGTGAAAAACGAGATGGTGAAGCAGATCGATCAAGCAAGCTATGGTACAAGGAGTCATGATGTGGAGAAGATAGAGGGGAACATAAATCTATATCAGTCCTGAGATTAGGGTTGTGAACAGTGACATCCACTTGTGGAATGGAGGAGTGAATCTTCGTTGCACGCTTCCTAAGCCATTCTAGAATTTCCTCCCTTGAAGCAAGAGATGGATGAGAAGATGGGTTAGGGACTTGATTCGTAGATTTCTCATCTTCACTATCACTATAAGGGGCACCCACATAAGGACCAGAAAAGGAGGAGGACAAGGAACAAACTGGGTGGTGGGCTCCTCCTCTATAATCTGAGGTGCCACATGATCCGTAAGAGTTGGGGAGGAAGGGAAATCACAAGGTTCAGGCTCATCATATAAGGAGACATGAACTAAGCGTTTAAACCCTTCTCTCAAGAAATGTGAGTTCAAATTTTTTTCAGAAATTTCGCAGTAGATGTGGAGGAACCGACCAACAAAATGCTCAAATGATTCATCAAGATTCATTCTTAAACGATGGATTCTTTCATAAACATCTTGGTGTTCATACTTATCGAAGGCTTTACACAACATCTTGGTAAGCTGAGCGAGTGAATGGATAGAAGAAACGGGTAATGTATGACACCATTGTTTAACATAATCTTCGAATGTGAGGGTGAGTAATCTAGCCATGACATCTTCGGAAGCTACTTTGTTCCAAAAACAAAGACAGATAACTTGAAACAGATGTTCACAAAAATTTGATTCACCCTCACCATCGAACTTAAGTTTGGAAGGGTCATGGTTGACTTCTGCAGGGATGGTAAAATTAATCTCTTTAGAAAAGCATCTCAGGATTATGATTTCGAGAAGATCCATTTTAAAATAAGAGATTCAAACCAGACACTACAGGCATAGCCTGTTATCTGGCCCTCCTTCTAGCGCCATTTTGTTGACGGAGTTGGAAATTCACCAACCAAGGGGATCTCCCTGATATGAACTCCCAACTATACCTCACACCATTTGGTGTAGAAGTCCCATTCAGTATAATGGCTCGGTTTCTAAATAATCAAAGATCTACCTTGGCTGTAGCTATCAATGCATGAGAGTATTATGCTGGTATATTCAAATAGCAAGGTAAGTGTGTTTGGTGAGTGCGTAACGTGAATGTGTCAAGGTTCTCATATTGCAAAGGGGGGAGAAAAGTGACCCTCTAAGTGAGAGGTAATAGTACCACCCAAGAAGAGACACACGTGAACCAGGAATGGTCCGTCCAGCATCCAGCAAAATAGTCTACAGCGAACACGGAAGTCATTAAAACCAAAGTACAAGGGGAGACCCATCCACCATCTAGTGACGTAGTCCACAACGGATATGACGGTCGTTATAACCAGTAAGAAAGGAAGGTCTATCTTGTATCATGTGGAGCATTCCACAAGGATGAGACAGCAGTGATAACCAATACAACACATTCCCAACAAGGTAAGTACTAAAAAAAATGAAACATTTCAATTATCTTAGTACATGTGAAAGAAACATGAACTGCAAATTCCAAAAGAATAGTCTTACAAACATCTACAATACATGCATGAAAACATGTTGGCCTAAATAGGCTTATGTATTAAGCAAAATTTCCAAGACAAATATGCACAACATACATCACTAGCCCCAGTAGTGGGACATTGGAGCCACTCATTGCTCCTCAAAGCACTAAATGAAAACTCTCTATGCTTTGTGGGAGGAGCCAATGTGAAAAATTCATTGCTCATACAATGGGAGGGGTATATATAGCCAAGGGTGATGCTTGACCCTTGTGACTCTTGGACTACCCTCATGATCGTTCAACTTCCTATGACTTTTCAACTGACATGATTCCTCATATTCATTATGCATCCATTGGACTTTCACTTTACATTAGATTCGGTTACAATAGATATGGCCCATGGTAGTGATGTGGCCTTGGAAACTCGTGACATAACTTGAGATGACACTGCTGACATGGACTGGTTGGCTGTGGTGGCAATGTCAAGTTGTTTTTGTTGCTAAGACTCCTCCACATGGCTTGATCCTGCGAGGTCTTCAATGATCTTGTTCTTGTAATATGGTTACATGCATGTGTTCCTTTCACTTTCTCTTTGATGAGCTTCTTTCGTCCATCCAGCTGCAAGTGAGTCTTCTAGCATGTTCCCTCCTTCTTCATATCATTTTTTATCTCGCCATGATCTATCAGTGTACCTATCCTTGCACTTCACTCATGATGATACGATACCAAATCCAAAAACCCCTAATCTAAGATGATGCATTATTTTCCATGCATTGGACCTAGAATAGATGAAAGGCTAGGGAGAGGGCCCGGTGATTGTGCATTACGCAGTTCCAAGTGACATGGAGGGAGACTGGTCATTGAGACTGTGCAATGCACAGCTCAAGCTTGGTTGAGGAACTCTGGGGCACAATCTTCAATGTCAGGGAAAATTGCTCAGTGGCCACTGAGAGGCAGGATTTCACAGTTGAGGTCACCAGTGGAAGCTACAAAGTGGGACCCTGGGAGGCACCTCTGTGCATTTTTCTAAGGGAAGTCAAGACAAGGAAGCAGAGGGACCAGAGAGGACAATTCCACACAATTTTTGGGAGCAGTGAGTCCCGATTGCAGGAGGTCACTGGGAGGACATCTTTGTGTAGTTTTGGGAGGCAAAGTAGGCTCAAGTCTTTGCACATTACGGGGTTCTAGTAGGTAGGTAAGAGTCTTGATTATTGATCTTGTGAAGTGCGTAGTTCAAGTCGGGATTTGAGGCAGTTTCTACGCAATTCTCGGAAAAAGGAAAACTGCTCACCTCTGGGAAGGCGCAGTGCAACTATCCTAGGGGAAAACCTCAAACACTACATAGTTTCAGGAATCAGAACAACATCACTGAGGGCTAAGACTGCACAATGCAGCTCAATTGGGGTCCAGTGAAGTGGATTTGTTCAGTCGGAAGGATTTTCAGGAAAATGGCTAAGTGTGGGAGGCAAGTGAACTCGTGAGGACTTGACATCATGATCACACACTTAGCATACTTCAAAAACATGAGAAAATAGACCACCGAGACAATAAGACAAATCATTTCCCTCTATGAGACTGTCTAGAGTTAAAAGCGACAAGTGTGACACTTGGGATAGACCTTTGGACGACTGTGGCGAAACTTGTGCGACAGTGCTTACAACTTTGTGTATGAGTGTGATTGGTGTTTACGTGGATAGGACAACTTTTATACACAAGACCAACCTTCAAGGTCACCAGAATGGTTCGCAAACATGACATAACAACCAAACATGTCAAAAGATGACACTTGATCCAATAAGCGAAAGGGAGCAAGACACGTAGAGGAAAAACATGGAATGACTTTCAGTGATTTCAACCATGCATGTTATTGAAGACAAAATGATATGACAATGATAAGCAGTACTTCAAACTACACTAAGAGGTGTATTTGAAAATGTGTGCTTTGTATTCCATACTTACCCTCCAAAGGGTTATGCATCAAATGGAGCCTTCATGAGATCCTGATCTTCCATCATACCTTGGGTTCCTTGGTCTTCTTATCTTTCTCCTCAGCTCCTTGAGAGTCATCTAGCATCTCATCCTTCTTCATGGCCCCTAAGAGACACAATTACACAGTTTCAGCAGGCAGTGATTGTTGCGGTATGAGGCCTTGGGAGGACACATCTGCATAGTTTCATGATGCAAGGTAGATTGGGCAGCTGAGGGACAAAACTGTGCAATTTTAGGATGCAAGGCACTGTTGCGGGATGAGGCTCTGAAAGGACACATCTACATAGTTTCAGGATGCAAGGCGAACTGGGAAGTTGAGATGCCTGAGGGACAAAACGGTGTAGTTTCTGGAGACAGTGGTTTTTGGCTAAGGGAAGGACACTTGAGGAAGCCACTACACAGTTTTGAAATCCAAGGGAAGTTGGGCTTTCGGCATATTATGCAGTCCAAGCAAGCAAGGGAAAATCTTGAGGGTTGCAGACACGAAATGTGCAGTTCAGGAAAGCTGGATGAGGCTAGGTTTCTAGGGAAACTCCAGAATTTTGCTAAGTGTGGGATTAGTGGATATGATGTGAAATGAGTGTGAAACATGTCTATGTGGTGAGGACAACCCATTCTCACAAATATTTCCCGTTGAAGCAAAACAAACTTCCCTTTACATGAAAAGAAATAATCCACATGCCCAAGTATAACACATCTATATAAAGATAAAAGCATGAACGACTCTTAAGATCAAAGAGGGGAGCTTGAGATCATCATATAACCCATAAGTGACTAAGGAACGAATGATGACAGGATCCATAGTAGGCTCTGAAATTTAAGTATAGGCCAAAATTTTGGAGGGTGTTGAAGTCGCTACAATAGGACCTTACATCCCTTAGTAGGGACCATTTTCATTCCCTCTTTAGGAACCTAAGGGGGTTAACATTGCAGAAATTATCAGGGTGGCTCAATTCTTTCCTATTTTTGTAGGTAGGAAGGTAATTTATCTCTTATGGAGGAAGTGTCTGAGGAGGAACTAAAGTTTGTTCTTGCCAATTTTCAAAAAGACAAAATTCCAAGGTCTAATGGGTAGCATTATATGGTCTTATTGGTTTGGATATATTAAGAGTTGTGAATGAGTCATGCAGTGAGGGTAGGGTTATGACAACTTTTAATTCTATTTTTATTTCTCTCCTCCCATAAGTGGACAATCCTCGCTCTTTTGCATATCTTAGGCTGATTTATTTATGTAACTATGTCTATAAGGTTATTTCAAAGGTGATTTCTAGTAGGATAAAGCCCATTCTTTGAAATGCAATATTAAGGAACAATTTTGATTTCTTGAGGGGAGAAAGATTCATGAGGTTATTGGAATTTCTCAAGTTGGGTTACACAACATAAAATCAATTTGATTAAAAGTTGATATTATAGAAATAAACCTCTCAAAGTCTTATTGTCATGTAAATTGGTTATTCATTCGACTCCATCTAACTCATGTGGGTTTTGAGGTTCTATTTATTAATTGGGTCATTAGTTGTCTAATAATGGACTAATTTGTTTTTTTCATAAATGGCTCTGCTTCACCATTTTTTGATGCCCAAGAAGCTTGAAACAAGGTTGTCCTTTGTCTCTGCTCCTCTTTTTGTTGGTGGTTGAGGGAGTTAGCCATATGTTGGAGGAGGCTAAGCGGAGGGTGATTTTCATTGTCTGATTCTTGCTAATACTCTTGTTATTACTCATTTTCTATTTGTCGATGGCATACTCATCTTTTGTAATGGTTCTTTAAGAGATGTTCAAAGTTTACATGATATTCATTATTTTTTTGGGAATGCCATAGTTATGGTGATCAATGATACAAATTCCTCCATATCTTGTCATAATATGGAGGATTACAAGATTCTTCATTTCAGAGTTGTTGTTCCCTTTGAGCTTAATAATTTGGACGTGGGTCAAGGAAAATTTTAGGGGCTAATATTTGCAAGTGGGCTAATTTTGCATGCTTTCCAAAAAAAGATTCGTTAAGTTATATTTTTTTCTACAAATTATTCGCATAAAAATTTATAGTATAAAATTATTTTACCTTAAAAATGGCCAAAAATTTACATATATAATGTATAAAATTGTTATAAATTTGAATATTTTTACAAAAATATCCTAAATCATCTTAAAAGTTGCATGTTACGGGCTAGTGAAATTCGCCAAGTTTTCTAAAATTTAACATAAATTTTTATCCCTAACATTTTCCTTGACGTGGGTTTAAAATATATGGGCTTCCACTTGAAGCCTAACTACTACAAAAAAGATGATTGGCTCTGGTTAATAGCTAAACTTGAGAAAAATATCTCATGTTGGAGTTATGGGTGGTTACATAGAGCTAGCAATTTAGGTTTGGTGAAATCCATTCTTGAAGCTATCTTGGTTTATTGGATGTCGTTGGCTTGGACCTTGAAGGGTAGTTTGAAAAAATATAGAAGGATTTGTTTTAAGTTTCTATGGGAAGGATCTCATGATAAATTTGTCCTTTCTTGGGTCAAGTGGAATCGTCTTGTTGTTCCATATATGTTGGATGGACGGGGGGATTAAGAATATTTATTTTTCTCTAAATCCCTTGTAGCAAAATGTGGTTGGAGGTTGTTATCATCCCATGATCTTTGGACTATTGTGGTTTACCATAAATACATTGCTCCTTACTCCCAGGTGGAATGGGCGTGAATGTCAAAAAAAAAACATGTCAAAATATTTCAGTTATTTGGAGGGTTGTCTTGAATTCTTTTGAGATGATTGCATCAGGGCTACACTGAAAGATTGGAAATGGGTTTCAGGTTAGATTGGGTTATGATTAGTTGCCTAGTTCTGGGAATAGTAATATATTATAGCTAACCCTTATTTTTTTTCTTAGAGACCATGGTTGGTCTAGAATTTCTCATATAAACAAGCTTGTTCAAACAACCCTCTAGTGCAAGGGTTGGATTTTTGTTTGCAGATCTAAATATTCTAGAGGATTTTCATGAGGAATGGTCTAGCTATCTGGATGCCTTTTCTTCAACTTACATTCATCTAAATGAATGTGTTGATGAGCTTGTTTAGGCCTTCTCTCCCCATGGTTTGTATACTCCTAAATTTGGATATATTCACTTAAATATGTCTGCACAAAATATTGAGATTGCATGCTGGTGGAAAGTACTTTGGAAAACGTGATTCCCTCCAAATTCTCGCATCATGTTCTAGTGTATTATTGAGAAAATTTTTCCTAAATGGGATGTAATGCAGAGGAAACATAAGATTGGTCCACGTAGGTGTGCTCTTTGCAAAGGCAAGGAGGAGTCTATTGAACATTTTTTTTTAAGTTTCCTTTCTACAAAGAAAGTTTGGTTGGTGTGTTGTTCTCTTCTTGGTATGGAATGCAAATGTGAGGGTCCTATGTTTGTGGAAATATGGAAATATTGGGTCCAGAACAGGGCTACCAAATCCTCTCGTGTCCTTCCTCTTATTGTAAGCTAGGAATTTGGTTAGCTAGGAATAGAGCGATATTTCAAAATATTCCATCCTATCCAAAAATGATAGCTGCTAAAGGTTTGGCTATACTTTCTCATTTCTCTCAATCCAAGGTTCTTGTGTATGGGCAGACAGTTACTTAGGAGGCCCCAAATGTCTCTATTCCCTTGGGATATTTTTATGGAGCATTTTAGGGTAACGAATTGCATTGTGGGAGGGAGATTTGTATTACATTTATTTGAGCACCACACTTTCCATGTCAAGATGGGCTTAGGTTGTGGCTTAAACAATTGGGCTGAATTTCTAGCTTGTGGTTCCCTTATTACATTTTCTCATGAGAAAGGATGTGACCAGCTTCATATTTATGGTGACTCTTTATTGGTGGTGAATTGGGTCAACCAGACTCAACATTGTCGAAACATTTTCCTTGCTCTTATTTTTTAGGATCTTTTAAGACTAAAGCTATATTTTATTTCCTTTACATGCATGCATATTTACAAGGAACATAATGGAGCAACGGACAAGCTTTCTAAGGATATCCTACACATGGAACATAGGTTGTGACTGGTAGATGAAATGGTGGCACCTAAGAACTTCAAATATTATCATGGCCCTTTTATGGGAATGTCTCTAAATGATGTTCATGGTTGATTTTTAGGTCCTTTTACATATTTGTTTTGGTTGTTTTTACAACACTTTTTGTATGTATATATGTCATATTTTCATGAGAGACTTGTTGCCCATGTCAAAAATATATCAGTCTATTTGTTTTTAGACTTTCATTTATATGTATGGAATATATAATGATTGGAGAACAATATTACTTTATGTTATTATAGCCACTTATGGAACTGGGCAGTTTCCAAGTGAATACACTCATTGTAGTGCATATACAAAATGTAATTTTATTCACTTTCATGAATGAAACTACAGTTTTTTTCAAGGAAAAAATTAAGATTGCATAATATAAAATGCCACACAAACTAAAGATCCTCTTTGCAATGGTCTAATGTTCCTTCAATAGTGTTGACATAAATATCCTTAGAACTATCATTGCATGGGCAATGTCTATTATAGTATATAGATCATGGAATATATTAAACTCCCAATGGCATTGGCATAAGGATTGCATCTTGGAACATTGTTCTATAAATAATCTTTATCTATAATATGAGTATTAACAACTTTACATTCCTACATTCTAACTCTCTATAATATCATCTCAACTTATTTCCTCTAACTCAACCAAATTTTTGTATTTAAATGGTCCATTTTAATTTCCATGCCCCAAAAAGCATTATAGCACCAAGATTATTGATATCCAACTATGATGATAACTAAGATTTAACACCCTTGATGATTTCCATGTAATTTTCAATTAACAAGATATCATCAACCTACAACACAATGACAACAAGGAGATCATCACCTTGATTGGTATACACGAAGATAATTGCATGAAGGGAGCCTAGTAAATTGAAGTTTTCTTGAAAGTTAATTATTTTAATTCTAGTCTAAATTAAATTTGAGAACACCATCAGTATAAACTTTCTTTGAGGTATTGAATAATTATAAGCATGAATGGATAGGATGTAAACAACATTGAGAATCACTTGATGAAAACCAATTGATCTACCTTTAGTTTTCTTCAATATTAATTACCAATATACCATATTAATAAAAATTATAAAAGCATTTCAAGCTTTTCTCTTCCAAGCGCTTTGGTGAAGATGTCTGCAATCTGGGGAGCTAGGGTTTAGAGTAGGGAGCAACAGAAGAAAGGAGCTGATAAAAATGGAGGGGCAAGGAGGAGGGAGTTCCACTCCCTCCTACAGCAACATCGTTTTGAATAGAAGTAGGGAAACAAGTTTTAACGGATTCAGGAAACCCTTGGAGGTAGGGACAAAAGACAGACTCAAAAGAACCAGAAAGTAGTAAAGTTGATGAACAAGAAGAAACTCATGGAGTGGTCAGAAGGGAGGAGGGACCAGAGGACAGCAGTCAGAAAAATGTGTACAAATCTGCAATAGGACCCTGTAGGCCCAAGTCGACCATCAAAGCCCGGGTGCTTCTGAATGATCCTGCAATGCAAGATCATAAATATCACATGGCGACTTATGCTATTATATGCAATTTTATGGGTATATGGCCCACAGAGAAGAATCTATACATATGGATAAGAAACAACTAGAAACCAAAGGGAGATATAAGTTTACATCTCAGGTCCAGGGGTTTCTTCACAATGGTTTTCAACAGCGTAGATGACAAAGACGAAGTTTTCGAAGGAGCACCCTATTTCTATGTTGCTGTAGGACTATATATGCAACCTTGGGTAATGAACTTTGTCCTGGAGAGAGAAAAGTTCACATCGGTCCTGGTATGGATAAGACTTTACTCCCTACCTCTAGATTATTGGTTGCCTGACTCCTTGAAAGCTATAGGAAATAAATTAGGACATTTTCTAAAAATTTCAGAGGCAACTCTACGGGGAAAATATACATCCTTCACACGAAATTGTGTGGAGATGGATCTATCGGGAGCACTCCCAGATGAAGTTGTTATAGAAGTTTATGATGAGGAATGGGTACAGGTGGTGGACTACGAACATGTCCCTTTTAGATGTCATAAATGTCATGAACATGGACACCATTTTAGAGACTACCCACAAAACAAGAAGGAGGATACTCTGAGGACCAACACAGGCAAACATCCTGAAGGATTCACCAAGATGGGAGGCAGAGGGAAAGGAGGAGGAAGAAAGTACCAGAAAAAATAGAGTTAAAACAAACTACCAAGTCACAATAGTTTTGAAAATTTAGAATAAGAACAAGGGACCATTGAAAAGGTCGTTACTCTGGACAACCATCCCATAGAGAAGGAAAAGGTGGACAGCATGGAAATAACACAGGAAAATAGTGAACAACAGGAAACCATACCAAACAGCATGGAACTAAGCAGGGACCAAGAGATTACCCCTAGTGAAGTTGGGATAGAGGACCAAGAACTACATGAGATTCTTGAGATGGAGAATCTTGATCTAGAGAAATTCTTAAACCAGGGAACCAACAAAGGGATAGATTCCCTACCACAACAGGAGTTTGACAGAGTACAACAGCTCTTCCTCTGGAGATCTCAGACAAAAGCCTCGGGAATCACAAGAAGCCATGAAGGTTAGGACCATGGAGGGGTCAAATCAATGGAGGTAATATCAGGACACTTAGCCAAAAACCCAGGCAGAAAAAGAAGAAGAAAGAAACAAAATGAGTTGCTAATAGATTGTGGAAAGCTCATGATAAACTCAGGTAAGATGAAAGATATCACCAGTTACTCATTCAAAAACCCATCATTATGAAGCTCACAACCTGGAATATCAGGGGTCTAGGAAGTAAAAGGAAACAGAGGAATCTCAGCAACAGATTAAAAGAAGAAAACCCAGATATGGTGTTCATACAGGAAACAAAATGTTCAATAGATAAAGTCCGGGAGATACATAACAAATGGCTCAGTAAATATGAGTACCTAGAAGTCAAAGCCAATAACACAGCGGGAGGGATTCTTACTCTTTGCAATCCGCAAAAATTTGGCATTTTAGACAGGGAAGCATCCAGGAACTACCTTTCAATGGTTATCCAACCTTTGGGTGACAAGGAAATCTATATGGTTACTAATGTCTATGGTCCTCAAAATTCTGAAGACAAACTCAAGCTTCTCACCTCCCTTGAGGAGTTAAGGGAGAGACACCCAATAATACCCTGGATTTTGGGTGGAGATTTCAACATGATCAAATCTCTTATGGAAAAAAAGGAAGGAAATAGAGTAATGGGAAAAGACTCTAATGCCTTCTAGAACTTCCTCATCAACTTGAGGCTATTGGACTTAGAAACAGCAAACGGAACCTTCACATGGAACAATAATAGGGGAGGAGCTTCCCAAGTTGCTTCAAAACTAGACAGATTCCTCATCTCGGAGAACCTCTTTCTCTCTGGGCCTAACTTGAGTGCTTTTATCCTTCCTTTTGGAGGGTTGGACCACTAGTCAATTTAGCTAGAAGCGTCTTTTATTTGCACTCCAAGGAACAGACCGTTCAGGTTCGAAAATTTTTGGCTCACTCACACTAACTTCTTCTCCAACATTGATAAGTGGTGGAAGGAAGATTTACCTGTTCAAGGCACGAAAATGTTCATTCTGCAACAGACACTCAAGCACATTAAGTTCAAACTCAAAGATTGGAACAAAAGTGATTTTGGCAATATTTTTATAGCCAAAAGAGAAGTGGAACAAAAGCTACAGAAAATTAACCAAATTCTTATCAAGGAAGGCTTCACTGAGGATAGGAAATTGCAAGCTGACTCTCTCCAACAGGAATGGGACATCAAATGTCAGTAGGAAGAAATCTTCTAGAAGCAGAAATCAAGAGCGCAATGGCTTAAAGAAGGAGAAAGAAATACAAGTTTTTTTCACAAATCAACCATGGAACATCAGGCTCATAATCTAATCACAAAGCTCATAGATCCTCAGGGGAAAGATCTAAGCACACACAAAGATATGGAATCCATTCTAGTTCAACATTTTCGAAAGATAGTCGAGGAGCCTATCTTAAATAGATCGCTAGCTATTAAAAGATTTACGCAACATATTCCAAAATTGGTGACCAGGGAAGATAATTATAATATCAACAGACCAGTGATAGAAGAAGAGGTAAAAGAAGTAATAAATGAGATGAAAAATGGGAAATCTCCTGGACCAGATGGTTTCAATGTTGACTTCTTCAAGGCAAGCTGGGAAATAGTCAAAAAGGACATTTTGGAGGTGGTGGAGGACTCAAGAATTTCAAAAACAATACTAAAAGTGCTAAATACCTCCTTCATAGCCCTAATTCCTAAACAAGATAAAGCAATGACTCCAGATCGATTCAGACCCATATCCCTCTGTAATGTAATATACAAATTCATTTCCAAAGTGATTGCAAACAGACTCAAGCCCCTTCTACGAACTCTCGTTTCGGAGGAGCAAACTGGATATGTGGAAGGAAGGAAAATACTCAATACCATCATTCAAGCTCATGAAATAGTGCACTCTCTCAAGAATAATAAGCAAGCAGGGATGATCATTCAACTGGACCTAGCAAAAGCTTATGACAAACTAAGCTGGTTATACATCAGAGAAGTTCTAATAGCATATGGCTTTGACTAGAATTGGATAAGATGGGTTATGGCTTTGGTAACATCTGCTAGCTTTTCTATCCTTCTCAATGGCTCTCCATCCAAATCCTTTCAACCCTCGAGAGGTCTTAGGCAAGGAGATCCGCTTTCTCCCTTTCTATTTATCCTTATGATGGAAGGATTAGGCAAAGCGATCACTTCTACCAAAATGGATGGCACAATCCAAGGTCTCAAGCTCACCCAGGAAGGAGAATCATTGACTCATCAGTAATTTGTAGATGACACCATGTTACAGGGAATTCCAACGGTCAAAGAAGCCAAAGCTTACAAATAAATTCTACAAGATTTTGCTTTGGCAGCAGCTGGTACAGAGATAAGTATCTCAAAATCTAAAGTAATTTTTTTCAATACAAATATTGCCATTCAGAGAAACCTCTCCATAATTCTCAGCTTTCAGAGAGATCATCTCCCCTCCAAATATTTGGGAATTCCTCTCACTGATAAACCTTAGAGCAAGGAAGTTTGGGAGCCTTTGACTAACAAACTGAAGGACAAAATCAGCAATTGCACAGGTAGATCTTTAAATGTAGCTGGCAGGCTCATTCTCACAGAGGCAGCCTTGCAATCTATTCCAAAATATATGTTTTCAGCTCTTCCTGTCCCTAGAGGAGTAACCCAACAAATTAGGAACATACAAAGATATTTTCTCTAGGGAAAAGGGGAGGAAAAAAAAGAAATGGGCTCTAGTAGCCTGGGACAAACTTTGCATGCCCAAACCTCATGGGGGTCTAGGTCTCCATGACCCAGAAACTCTCAAAAAAGTTTTGGGGGCCAATCTTTGGTAGAGATGGCTAAAGGAATCAAGCAACCCATGGTCCAAGCTCTGGAAACAAAAGTACGCAAAGGACTGGCAAAAATGGGACTTGATCAGAATGAAAGGACATATCCAGGGCTCCCATATTTGGAACAATTCTTGGGAGAACAGAGCTTTAGTTCAAAATCATAGCTCCTGGGAGATTGGAAATGGGAACCTTGCCTATTTTTTGGAGGATAACTGGCAGCAGGAACCCAACTTAAGTAGAGAAGGACTGGATATTCTCAAAGAGGAAACTGTCAACAAAGGACTAAAAAAAGTCAGTGACTTTTGGGATAAGACAAGGAACAGTGACAAATGGAGAACATGGAAAGTACCAGTTTATAGTGAAGAGTCTCCTCTGACGACCCAGGCAGAAGCTCTGGCTACAATCCTGGAAAAGAGGAAAATTTTGATCTCGGCTTTCATAGAAAACTTGGATGGGGAAGAAGTAGTGAGGCAACTTCAACCTCAAAGAAGCCAAAGATATTGTCATTGGTTACAATTTTTCAAACCCGGATAAAATTTGAAGGACCTATGGAGGCACCCTCACTGGATGAAAATCAAGCTCTTTATGTGGATGGTTCATCACAAAAAGATTCTGACTTGGGAAAATCTTAGAAAGAAAGGTTTTGCAGGACCATCCAGATGCCAGTTATGTGGTATCCAGGAAGAAACGAGAGATCACTTTCTCAGCCTCTGTACCTTCACCTCAACCTTATGGAACTGGGTTGCCTCTATCTTCAAACAAACTGACAGAGATTAAAAATACATCTTCGAAACCTTAAAGAATTGGAGGAAAAAACTATCTGAGAATGAGACTGTCAACACAGCCTAGACATTGATTCTAGGCTTTCTAATCTGGAACGTCTGGAAAGAACACAATAACAGAATTTTCAAGGATAAATCTAGCCCATCGCAAAATATAATAACTCAGCTCCTAAGGCAACTCAAAGAAACTATTAATACCATTCAAAAGCAACCTCCTAAGAAGCCTCCATCTCAACTAGAGGCTCACATTCTTCTTCTTTTGGGCCTTCAAAAGCTGGTCCCCAGGGCACAATCCAAATTGCAACACACACTACAATGAGGTAGGACAACTAGCAACCCCCCCCCTAGCTACTTGAAATTCAATACATACGAAGCCTCAGAAGGAAACCCCAGGGATGCAGGGTATGGAGGTGCTATATGAGATGACAAGGAGAATATAATAGTCATCTTCCACAGTCATTTAGGGAATCCTACCAACAACATGGCGGAACTAATGGCCATAGAGCAGTGCTTAGAGATTCTAAGAGATATCAACATGACGAACTCCAAAATAGAAGCTGATTTTGAATTAACAATCAATTCTATAAAAAAAATAGCAAATGGCTCTGCTCCAGAGGAAATATCGAGCCACTAGAGACTTTTGCAGGTATATCGTCGTACTCAATCGCACCTCAGAATCCTGAGAACCCTAAGTTTTGTACATGTGCGTAGAAATGCCAACAGATTAGTGGACCGGTTGGCAAATGAAGGGGTGCTCTGTAAAAATGATCACAATATTTACAAGTGGGAACTTACACCTGCAGGGAATTTGCGAGAGGAATGCCACAATTTGGCATGCACGGACAACGAGCATTATCATAGTATGAGGGAGACACAGTAATTGGGCACTGAAGTGATTGTCGGACAAGGGTTCATCTAGCATAAGATCTCAGAATCGGCGAGACAGAAGCTTTCTAATGGGCAATAGGATGCGGAGCAAGGGTGGTTTCCATTCTCAAAGAAATCAGAGGTCAAGCGGTTTCGTGGTTTATCGGGTGCTTCCAAGACCCCAAGCAGTTTTTCATGGTTTTCCTCCGATGCCATTCATCAATCACCACGTGGCAATGGGCAAAGAGAGAAAACTTCCTATATCAGACGGGTTATCCTTGAGCTTCTTCTCCGCCCAATATTCTCCTCATCCGTCGGATTCGGCGGCTGAATATCTACGGCCTCAGTTCATCAGGCTAGCTGGTGTCGTTATCCTCTGAGCTTATCTTGATCATCATGGTGGTTCTTGGGTTTGGGATGTCAAAGGTGCGCGGGATTTATCCCCCTGAGCGGACACGATAGAACCCTTGAATTGGGTTTATTTTCCTTTCTTGTCCGTGGGTTTGGTCAATTTGTATGTTTTTGGTGGAACTGATGCCTGATATTTGTGGTTTGGCGGTCTCTAGCTGCTCCCGTTGACTTTGGTCGGGACTTGTAACATAGTTTTGTAATTTTTTAAGCCATTGAATGAGAAAGATTCACTCTTGCTTTAGCAAAAAAATAAAAAATTATAAAAACACTTAAATATTGTAAATTACATAAAATTGATAGCTAAATTTTAAAATAGGAGATTTAAATTGAAAGTATAATAATGTTAGATTATTTGACAAGCACTCTCCAACATGAAAATATCAAATATACACAATTAATATGAAAATGTGGTAGTGAAAGATTTAAATTTTCATTAAAAAAATATCATTATTATTATTAAATCAGCTTATTAAATCCAATAATAACACCTAGAGATATTATATTAAACGGTATTGTGACATGTGCACATATAAGTGGATCAAAGCCCACCCATGTGTCCTCCTTTTTTTCTTTAAGCCCATGGGACTTTGGATTGACGGTGAATGGGTACACTATTAACACATTCCTTGTGATAGGTCACAAATTCAAATCCCCCATGGGTTAGCCAATAAATAAAAATTTCTAGAGGAAATAAATAATTTGATTTTTCTTCGGTATGGGTTTGTTATCCAAAAATCTAGCAAAAGCATATGCATTATATCAAGGTCTATTGATAGCAAGGGATAGGTATAAATCTTCCTTTATTGTTCTTGGTGACTCAAAGCTAATCATCCAATATATGATTACCAACAACCCTTGATAATAGGTTAAGGAATGTCTTAAAGAAGATTCAAGGTGTTATCCCTTGTTTCACACTCTCAAAATTCTTTCATAGTCTAAGGGCTAATAATCAACATGCAAATTCCATGACTAATCAGGGGGCACATTTGAAACTTGGAGAATTGTGTATCAATGGAAAATGTTTATCCTTCCCACCAACTTAATCAAAATAAATGAAGCATTATAATATAGGCCCATAAAGTAACAAATATATTGCATGGTTAACTGAAATGTGGTAAGTGTAATGATTTTGAAGCATGCAAAGGTGAGTTTAAACTTCCATTCTAGCATGGGGATCCTTCATCCCTTCATCACCCCTGTGAGTATGGTGTGAAAAAGTAGTCGTTTGTTAATGCAGGTGAGTGTGAATCTCCAATCTTACTTGCTAAACCATTTCTAGTTAAGGTGATGATCTTAATCATGAAGCAAAGTTTATGTTGATGTTCAGCGAAGGATAGGTGCCTATCATTTCCATGTCCTCTAATCCTTTTTCCTTAGGGGTAATATAATGGATATTTGTACAAAATTGTCTCGTAAGGGGGTGGGATATTTATTTGGGTACTTTGAATTATGAGAGGAAATAGTCTAACAACACTAGTACATTGTTTCACCCTTGTTTGGTGGCTTTAACAAATCATTAGAAAGTGTGGAGGGGGTATCCAACTTTGCAATTAGAAATTTCCCCAACTCCTTGAGATCTTTGCAGATGATGGGAGGTCCTCTTTGTAGATTTTAACCCTATACATATAATACCTACAAAAAAATTCTTAAAACTAATTGAAAATACCAAATGGAAATCATAGTAAATCTACACAAATCTTTTTCTCCTAGAACCCAAAACCGGGAAAACCATATTTATTTTTCATCATTTTCTAATGTCACATTATATACATGGCATAGAATTCATAAACCCCCAATCCATTAGCCCAGTATTAGAATATAACCATAGTAACTAGATCTACAAAACCATGGGAAGAACCAGTGTGCACCCGATAAGCACTTGTCATAAACAACCGAAAATTGAAGCAAAAAATTTCCCAAAAAATAAAAGGGGTGCTACCCTTAACCCCATGCAGGGGGGAAATAGAACAAGGGGAGATTCTACCCCCTTATGAACTACCTGTTGGACCCAATGCATACATCTCACACGTGATAATAGTCATGCAAGGAATATCACATAACCAACACTCTTTTGAGCATGCAGGAATTTCACATTGATTTATTATTGGGCTTGATACATGGATTCTATTTTTTTCCTCCAATATATATGCAAGCTTGTGAATTTATGAGTTATTCTCTCTGCCTTAAGATGTGTAATTGGGCTCATTAATTAGTGCCTCCTAACCACCCTTTCTATTAGCGTTGGTATAGCCTGTATACCCGACCAATATTGTATCAACATTTCTAAGGAGATCTAATGGTGGATGCACTATTGAATTTTTGTTTTATCTCCAGTTTTCATGGTTTTGGATTCAGGTCTAGTTAATTCTGCTTTTTTGATATAAATTATGTCTTTTTTAAAAGGGTTCCTGATAAACAATGAATGTGTGGACATATTTCTATTATTTTTAACTTTAACTAGTTGGTTGTGCATTGGTATCATTAGCATTGTTGGGTATCTGCTATATTCTTTCCATGACTAGATTCAGGTGTTGTATGTTACAATGGGGGGGGGAGGGGTCACAGTGAGGCATAAACCCCCCCTGTTGGGGGTTTTCAAGGGAGTGGTATCCCCCCTACATGGGGTCTAGGGTAGCTGATGAGGCTCATCAATAGGTATATCATAAGGGTCACAATGCCATCCTCCAACTTTAAAATTATCTCTTTCTCACATTTATTTACATATTTTGTTATATTATGCTTAGTGTGAGGGGTAAAAGATGTGTTGTTATGTCATGTGGCCTAATATTTTTTAAATGTAGGAATTGGAGTAGTTTTGAGATAATTTGAATGCAAGAGCTCAGAGTAGATAGTGGGAAGAGATTCTAGGAGATTTTCCACCTCCTTAACTCCTTCAATAAGTTAAATATCATCACTTTATTTCTTATCAACTTGACGTCATTGGCAGCCAAGCAGGAGGAGGTCATTGGCAGCCAAACCAGTGCAGTTCAAGGAAGATCTAGATCCAAATTTCTCCAGTTTGAGAGACAAACAGCTCTATTTTCTAGGGAGTTGTTGGTAGCTAGCCCTTTGTATAAATAAACATGCCAAGGAACTCATTAGGATTTGAATTTTGGTTGTAGCTAAGAGGCTATTGAGCTCAAGCACTTGTGACTGTTATTTTTTATTATTATGTGATGTATTTGTCATGCAATGATAATGAGAAGTTTATTGTTGATCCATCATTGAGTTAGTCCAGAGAGCTGAAGCTCTTGGTGGTGAGCACCAGTATTGCAGCAATAATGCTGCAACTCCTGCGCTGCCTACTTTACTCTTATCAACCTGGTAGTTCGTAACAAACTTGGAAGCGACGGTGTTGTATGCACAAGTACTAGTTCTTACTCCAGGTTGTCACTTGGTCAGTCAGCGCAAGATCACTAGGAGCTCAAGCCAACTTCTATGGATTCCAGAAGAAGCTTTATATGTGATGAAAGAAGAGATTACTCTACAGAGGCTACTCTAATTGCAGAAAGGAGAAAGACTGAAATGCAAAGCAAACTTAGTAAACCCTAATTAACCAACTAATCCTACTTTTGCATAAAGCACTATGAAAACCATGACCATTACCTACTCAAGGAAGTAAACAACATCTACTCAAGCTATTTCTGGAAGTAAATGAGAAAAAAACATCTTTTTGGATTTCTATGTATTTTTATGTGAATTTTACATGCATGTATTTTATTGTGTGTGAAGGTGGAAGCGAATAAGTGGGGTTGAAGGGTGACTTTGGGACATGAGAGGATGTAGGATGGTGTGGATGGGTCCTAGGAGGTCTCAGGTGGCCTTCTAGAGGCTTTTCCCACACTCGGCCTTCAAAATAAAGCCTACAAGAAAATCTACAGGAGGACACAGGGGATCTACAGGAGGTCTACAGGAGGAGGACGAGAGCAGTTTTCATGGTTTTGAGGGTATGAGAGTGGGTGGAAAATGTGGATGAAGGTTGGAATGAGGTGTTAAGGTGCCTAGGTTCTATCAAGAATCACCAGGAGAGATAAATATGATTGGGTTTGCTCAAGGAGAGAGGAAGAAGTTCTATGGAAAAATGCAGAAAGCTAAGGCAGATTTGAGGTGAGATTTGGGCGACCTGTAGGGCATGGATCAGAGAGAGGATGTGATGGCTTATAGGGTGTCCTATTATTAGAATAGATCTACTGCAAAAGAACTGACAGTCAACCAATAATATCAAACAAGCAATGAAATGAGTGCATCTAGAAAAACAGAATTTTGCATCAAGCTAGTCTAAACTATGATCTATGAAAGCAAATGCTGAGAAATGCTACAAAAAACAAAGAATGGAAGAATACTTATTGAAAATAAAGAAGTGAGCCTGGAGGAAAATATCTAAATCAAAGCATTAACCTTCTAACAAACTGCAAACACTAGAAGTCCTATGAATGAGGAAAATCTATGTTTTTAGGGCAGCAAGAGGGTCTTTGCCTCAATTCATGGTCCCAAAGGGAGGAAGAGAGGCCAAGGCAGTGTTTCTAGCCTTTTTAATCTTCTTTTTATCACTGCTTAACCTGCTATAGAAAGCACAAATGGAAGCAAACTCCTAAATCATCAAAAGCAACCTATTCTTAACCATGAAAGAGATACATCAAACAGCAACTAATCTACAAACTGAAACAAATCATATAAATACAAATAAAGAGGATCTTAGCTACTTGGATTGAGCCCTAACCCAAAAGCTTCAGCCCTCTGAGGTAACTCAGTGCTAGCTCAAAAAGTATTCCATCTTTATTATCAAAACAATAACAAGATTACATGAAACTGTCACAAAAATAAGCTCGAAGTTGAGCAGAGTTTACATAAGCAAAAAGCCAACAAAAATCTGACCCTAGTGAGGCCCTAAGCCTCTCTACTTATACAACTAAAGCTACCAACAGCTTCCTTAAAATCAGGGAGGCTTGGCTCCCAAAACTCGAGATAATCATCAGTTATCCTCCACTTGCTCGGCTGCCTCCTAGTGCATTGATTTGGTTGTTTGTACTTCGAGCTGAATGAAGGGGAATTCGAAGTGGGGAGTAATAAATGAGGGGGATTCCCTCCTATAAGTCCTCTCCTTTGTCCACTTCAAGTTATTGCTGCCATTTTTCCACTGAATCTTTGACTTTGTCTTCAAAATTCAACAATAAGTTGCATTAAACACATATTAGACCACATGGCATCATAACTAACTCAACTCACTCCATAAGCATAAATATAATCAAAAAACATACAATAAGCTAAGAGAATGGTTGATTTGACTACGTTAGGAGGTAAAATGAGCCCATATAATTACCCATTTATGGGGCTCATCATCACCCCCCTACTGAAGGTGTTGCTCATCCTCTGAGCAACTTAGACCATCTTCTAGCATCCCAAGCTTCTGATGTTGTTTCCTCTTCCCTGTCATAGAAGCCTGCCTTTTTTTCTATCTCCTCCCACTTCTTCTGCTCTTCTTCTTCTATACTTCCTTCTAGCATGCCTAACAACAATGGGGGACTCAGTTTAAGGCCAATCCAGTTGACTTGCAGCCTCTGCATGGAGTGCTTATACATTGGCACTCTCCTTAGTGCCTCCTTCATCCTCAAGGGGGAATGATATTCCCTGATCATCAGACTATGTGGTAAGGTGTTCCATCTCCTCATACATGCATGCACACAGTCATCCCCAAGTAGCCTTTCCATGTCCTCAAAATGTGCAATGGCTTGTGCTTGACCATTTATATATCTAGGGGCAATCTAAGGATTATTGGCAAGCAACTGGTGTGTGTTGATGAGTGCCATGGGCTCTGATGGCTCAACTCTGATCATTAATGGCTCATTCTACTCTCTTATCATCACCGTTTTACTTCTGTTGCCCTCAACTCTTCATGTTTCATCCATGAGGCCATGGCCATTAGTTGTAGGTCCCCTAGCCTAGCATTTGGATCCCACACATTCATGTCTATGAGGGCCATATTATGCAGGTAAAATTCTACCATCTTTTCCTTATCTTATGTTGTGCTTTGGTCACACAGGTCCATAAACTACCCGTAATCTTGAAAAGGCGTCGTGCCTTTTTGTGCCAAAGTCTTGATCTGAAATTGTAGCCATTAGTCCTTGAGATATAAGCCATAGGATTTTGTTGGTGCTCTACACTGCAATGCCTCCATGGATAAGCTGGCCATGCATGCCAGTTGGGTTTCTTTCTCCTTTAGCTGCCTCCTTAGCAATTCATTTTCAGTTTCCAGTTGGCTTCTTGCAACTGCTTCTCTATGTCTGACATCACTTAACTCTCTACCCATTTCTCTAAGTTTATTTTCCATGTGGCCAACATCATCAACTCCCTTGGATTTGACTATTTGCATCCACTGATGTGTTCTTATTCTTTCCTTTTCTAATTCAAAGAATAGTGGAATTGCAAATGTTTGTAGAATTATCCTACCTCCTTCAAGAAGATGGTAATAGGAGGCAAGGTTGGGCTGGGGATCAGGTTCTTCTAGCTTTGTAGCTTCCTCCTTCCCCTTTGGTTGTTCTTCTATTCTTTTCTCAAGCTGTTGGGTCTCCTGTAATTTTGACAATGTCTCCTGTAGGACTGTCTGAGCCTCCTGTAGGACTGTTTTTGGGTCCTGTAGTTGCACTTTCTCCTTCCAGGTGGAAGATCTAGGAGCCCCTCTTTCATATGTGATAGGTGTTTTGGAAGGAGATTCTTCCCCTTTGACAAAGGGTGAATCTTCCATTGTAATTGGCACTATTGAAGATGGTTGGGGTTTCCCTGTTTTGATCCTTGTGTTTTTCCCGACCTTGAAATACATGGAGGCCTGAATTTTTCTCTTTTATTTTGGCTTAATTGGTGTGCTCATGGCAGTGAGTGCAACTGCTACCTCCCTTGCCAGAGTCTTAGGGGACCCTTCTCTTTTTTTTGCCTCTACTACCTCTTTTTCTCCTCCCTTTGTCTCTTTTTCTTTCTCTGTTTGCTCTCTTTCTTCCTGTTCTGTTTCTTCACCCTTTTCCTCTTCTATCTTAGTTTCTTCCTCCTCCCTTTCTTGTTTTATTGAGTCATCAGTTGCTTCACCTTCTCCCCCTTTCTACTCTTTTTCCTCACTATCAGAAGGATGGATATCATAGGTGAGGGCCTTTATGTCATCTTCTGTTGTCATGTTTCAGAAGACTTCCCATGCTATAGGGAGTGTGAATGTATGGAGGGCTTCTTCCACTAAGATTTTGATTAACCCATGGTGAACCAGCTAATCTGAATTCCCTGCCTTAACCTTAATGCTGGAGTCTATGAGGGACTACAAGAGGAAATAGGGGATGTTGAGTTTCTGGGGTGTTGGAGTGTCCATGCCATATCTTAGTTCATGAAGGATTCTAAAATGGTAACCATAGACTATGTTGTACCTCCCTTCATAGGAAATGTATTTGATGATTTGGTAACTAACCTCATCCCAAGGGTATGGTATGCTAGCCCTTCTAATGCCATTTTTATCCTCTATAGGGGTTTCATTGTTTTGGAAGAAGTTTTTCTTGGCAGCCTGTCCAATTGGTTTTTCATCTTTGCTCCAAGGTAATCCAAGAGGAAGGGTAGTAACCCTACTGATAAATTCAGGGGTTATCTCCATGGAAAGACCTCTAAAAGTGACAGTGGCATGTGTTCTTGAGTGAGGGACTAAAGAGAGGGAAAATTCTTGGGCAATTTCCTCATCAAACCCTCGAAATTTCTCAAAAAAGTTCATCCAATTTGCCCTTGTGAATATGGCCACTACTTGGGGATGTTCATGGAGCCTAGTGGAATTAGTGGGCTCCTTCCTCATGAAACCTCCTGTCATTGTGTTTATCTTTGGAACACCAAATGTGGATATGGAGACAATATTTTTGAAGAAAACAGGAAAACAGAGGAAAATTGTGTTTTTTTTTTAAGAAAACAAGCAGAAATTTTTATGTATTTCTCCTTCTTCTATGGACTTAATTCCTCCTTAAATTGATATCATTTCTTGCATATACTGATAATCAAGGTGGGTATGCATGGAACCTACCTCCTCAGGCTGGAAATCGAGCTAAAAAACTGTGTTTTCCTCTTCAAAATAGCTCACTGCCCCTCTTGTAGAACTGCCTGTAGGTGTTCCTGTAGAACCTGTAAGTGCTCCTGTAGAGAACGCTGAGAGCAGGAGGATGGGAGTGATTGATGAAGAACGATGGTTTTGAGGCTATGGGGGCACAAGGAGTCTGTTGCAGCTTAGTTTACGAGGAGAGAATGAAGGAAAAGGTGGTGAGAGTGCTCGAGGAGGAGTACTTATTACTCTTTTTGGATATTTCCGGTGATGGGGGTGAGCTGGAAAAAGTGTACATTGGCCATATTTGGACCATTGGTCCCCACCTGCCTTGTCATCATGATTTCTACCCGCAATCACCTCTCATCATTGCATCGGAGTTTACACGCCCTTCACTACCTGTCATTGACATCTCCCTTGAGTTGACTGTGTGCACGTGTGGGTGACATCTTTGGATGAGTGCAGTAAACTAGATGAAGGTGGCCAAGTTAAATGGCCACATTTTCTTCATTCAACCTCAACCATATTGTTTCTCATGCATATCTTTCAATTACACAAATGCAAACAAAGGAGCGGATGAGTCACTTACCTGTGATTCGAATGCATGTGTTGTGAGGTATTTTGGCTCTTTCTATTGTTGCATGCCTGTATTTCCTTTGATGCATGTTGTATGCTTGCTAATGCGTGGTTGTTTGTCTTATGCAGGTATCCTCTGGCTGGATCTGAGCTTCAGATGTCTCCTTCAATCCTCATGGTTGCACTTCTTTTGCTACTGTGGCTGGATTTTAACGGGATCAGCTGCTACAGGAATTCCTACAGGAGATCTTCTAGATGCTTCTCCCCTTGAATCTTTAGCTTCTTTCTATGCTGGGAGCTGTGAGGGTGATGCCAGAGATGCAGATGGAGATGGAGAGGTAATAGGTAAGCTACAGGTGATATTTAAGGCACTGCTTCCTCTCTTATTTTATTTTTTTTCTTTTTACTAAAAATTGTTCTTTCTGTGTTTTTCTGGGACATGAAGAAAAAATTATGATTGGGGTGTGATGCAGGTGTGGAATGGATGGCAAGGAGGATTTAATACTATAGGAGGGTTTATATTTTCTTCCTGAACCTTCTCTACCCCTCAAACTACTTCTTATATTCATTTCTGGCCCTTTGTAATTCCTACAGGACTCTCCTGTAGAACACACAGTTTCTACACAGTGGGGTGAAAGAAATGTCAGAAGTGATGGAGAAGAGTGTGGAGGAGATAAGATAGGTGCTGGTGTGAATGTTAGGGCTCTGTGGTATCTTCTCTTGCTCTCTGTAGTCCTCCTGCAAACCTGCAATGCACATTAAAATTCAGTTTTATTTTTTCTTTTCTTTCTTTTTCTTCCTTTTTTTTTTTTTTTTGAAAACAACTAGGGTCCCTCAAGGAGGTTTTCACCCTAATTTCCTGCCCTAGGTGCCTCAAGGAGGTTTTCACCCTAATTGCCTGCCCTGGGCGCCTCCAAGGGAGGTTTTCACCTAGGGATCTTATTCTCTTTTTCTTTTCTTTTTTTTCTTTTGACATCACTGGGCTGCCTCAGGAGAGGTTTTCAACCCAATGATGGGACTCAAGCGCCTCATGGAGGTTTTCACTTGAGTCCTTATTTTTTCTTTTTTCTCCTTCAGTGAGTGGCTGAAGTGGAGGCTAAGACATGCTCCACTACCATCATTGTCTTATTCAAATATTCAATGAACTCTCGCTTGGAGAGGGGCTTCTTGTAAACTTTCAACCAATGTCCATTGACAAGCATGGGGATGGCTTCATCATCAATGGTTCTGATCAGAACTGAACCATTGTCATTGCATTTTTCCACAGTGTAGGGTCCCAACCATCTTGTCCTCAGCTTGTCTTTGAAGTCTTTATATCTTGAATCATATAGTAGTACCCAATCTCCCTCTTGAAATTGCTTCTCCTTGATATTTTTGTCATGCCATATCTTCCTCTAAAGCTGAACTACCTCTATGTGGAGAAGGGCCTGCAATCTTTGTTCATCCAATCCATTGAGCTGGAGTAATCTTTCCTTATGTGCATGGCTAAGGTCTAGGTCCAGCTGAGCTGCCATCCTTAGTGTATTGAATTCAAATTCTATTGACAGCAAAGCCTTCTTCCCATAGACCAGTTCATAGGGTGTGAACCCTGTAGTGGTCTTCCATGTTGTGTTGTAGGCCCAGGTGGCCTCAACTAATCTATCCGCCCAGTATTTTTTGATGTTGCTCACTACCTTGGTCAGGATCCCTTCCAAAGCTTCGTCAGTGAGTTCCACCTGCCCATTGGCTTGTGGATGGTAAGGGGTGGAAGTCTTGTGCTTGATTATATGATGTGTGAGCAGGTATCAATAAAATTGGAAGTGAACTGACTGCCTTGATCTGTGACCAATTCTCTTGGATACCCGAACTTGTAGAATATGTTTTCTCTCAGAAACTCAGCTAATTTTTCCTCTGTTGCTGCTTTTATTGCTTTTATTTCTGCCCACTTTGTCAGGTAATCGGTGCACACAATGATTTATTGTTTCTATTTTGAAGGAGGGCTGATAGGAGCCACAAAGTCCAAGCCCCACTTCTCAAATGGCTCAAAGGTCACTTGAGGTTGCATGGGTATCCCATCCTTTAGAGTAGGTTTCCCCATCCTTTAACACCGATCACACTGGCTGGTGTATCTCCTCACATCTTGATGAAGAGTGGGCCAGTAGTAGCCTACTTGCAATATCTTGAAGGAAATTCTCTTTGCTACAAAATGACCTCCACAAGGCTCGTCATGACAGGTCAGGAGAATGTCAAAGACTTCCTCCTCCCTGACACATCTTCTCAAGATCTAATCTGGGCCAAGTTTGAAGAGATTACCCCCAATCCAGGTGAAAGGGACGCTTCTCCTTACTATCTTGCTCTTCTCTTTTGAAGACAGGTGTGGCATAAACTGTGTTGAAACCAAGTAGTTTTCTATATTAGCAAACCATGTAGAGAGTACTAAAATAGAAAATAGATGTTCATCTGGAATTTGGTCATCCACCATTCCTTCTTCACCTGCAGGCAAATTTACTCTAGACAAAAAGTCAGCAACCACATTTTCTTTACCAGGCTTATCCATAATGGTCAGATCAAAGTGCTATAGTTAAAGAAACAATCTAATAATGTGAGCATTTACATCTGGTTTGTTCATCAAATATCTAATTACAACATGATCAGTGTGCATGAATGTTTGATAGCCTGTGATATAATGTCTGAATTTGTTTAAGGAATGCACAACAGCTAGGAGTTCCTTCTCGGTCACTGTGTAGTTTAACTCTGCCTTTGACAAATTTTTTCTTATAAAATATATGGCATAAGGCAACTTTTCATCAATTTTTCCTAAGGTTGCTCCTATTCCTTTATTCAAGGCATCTGTGTGAATGTGAAAGGGTAGGGCCCAGTTTGGGCCTCTGAGAATTGGGGCAGTTACTAACTTGCTCTTCAAGGTATCTAGGGCTTCTTGACAGTTTTCGGACCATATGAACTCAACATCTTTGCCTAAGAGGCCAAACAAAGGAGAGGCTAGCTTACTGAAATCTTTAATGAATCTTCTGTAATACCCAGCTAAGCCTAGGAAACTTCTAACATCTCTCACCTTTTGAGGAGGTGGGACCCTTTGGATGATGGTAATCTTGTTGGGGTCCACCTGCAGTCCTTGTTGAGATATTGCATGACCTAACACGGTCCCTTCAGTGATCAAAAATTCATATTTTTCTGAACTGAGGGATAGGTTCATCTCAATACACTTGTCTAGAACTTTACCTAGGTTAGCTAAAGCTTCCTGAAAGTTAGAACCATAAGGAGTAAAATCATCCATATATATTTCCACTGCATCATGAACCAGTTCAGAAAATATACTCAATACCGCTCTTTGGAAAGTGGCTGGAGCATTGCACAAACCAAAAGGAAGGACCCAGTATGCAAAGGTACCCCAAGGACAAGTGAAAGTGGTATTATCTTGGTCTTCCGGGCTGATTTGAATTTGATTGTATCTGCTAAACCCATCTAAGAAGGAAAAGCACTTTTTCCTTGCTAGACCATCTAACACTTGATCTATGAAAGGTAAAGGAATATGGTCCTTTTTAGTGGATTTGTTCAATTCCTGATAGTCGACACAGATTCTCCACTTGCCATTTTTCTTTGGCACTAGCACCAAAGGAGAGACCCATTCACTATCAGAGATGGGATAGATGAATCCTCCATCAAGCAATTTCTACAATTCTTCCTTAAAAATATCTTTAAGTGTTGGATTCATCCTCCTTTGAGGCTACCTGACTGGTTTGCAATCTTCCTTAATGTATATATGATGAGTACATACCGAAGGGTGCACTCCCTTCATCTCCTTATAACTCCACGCAAAGGCATCTAAATGTTTTCTCAGTAAGCTGCACAGCTCCTCCTGGGAAGTGGATAGGGATGGATTGATTTTCAAGGTTCTTTCTAGACCGAACTCTACATTATTAACATGGAGAGAGGTTGAGTCAGCCACATAGATATCAGTTGAGGGGTTGTTTTGGGTTTCTCTCACTATGTCCTCTAAGGGTAATACACTAGGATGTGGATTCTGAATCAAATTTTCAATCATATCATCCTCATCTTGCAGTTTTCCCCCCATGACGTTTCTAATGCACAAAGTGGTGCAGAATAGACTTCATCCTCATCCTCCTCCTCCAACCAGAGGGGTAGATTATGTTCTAACAAGGGTTGGGCGGGAGGATATAGGATTAACTGTTTGGACATATGCCCGTTCTTTATGGTCATGTTCCCAGTGCGACAGCTGATGTAGGCATCGGCAGTAGCCAACCAGGGTCTTCCCAAGATGAGAGGAAACCTAATGAGCTTTGCCTTCAGCTGGAGAGCTAAGAAATCAGCAGGTTACTCCCAAGAATCAATGGAGACCATCACATCTTCCACAATCCCTTCAGGGATCACGATGGAGTTGTCTGCTAGCTGCAATACTATCGTGGTCTTCCTCAAGGAGCACTGGAGGTTAAGTTTGAGCATTGTGTCCTTTGTCATCACATTAATGGCAGCTCCTAGATCAATCAAGGTATGTGGGATCATGGTTCCATTGATGTGCACATCAACTACTGGGCTTCCAGGGTCCAGATATTTTGGACAGATTACCTGCCCTAACATCAGGTCGGACATTTGTCCTATGACATTGATGGTTGGGGCATCTCTCTTGCACCTTCCTGGATGCCTAAAGCACTTCTCTTTGATCAAACTATTGTAGATAGGCACATATTTTATGGCTTGGAGAAGTGGTATCTTCACACATAATGGTTTCAATTCTCCCAGAAGTTCAGTTTCTTCTGGGGTAGGTTGTGTTGTCCTGGATAGTCTCTCAGGAAAGGGTGGAATTGCTTTAGGTTCACTTCCCTCTTTATATTCCTCAACCTCCCTGGGTGGAGGCTAGCTATCTGGGAGAACCTTCAAATTGCAGGTTAATCTCCTGAATCTCCACAGCATAAGTTGGGCATGATGGTTCCCCACTATACACTTGTTGAGCCTGTCTATTGTTCGGGTTCAGGTTCGGCTGGGCAGGCATTTGGGGTTGCCTTGGTGGAGCAGAAGGTAATGGTTTTGGTTGAGCAGGTGGTGAAGGCAAAAGAGCAAGAGTAGAGTTGTATTGGCACCTCTAGCCCTGATGAGATGCATTCCACTGAGGTTGCGGCTGAGCATAGGATTGAAATGAATGAGTGGCTGGTTGGGCATGATATTGAGATAGGAAGGACCAAGGAGGAGGCATGGACCAGGAAGGATGAGCAGGAGGGCCCCAAGAAGGTATGGAAGTGACTTGGTTGGGGTGATAGTATGCCTAAGATGTCCCTTGCATCCCCTACGGGTATGGTCTAGGTCCATGCGGTCTCCTTTGGTTAATGAAATAGAGTGGTTTAGTGGCTCCTTCGGCCCCTTGGTATACCGCTTTAAGTCCAGGAAAGGAAGGGCACTTATCTGTAGAATGATCTTCTTCACAAACTGAACAAACCTCTATAGAGTTCAATGGACATTCGTTCCTAGGATGCCTCCTGGTGCATCTAGGACAAAAAATGGCCAAAGCCCTCTCTGCTTCCTCTTGTTTTCTTTTGATATGTAAGGTATTGATTTGAATTGCAAGAGTTTGCAACATCTCACTATTGAAGTCTTCTAGCATGTTTCCAATTTCTCCTTTAATGGATGAATTGGAGGAAGAGGTACTAGCTATGGGTTGACTCCCCATACCTTTCTTTCTGGCTGCTCTAGAATGGTTTCTAAAAACAGTCTTTATGTCCTCATAAGATAGTTGGTAGATGTCTCCCCCGGTCAATAGATGGAGGGTGTCTAGAAGGTCTTCCGGAATTCCCCTGAGCAAGACCAACTTCAGAGATTCAGGGTCAACTGTAGACCTAGCCCTTTTGTAACTAAGCTAGAACCTCTCTTCATAATCTTCCAAGGATTCATCACTTCCCGTGGTCATTCGGAAGATTTCTTCTTTGGTATCTTTTGACCTACAATAGTCTCGATACTTGTTGTTAAAGGCTTGTTGCATCTGAGCCCAAGTTGTGATACTATTGCCAGGTAATCCCATGAACCAGCACAATGCTACATCCTTGAGAGTAGAAGGGAACAGTTTCAACTTTTGCTCATCTTCTGCATAGTCATAGGTTCGACAAATAACAGCAAACTCAAACAATAAGGTGTTAGGATCCTCTATAGTCAAACCATGGAAATGAGGTAGGTTGTAAGGGCTTATATTCTTCATTTTGGTGTCCCCATTGGTCTCCCGAATGGGAAAGGTACCCTCTATTCTTTCTCCATTCCCCCTAGCATTTCTATGCTCAGCCATTGCCTCTAAAGGAATGTCTTCTTCTTTTTCTTCCCCTATAGGTTCTTCAAATATGTCTTGTTGTTCTCCTAAGGGTTCTTCTTGATTGCAGCCACCAAAGAAGAGAGAAGGTTGGTTGTGTGAAGTAGTGGCGGTGTTGGGAAAAAATTTTCCTAAATTATCTCTATTCCTACGAGGCATGAAAGGAAATCTTTTTAGTTGGTTTTTGTTTCTTTTTCCCCACACTAATAGTACCTGCAAAACTGAAATTGATTGAACAAAACAATTTGCAACTAACTGAAATGAACTTGCTGAAATGAAATTTGCAGAATTAAAGAGGAAGGCAAGGAAATGCAGAACTAAAAGAAAGGAAATGACTAATCTACTTTTGTTGAAATGGAAATTGCAGAATTGAAAAGGAAAGAAAAAGAAATGCAGAACTGGAAGAAAGGAAATGACTATTCTACTTTTGCTGAAATAAACTATTAGTAGAATGTTGCAAGAAGAAAATAGAAGAAAGCAGTAATTACAAAATACTCTGACGCTTCCCCGACAACGGTGCCAAAAAGTGGTGAGCACCAGTATTGCAGCAATAATGTTGCAACTCCTGGGCTGCCTACTTTACTCTTATCAACCCGGTAGTTCGTAACAAACTTGGAAGCGACAGTGTTGTATGCACAAGTACTAGTTCTTACTGCAGGTTGTCACTTGGTCATCCAGCACAAGATCACGAGGAGCTAAAGCCAACTTCTATGGATTCCAGAAGAAGCTTTGTATGTGATGAAAGAAGAGATTACTCTACAGAGGCTACTGTAATTGCAGAAAGGAGAAAGACTGAAATGCAAAGAAAACTTAGTAAACCCTAATTAACCAATTAATCCTACTTTTTCATAGAGCACTATGAAAACCATGAAATGAATGTCATTACCTACTCAATGAAGTAAACAACATCTACTCAAGCTATTTCTGGAAGTAAATGAGAAAAAAACATCTTTTTAGATTTCTATGTATTTTTATGTGAATTTTACATGCATGTATTTTATTGTGTGTGAAGGTGGAAGGGAATAAGTGGGGTTGAAGGGTGACTTTGGGACATGAGAGGATGTAGGATGGTGTGGATGGATCCTAGGAGGTCTCAGGTGGCCTTCTGGAGACTTTTCCCACACTTGGCCTTCAAAATAAGGCCTATAGGAAAGTCTACAGGAGGACACAAGGGATCTACAGGAGGTCTACAGGAGGAGGTCGAGAGCAGTTTTCATGGTTTTGAGGGTATGGGAGTGGATGGAAAAGGTGGATGAAGGTTGGAATGAGGTGTTAAGGTGCCTAGGGTCTATCAAGAATCACTAGGAGAGAGAAAGATGAATGGGTTTGCTCAAGAAGAGAGGAAGAAGTTCTATGGAAAAATGCAGAAAACTAAGGAAAATTTGAGGTGAGCTTTGGGTGACCTGTAGGGCATGGATCAGAGAGAGGATGTGATGGCTGATAGGCTATCCTATTGTTAGAAGAGATCTACTGCAAAAGAATTGACAGTCAACCAATAAGATCAAACAAGCAATGAAATGAGTGCATCTAGAAAAACAGAATTTTGCATCAAGCTAGTCTAAACTATGATCTATGAAAGAAAATGTTGAGAAATGCTACAAGAAAGAAAGCATGGAAGAAGACTTATTGCAAATAAAGAAGTG
This sequence comes from Pinus tabuliformis, assembly GCA_031772625.1. Classification (NCBI taxonomy): domain Eukaryota; kingdom Viridiplantae; phylum Streptophyta; class Pinopsida; order Pinales; family Pinaceae; genus Pinus; species Pinus tabuliformis. Next base: position 1,527,213,241 of record CM062820.1, on the reverse strand, counting down.
AGCCTGGTGGAAAAGATCTAAAGCAAAGCATTAACCTTCTAACAAACTGCAAACACTAGAAGTCCTATGAATGAGGAAAATTTGTGTTTTTGGGGCAGCAAGAGGGTCTTTGCCTCAATTCATGGTCCCAAAGGGAGGAAGAGAGGCCAAGGCACTATTTATAGCCTTTTGAATCTTATTTTTATCACTACTTAACCTGTTATAGAAAGCACAAATGGAAACAAACTCCTAAATCATCAAAAGCAACCTATTCTTAACCATGAAAGAGATACATCAAACAGCAACTAATCTACAAACTGAAACAAAGCATATAAACACAAATAAAGAGGAGCTTGGCTACTTGGATTGGGCCCTAACCCAAGAGCTTCAGCCCTCTAAGGTAACTCAGTGCTAGCTCAAAAATTATTACATCTTTATTATCAAGACAATAACAAGATTACATGAGATTGTCACAAAAATAAGCTCGAAGTTGAGCAGAGTTTACATAAGAAAAAAGCCAACAAAAATGCAACAAAAATCCAACCCTAGTGAGGCCCTAAGCCTCTCTACTTATACAACTGAAGCTACCAACATCTTCGTTTAAATCAAGGAGGCTTGGCTCCCAAAACTCGAGATAATCATCAGTTATCCTCCACTTGCTCGGCTGCCTCCTAGTGCATTGATTTGGTTGTTTGTACTCCGAGCTGAATGAAGGGGAATTTGAAGTGGGGAGTAATAAATGAGTGGGATTCCCTCCTATAAGTCCTCTCCCTTGTCCACTTCAAGTTATGCTGCCATTTGTCCACTAAATCTTTCACTTTGTCTTCAAAATTCAACAATAAGCTGCATTAAACACATATTAGACCACATGGCATCATAACTAACTCAACTCACTCCATAAGCATAAATATAATCAAAAAACATACAATAAGCTAAGAGAATGGTTTATTTGAATATGTTAGGAGGTAAAATGAACCCATATAATTACCCATTTATGGGGTTCGTCACTTGGGTTTGGGCCCAACCCCAGTAGCTTATGTCCCTCTTATGTGTTGATATATATTTTATCTTTGAATGTTTGATTAATTGTTGGATCTTAGTAGCATATAGTTCCTCAAAAAGCTTGTGACTGTGGCCTCGATCTCATCTCTCTCATGGGAGCATGATTAGAGGACTCCACCATCACAACCCAAAAACATTATGTGATTTCTTGTCTATGATTTCTTGGAAAAGTATACATTATTTATCTTGCTTTACATATTATTGTTGTAGCTAATAAGTTAATTCATTGTGTAGATCATATTTCTTAGCATCAGTTAGATAATTTCCAAATTCAACTCATCTTTTCCACCATTGGTTGTAATATTTTGTAAATGGAAAGAAGAATAGGTGCATGTGATGTTGCAGGACTGTTGCACCTGCAGGCAAGGCATATTTTTACCATCTCCATCTAGGACTTTTCCACTCCCTTTTGATGAATTCCAACCGATGTTCTTGATATTTGGTTTTAGGTCACCATGAGCAGCCTCCTAGTCCAAAACTGGCCTTCCTGAAGTGTTGAGCTTGGCTAGCAGTGTTTTTCACCTTCTACCCATCTACCACTACCCTCTTGATTCCATCATTCTTACCTTCCAAACCCTCTCAGCACCCTTCCTGTAGCATTTCAAGACTTACTATAGCAATACAGGAATCTTGTAGGAACTTCCTATAGCACGCATGTAGCAGCATGCTTTTTCCTTGTTTTGACTTGTAATTCTAGTGTAGCTTAGTATAGGAGTAGGTTAACCCCCCATGTTGGACTCCATGATCATAAGTACCACCTAGGCCATTCCCTCCATTCCTTTTCCTTTACTGCAAGAGAAAATAGCATTAGTTTCTTTATCATAGATTTGGCAATTAGGGCATTACTTAATCTGCAAGTGTCAAATAGATAAATGATGCATGAATTCTTGAGCTGTGAGTTGGTATAATTATCTTATGTTTTGAAGTGAATTTGATAGCTAGATGGTTGATTGAAACTAATGTAGTTTCCTTTCTGCGGGTATCATAATTCTTGTGTTCTTTCATGGATTGATTCAGTAGCATTTACAAGTTGACAAAATTTACAATTTAGAGTTGAAAAGCATTTACCTTTTTTGCACTAGGACTAGCTTTTGAATTATGCTTTCAGTAGTTAATATCCCCAAGTTCAGTAGAAGAATGGTCTTGGAGCAATAATGATCAAATGACCTAGTTGAGGGTGCCATGAGTAGAATTCCATCTATTGTGTATAAAGTACTGTCACCTCGAAGTTTTTACGAACCCCAGGTTGATAAATAGAGTTGAGGAGCCTCTTAGAGTTGCAGCACTCTTGGTGCAATACCAGGGCTCACCACTTTTTGGTGTCGTTACCGATGAGGTGTCTAGGTAGATGTTATTTATGATTTTTTTTGTTTTTCATTCAGTTTTAAGAATAAAATCATATAAAAGAAAAAAAAACTCTTTCATGCCTCATAGCAGTAGATACACTCTAGTAAAATTATTTCCAAACACCCCCACACCATCAAAAAGTCAACCTTCACTCTTCTTTGGTGAATGTCAACTTCCCTCTCTAACTACAAGGGAGTTAGAATACCCCTTAGGTGAAAAACCTGAGATCTTTGAAGAACCTATTGGGGAAGAAGAAGAACCCATTCTGCATACCCACACCATGGAAGTTTTCCCTATCATAGAAACTAATGGAGATGCTAGAATGAAGAATATAAGCCATGCTTCCCTCCCACTCTTCAATGGCTTAGCCTCTGAGGACCCTGATACTTTTATGTTTGAGTTTGATGTCATCTGTAGAACTTATGACTATACTTTCAATTACCATAACCTAAATTATTCCCATGTCCCCTTAAGGATGCAACCTTGCGCTGGTTTATGGGTCTACCTGGGGATAACATCACTACCTGGGTTCAAATGTAGAAATCATTAACAACAAGTACAAGGAATATTGTAGGTCCAAAGAAACCCAAGAGGAAATCTTTAGAATGACTCTTGGACCAGATGAATCCCTAGAAGACTATGAGGAAAGATTCCAGCTCTGTTATAGGAGGGCCAGATGCACCCTTGATCCTGAATCACTCATGTTAGTCCTTCTCCGAGGAATCAGAGAAGACATGTTAGAAACTCTCAACATGTTTTCTGGGGGAAACATCTATCAATTATTGTTTGAAGACATAAAGACAGTGTTCAAAAACCATTCTAGGGCTGCTAGGAAGAAGGGTAGGGCTAATCAAGCTTTGGTTAGTTCCTCTCCCTCCACAACATCCATCAAGAATGAAATTGGAAACATGTTGGATGACTTTAAAAGTGAAATGTAGCATACCTTTGCTTTGCAAATGGATACCATGAAAATCAAAAGGAAGCAGAGAGGACTTTAGCTATCTTTTTCCCTAACTGCACTAGAAGGCACCCCAAAAATAAATGTCCATTGAATGTTATAGAGGTCTGCTCAGTCTATGAGGAAAACCATGCCACAGATAAGTGTCCTTATTTTCCTATATTGAAATTTGTATACCAAGGGGTAGAAGGTGGGGCTGAGAAACTCTGTTTCATCAATCAAAGTAGGCCTCAAGGACCTTGGCCATACCAGTAGGGCATGCAAGGTTCATCCTACTCTTATTACCATCCCAACTAGAATGCACCCTTGCCACCTTGATACTCTTCCACTCATCCATGGTCCACACCTCCTTCTCGGCCTTATCAACCTCAATATCCTCCCCAACCTGTCAATCAACCATTTTAGCGATATGCTTCTCCACATCCTCAATGGAATAACCCATTACAAGGGTGGAGGTTTCAAATCAACCAACCTCCTGCTTTACTGCCTCCACCTGCATCTCAACCACAGGTCACTCATCCTGCTCCACCCAAGAAACCTCAGATGCCTACTCAAACCAATCCTAACTCGAAGAACAAGCAGGAACAATAGGTCTATATTAGAGATACATCTTACCCTACTTATGTTGTGGAGATTCAAGAAATCAACCTCAAGTCAGGAAGAGTCCTCCCAGATAACCAACCTCCATCTCCACCTGAGGATCTTGAAGAGGAAAAGGAAGAGAGTAAGTCTAAAATAAATCCACCTCATTTTCCTGAGATATTGATCCATTCTAACCAACATACCCCAGAAAAGACTGAACTTCTAGGAGAATTGAAGAATCATTGTTTTAAAATTCCCCTCCTCCATGCTATCAAGGATGTTCCCATCTACAATAATATTTTTTACACAAAAATATCGTCACCATGATTATTTGCAGTCAGTAGGGGTTTATCATCACTTGTACTGTCCTCCTAAGCAAGTCTCAGACCTCAGCTCTTCAAGTCAAGCTTTAGGAATGAGAGAAAGACATTAAAAATCAATGTAACTCTGGTTCCACACTTTCTCTCACTGTCACCTGTGGTCTCGCACCTTCTGTGTACAAAAACTGCGGACCTGCCCGCTCTATCCCTAATGGTGTAGGTGCGGACCCCTGTGAAAGTCAAAAGGCGCAAGTTTTATCTTAAAAAACTCACTTTGGGTTAATTCTAGAGGTTTCTAGAAGGAATTTTGACGTGGATTGTTCGCTCTGAGGTGGTTCATGCATCCCAAAAGAGAAGGAGCTAATCCCTTGATGAGAGGAGCTATCCCTTTGAAGGAGGGCTTTATCCCTTTGAAGGAGGACCTAGTAACCTCCCTCCATTGCACTATAAATACAGGCATTCGGCTGGTTGCTAGAGAGGTTAGAAGCTGAACATTTTTTAGGGTAAATGCTGGTGAAATCAAGACTTCCTAGTTGAGCTTAAGAGGAGAGATCACATACCTTTTTGGCTTCATTGGGGAGTGAGTGAAACTTGTCAAAGTAGAGGAGACTTCTTGCTGGACCCTGGGAGGAGCTTGTACAGCGTCAAGGCACAGGTTGTAAAGTTCTTCTTCTTTTGAATTAATACAATCAAACTCATTTTTCTCAACAAGTATCTCATGTTATTTGTTTCATGGACTCCTTGACTTTCATGTTAAATATGTTTTATGCAATTGGTTTTTCAGGTGCTATTTAATTTGTTTGCCTTGTTTTTGTTTGCAGATTCACGACAAAGGAGCTCATTTGGATCGAAGGAGCGAGGGCATCCACAAGCTTGTGTTGGACCTAAGGTAGGCCCTAAAAACACTTGTTTGCCATTGTTAATCAAAGCATATTTAGAGAAAGAAAGTGTCTGGTTTGTTTGCTTGTAATTAGGTCTTCTTTAGATTCTAGGGAAGTCTATCTTGTCCGCAAGATCGACTTATTCCATGTGACAATATTATCAAAGAGAAATGTTTCAATACATCTTGAGAGGAGAAAGAAAGACACCCCCACCATTAATGTTAATGGTCAATTATCTGATTTGATGTTGGGGAGAGTGATTTTCCCAAAATATCTAGACCTTGGAAGTCTTGTGGTAGATGTACACATTGATGGCGTCCATGTCCCTCATGCCTTGATTGATCTTGGGGTTTCCATCAATGTGATGACTAAAGAAAACATGCTAAATATAAACCTCCAAGGATCCTTGAGAAAGACCATTACAGTGTTGTAACTTGCAGATAGATCTACAGTGGCTCCTGATGGATTTGTTAAGGATTAATGGTCTATATTGACTCCTTGGAGTATCCTACTGAATTCATGGTTGTCCAACCCAAAACCAAATTCAATGGTTATCCTATCATCCTTGGAAGACCATGGCTAGCCATTGTTGATGCTTACATAAGTTGCAAGGTTGGGAACATGACCATTAAGAATGGGAATTTGTCTAAACAGTTGGTATTGTACCCTGCTACTCATCAATCCATTGAGCATGTCTTACCCCTATGGTTGGAGGAGGATGAGGAAGATGAAGTGTATCATACAACATCCCATCCAATATGTACCCTTGATGTTAATATAGGAGGGGGGGAACCTGATGAAGATGACCTCATTGACCAAATCCTCTAGAACCAACCCCCTAATACCTTGCCTCTTGATGAGATTATGAACGAATTTTAGGTTAATCCTTGGAATGAGTTATGCCTAGTTGACCCAAGTCCTACACATGTCAAACTTGTAGAATTTGGTCAATCTAGAACCTTGAATATTAACCCCTCTCTCTTATCCAACCAAGAAGAGAAGTTGTGCAAGATGATGAGAGAGAACTTAGATGCTTTTGCTTGGAGCTATAAAGAAATGGAAGGGGTGCATCCTTCAGTTTTTTCTCATCACATCTACATCAAGGAGGGATGAAAACCTGTGCACCAACCTTAGAGGAGAATGAACCCCACCCTCCAAGACATAGTAAAGGAAAACTTGCAAAAGTTGTTTGATGCAGGGTTCATATACCCCATCTCAGATTGTGAGTGGGTGTCCCCTCTAGTTTTGGTCCCAAAGAAGAATGGGAAGTGGAGGATTTGTGTGGATTATAGAGAGCTGAACAAAGCCACCATGAAATACCATTTCCCTTTACCTTTCATTGATCAATTTTTAGATGGTCTTGCAGGGAAGAAGTTCTTTTCTTTCCTGGATGGATTCAATGGTTACAATCAGATCCATATCAACCTTGAGGACCAAGAAAAAACTACATTCACCTATCCTTGGGGCACCTTTTCTTATAGGATCCTTCCTTTTGTATTATGTAATTCCCCTCTAACTTTTCAAAGGGCAATTCAAAGCATCTTTGCTGAGTTGGTCCATGACTCTTTAGAGATATACATGGATGATTTCAGTCCATATGGGTGTGACTTCCTGGAGGCTCTCTCTAACCTGGGAAAGTCCTGAAGAAGTGAATTGAAATGAACCTCTCACTTAGTCCTAAGAAGTGTGAATTATTAATGAAGGGAGGGATTGTCCTTGGCCATTCAATATCTCAGGAGGGAATACAAGTGGACCCAAACAAAAATTTTCATCATAAAAATGTTCCCTACTCCTCATAAGTAGAAGGATGTTAGGAGTTTCTTAGGGTTAGCTGGATATTACACGAGGTTTATCAAGGGCTTCAGTAAAGTAACCTCACCATTTTTTAGATTTTTGGCCAAGGACACAGAATTCTGCTAGATAGATAGCTGCCAAGAGGCCCTATATATATTGAAAGACAAATTAACCACTACACCCATACTTAGAGGCCCAAATTGGAATCTTCCTTTCCATATCCATGCTGATGCATACAAAAAATTTATGGGAGAATATTTAGGCCAAATAGATGGTAAGTTACCTTATGCCATTTACTTCATTAGTAAAAATATGTCTAAGGTTGAATTGAACTACATTATAACTGAGAAAGAACTCCTAGTTGTTGTACACTCTTTGAACAAGTTCAGACACTACATCACTGGATACCAAAATTTTGTGCATACTGACCATGCAGTTATCAAATACTTGATAAACAAGCTTGATGTGAATTCTAGAATCATTAGATGGTTACTATTGTTACAGCAGTTTAATTTAACTATCATTGACAAGCTAAGAAAAGAAAATGTAGTTGCAGATTTTCTGTCTAGACTTGCTTTGCCTGTAGGTGATGAAGGGATGTTTGATGATTAAATTCTAGATGAGAACTTATTTTCTATCTCAGTTCTCTCTCCATGATTTTCTAACACAGCCAACTACCTTGTTGTTGCAAAATGTCATTCAAATCTGTCATCTAGGGAGAAGAGAAGAATTGTAAGGAAGAGCACCCCTTTCACTTGGATTGGGGCCAATCACTTCAAGATAGGAGCAGATCAAATCTTGAGGAGATGTGTTAGGGAAGAGGAAGTCTTTGAAATCCTCTCATCTTGTCATGATGGGCCCTGTGGAGGTCATTTTGCTGCCAAGACAACAACTTTCAAATCTCTACAAGTTGACTATTATTGGCCCACTCTCCGCTAATATGCAAGAAGGTATACCAGCATATCTGATTAGTGCCAGAGGATGGGGAAACCCACACCCAAGGATGAAATTCCCCTACAACCTCAAGTGGATTTGGAGCCATTTGACAAGTGGGGCATGGATTTCATTGGGCCAATTGATCCACCATCAGGGCAGAAAAAGTACATCATTGTGTGCATTGATTATTTGACAAGGTGGGTTGAGACAAAGGCTCTCAAGGTAGAAAAATAGGAGAAATTGGTTGAGTTCTTAAGGGAGAATGTGTTCTAAAAATTGAGGTACCCCAGAGAGATAGTCACCGATCAGAGAGCTCAATTCACATCACATCTGATCGAGAATCTGGTAAGGCAGCATCATATGAAGAACAAAAAATCTACTTCATATCATCCTCATGCCAATGGACAAGTAGAGGTCACAAATACGGCATTAGAGGACATCCTCACCAAGGTTGTGAGCAGAAGCAGGAGGGATTGGGCAGACAAATTATTGGAGGCCACTTGGACCTATAACACAACTTGGAAGACAACAACTGGTTTCACCCCATATGATTTGGTCTATGGAAATAAAGTTTTACTCTCTATTGAGTTTGAGTATAATACTTTGAGAATGGAAACCCAATTGGATTTAGATGTCACCAAAGCACATCAGGAGAGGTTGCTCCAATTAAATGTCTTGGATGAGTTTAGAATGCAAACCCTCCTATACTCCGAAGTTATCCAATTGCAGAGGAAGGTTTGGCATGATAGGCATATCAAGGAAAAAAAAAATTAAGAATGGGATTGGGCCTTACTATATGACTCTAGGTTCAATTATTTCAAAGGAAAATTGATGAAAAGATGGTTAGGACCATACCTCATAGAGAAATGCCATGACAATGGAGTTTTTCAAATCGGGACTATTGATGAGGAAGGGATTCCATTGACAAACAGATTGAAGGTGTATAGAAAGCCTATGTCTAAGGAAGAATTCATCAGCACCATAAGTAGGGAGGTTGATGTGATTGGAAGTGTCATAGCTTCCAAGTCACAACATTCCTAGATATTGATTTTGTAGAAGAAAAAAAAAGAAAAGAAGAAACAATAGAAGGCCTGGATGACAACCTTTATGTGCCATTTGAGGTGAACTCTTGGGTTGAAAACCTCCCTAAGGCAGCCCGAGACTAAAGAAAAGGAAAAAATAAAGATCCTAAGGTGAAAACCTCTCTTGAGGTGCTTAGGATAGGCATACAGTTTGAAAACCTCTCCTGAGGCAGCTTGTGTGTCTAAAAAAAATAGAAAAAAGCAAAGAAAAAACAAAGGAAAATCTCAATACATGGATCCAAAACATGTATGTTAATTATTTTTGTCATTTTGCATGTTTGAGGACAGTGGCGAATTCCAGAGCTACGGGCTAGTATCCTCAATATTCTCTCCACTTCTCCCTCCATCCACTCCATATCCTCCATCCGAACCCATGTCCTCACCACTCTCCATCATCCTAGTAGCTCAAAAATCAAATTTTAGCTCCTCTCTAGATTGCTACACGAATACTGCAATTGCTATAGGAAGATCCCATAGCACTATAGGAGGACCCTAAAAAACTATAGGAAGAGCATCTGAATGAAAAGACCACCAAGCATGACCTTGCCAAAGGTAAATAAGGTTCTCCCACCTTGATCCACCATCCATCCATCATTCATACATCCCAGTTCACAAGAAAATTCAATATCTTTCAAAACCAACCCTCCACTCTATCTCATCCTGAAAATTTCTTGAAAAACACAAAGCACATCCTCTCCATTTTCACAAACCTACACTACTCAATTAGAGCCCTAACATCATCCTCCAAACCCTCTACACCCTTTCTCATCACTCCCATGTAGTTAAAATACCTTGGAAGGGAAGAAAAGGGTTACTACAGGAAGATAACCTCCTCTTGTAGCAACCTGTGTAACCATTTCAGAAAATTCATTATCCTAGTTTTTTCCTTTCCCATCAAGTAGAGGGGGTGATACCAACTCATGAGGTACTTTGTAGTAACCATACCACTCCAAGAAAGACTCTCCACCAGCAATAACAGCACCTGGGACATCAACAAAGGACTTGCACACATAGCAACAACAATAGTCAAATACCATGAGAAGCAACGAAGATATACACAAGAGCAGAAAAATACAGCAAGAAAACTCACTTGGTGATATTACAAAGGTCTAGCACTCCAGCATGCACACCCCCGCATCAGTCAATCACGAGGTAGGCACAGGTATGGCAACCTCTCATCTCCTCCCTATGTGTAAATAATGAAAAATGTATGTATGTCAAAAAGATGTATTTTTATAAGCTAGAGGTGGCCAGTTAACTTGGCCACCCTCAGTCAGTAAACAAAAAGTGCTTATGAGTGCTCATGCAACGTGGAGGTGTCACATCAGTCAATATTATATCATAGAGAGTGGGTGGTGATTACAAGGAACGAAGGAATGATTACTCCAAGTGGGGACAATAGTCCAAAAGAGGAAACCTCATGCCTCTGCCAAGTCATCACAGCGCTTTGAGCCCTAGCCAAAAACAACATATAATGTTATTGTTCTGAGGCTTCTGCGATTAGTCTTCTGTGTAGTGTTTTCTTCTTTCGGGATTATCACATCCATGATTATTTAAATCGACATTTTGAGCCATCCATTGTGGCTCATCATCACGATAGATCTATCCTGATGATGAGCCACAGTGGATGGCTCAAAACGTCGATTTAAATAATCATGGATGCAATAATCCTAGAAGAAGAAAACACTAAACATATAATGTACTGAGGCTCAAATTATCTTGCATCTACACTCATTTAAAAAATAGTGAAGGTGAGGATGAGTCTAGGGAGCCATTGAGGATATTCGAACCCTGCTCTACCATTTCTACAGGAAGGAGCTACATGAAGCTACAAGAAGCCTACAAATGTTAAAGGAAGCCTGAGAAATCGCTACATGAAGCCTCAAAGGGTGAAATAACACTCCCAAGGATCGATTTGGTCTCCAATTATCCTTATCCCAAGCCATGTGGTAAAAATTAAGTGAACCCTCTCATTCATCTATCCATAACTTGTATTTTGGTGCACCCTAAAGTCTAAAGGAAATATCAATCATTTTGTGAATTGAAATATAGAATAAAGGGATTATAAAAACAAAATTGTCATCAACTAGAAATTTCAATCCTCTACTTCCACTGAATTACACATAAGAGTTATTACAGGAAGCATCCCTCCTTCACTTAGTTGAAAACAGAGGAAAGAGATGGGAGGAGGATTCAATAGAAGGGAGCCTACAGACAATAAAAGAATTCATCTTCACCCTCCTGTATTAGACATTTTTCGAAAACATCAGTGGTTAGGATTCTTTGAACTATTGAAGGGATATGATGATGACATTACATATGAATTTTCCATGGCCCTAAACTCTCAGATAGGAGTCAGTGCCACCACTATGGTGAGGGGATTAGTTATTTCAATCAGTCCTAAGCTAATTACCAGGGTGACAACCCATCTCCTAGGAGACCAATGGAGAATATAAGACAAAACCTCCAATGCCATTGCCAAAAATAACTTCTTCATTGCTGATGAAAAACCTATTGAAGACAAGGACAGAGTTAGGAGGGAAAGCCTACCCTATCCCTGGGATGAGGTGGCCTACCATATCCTAAAATACATCTCCTATGAAGGAAGGCCAAGTGTAGTATATGGCTACCATATTAGATTACTCCATGAACTAAGGTTTCAAGCAGAATTTTCCCTAGCCCAAAGACTCAGTGTACCATATTTTCTCCTACAATCCATCAGAGACATGAGCCAAAAGGTGAGAGAGGGTAAACACTAACACGTATGCCACCATGGCCTCATTAAAATGATAGTGGTAGATTCTTTGAATAAACTAAGGATCCCATTCCTTTGGTACAAATTCATGGATATGGACAGAGAGACCTTCATTGACACTCAAACCATCACACCAGGTGAGACCCCATCCTTTAGTCTTGGAGGAAAATAGGGAAAGAAGAAGAAGAAGAGGCAGAGGTAGAAGAGGAGAGAGAGATAGAGGCAGAGGTAGAAGAGGAAAGAGAGACAAAGGTAGAGAAAATAGAGGAAGACCTAGAGGCAGAAGTAGAGAAAAAGAAAGATGAAGAAGAAGAAGAGGAGCAATAGGAAAAACCAAGCCTTGAGAAAGCTATTACATCTAGAGAAGAAGGGGTATCCCCAGAGAAAACAAGTTTGTCTCCAGGACCCAGTGAAAAAGAGGTAGTTGCCACCTTAGTTACCTTGAGTACATCAGTCAAACCCAAAAAGAAAATGAAAAGTAAAAATCCCCTCTAATTTAAATCCAGGAAAAGCACTAGGATTAAGCAAGGAAGGCCTCAAACTCCCACAAATGCCTCTATCACAATTGAAGAGTCCCCAAGTAAAAAAGGGGAGGTAGGGCCCACTGAAAGGAAAGTTGAGGAGGTCACCTCTCCAAAAACCATGTCAAAGACTCCTATAACATATGTAAGGAAGACCAACACTAGATCAAGCTCCTTTAGACAACCCAAGACACCTACCACACTCTAGCAAAAAGAAAAAGGGAAGCTAAAGGAAAAACAGATTGTGCTACAAGAAGAACTGAAGGTGCTACAGGAAGAGCATAAGGTGCTACAGGAAGAGAATAATGATAAAAAGGAGGGGAAGAAGGCAACACAACAGTTATAGGAGGGGGAAACTTCCCCAAAAACATTTGAGAAGGACTTCCAAGAGCTACAGGAGCCTAGTCCACAACCTAGTTTTAGCTCCTATTATAAATTCATCTAATGAGGGAGAGTTATTCCCCAAAAGTTTGCAATCCCGCTTTTCTTTTAACTTCAATCAGAAAGATGAAGAACCACAAATGGATGCATATTGCTAAATCCAAAAAGGTGGAAGACGTGGGCCTCATGGAATAGAAGGTCCTTGAAATGGGCAAGGAGTTAAGTGAGTTAAGGGAGAACGAGTACGTATGAGAGAACAACTGCAGGAAAACAATAGATGGTTGAGGAAGAAATTGTAAGAGAAGGAAACCCAACTAGACACAATGGAAAGCCTCTCCATGGAGGCACTACAGTGCAGACAGCCATCCAAGTCCTATGCATTCTTTCTCAAAGAGAAATGGATGCAGTTTCAAATCAAGACCTTAGCACAACATGAATCCATGCCATTTCAGCACTACAAACAATTAATTGAATTATGTGACCAAAGTAGCATAGAAGACAGAGCCAAATTAGTTGAATTCTACATGCATAACCTCACCTTGACTGATATGAATGTTTGGGATCCAAATGCAAAGTTGGGAGACCTGCAACTGGTGGCCCTTTCTCTTGGATGACTCACGAGGAGGCTAGAGCTAAGGAGGTAAAGAAAGTAATGGCAAAGGAGGAAAAAGAACCACTCTATGTCAGCGCAGAGCAGATAACCCCAATGGTTGTAATTAGTAATCACAGCATCATCTCCAATGATGTTGATCTAGCACCTAGAAACCTTGCCACCCAAGAGCACGCCATATCACATTTTGAAAACACGCTAAGGATGTTAGGGACAGAAAGTCAGCAAACATGCCATAGAAGATGTAATTCCTTACCCCACAGTCTCCAGATCAGGGAGTATCACTCTCCTAAAAGGTTGAGGAATGCATTGGAAAGGACACCCCTGTACAAAAGGCTCATGAAAAGATTAAAATTGAACTGGATTAGACTCAATCTCAGTCCATGTTTGCTGTTGGGTCTATAGGAAGGGAGGAATGAAGAAGAGGAAATGAAGCAGTGCATAGACATAGAGAAGGATGCATACTTCTATCCTCAAGAAGTAACACCATCTACAAAACCTTTGGATGTCATAGAGGCCACCAGGCCATGAAATACATGGACATAGATGACTGAGTTGCTCAAAGGATGATCAACAACTTTAGTAGGGGGTGATGATGAGGTTGATCAATAGGTATATCATAAGGGTCACAATGCCTTCCTTCAACTTTAAAATTATCTCTTTCTCACATTTATTTACATATTTTGTTATATTATGCTTAATGTGAGGGGTAAAATATCTGTTTCTATGTCATGTGGCCTAATATGTTTTAAATGCAGGAATTGGAGCAATTTTGAGATAATTTGAATGTAGGAGCTCAAAGTAGACAACAGGGAGAGATTCTAGGAGATTTTCCACGTGATTAACTCCTTCAATCTTTCAAATATCACCACTTTATCTCTCATCAACTTTAGGTCATTGGCAGCCAAGCCAGTGCAGTTCAAGGAAGATCTAGAACCACTTTTCTCAAGTTTGGGAGACAGACATCTCTATTTTCTGGGGAGTTGTTGGTAGCTACCATTTTGTATTAAAAACATGCCAAGGAACTCATTAGGATTCAAAATTTGGTTGTAGCTAAGAGGCTATTGATCTCAAGCACTTGTGAATGCTATTTTTTATTATTATGTGATGTATTTGACATTTCTGTAATGATAATGAGAAGTTTCTTGTTGATCCATCACTGAGTTAGTCCATAGGGTTGAAGCTCTTGGGTTTGGGCCCAACCCTAGTAGCTTAGGTCCCTCTTATGTATTGATATTTATTTTAGCTTAGAATGTTTGATTAATTGTTGCATCTTAGTAGAATATAGTTCCTCAAAAAGTTTGTGACTGTGGCCTCTATCTCATCTCTCTCATGGGAGCATGATTAGAGGACTCCACCATCACAACCCAAAAACATTATGTGATTTCTTGTTTATGATTTCTTGGAAAAGTCTACATTTGTTATCTTGCTTTACATATGATTGTTGTAGCTTAGAAGTTAATTCATTACATAGATCAAAGTTCTTAGCATCAGTTAGATAGTTTCCAAATTCAACTCATCTTTTCCACCATTGGTTGTAATATTTTGTAAATGAAAAGAAGAATAGGTGCATGTGATGTTGCAGGACTGTTGGACCTATAGGCAAGGGATATTTTCACCATCTCCATCCAGGACTTCTCCACTCTCTTTTGATGAATGCCAACCGATGTTCTTGATCTCTGTTTTTAGGTCACCGTGAGCAGCCTCCTAGTCCAAAATTGGCCTTCTAGAAGTGTTAAACTTGGCTAAGCATGTTAGTCACCTTCCACCCATCCACTAAAAACTTCATCCATATTTACATCCCTTGATTCCATCATTTTTACCTTCCAAAACCTCTTGGCACCCTTCCTATATCATTTCAGGACTTCTAGTAGCAATACAGGAATCCTGTAGCAACTTCCTGTAGCAACCTGTTTTGCCTTTGTTTTGACCTATAATGATAGTGTAGCTTAGTATAGGAGTAGGTTAACCCCCCAGCTTGGAATACATGATCAAAGGTACCACAAGGTCCATTCCCTCCATTCCTTTTCCTTTACTGCAAGAGAAAATATCATTTGTTTCTTCATCACAGATTTGGCAATTAGGGCATTACTTAATCTGCAAGTGTGAAATAGATAAATGATGTATTAATTCTTGAGTTGTTATTTGGTAGAATAATATTTTTTTTTCAAGTGAATTTGATAGCTAGATGGTTATTGTAATTAGTGTAGTTTCCTTTCCGCGGGTAGCATAATTCTTGTGTTCTTTCATGGATTGATTCAGTATCATTTACAGGTTGACAACATTTACATTTAGAGTTGAAAAGCATTTACTTTTTTTCCACTAGGAATAGCTTTTAAATTATTCTTTCAGTAGTTAATCTCCCCTATTTAGTAGAAGAATGGTCTCGGAGCCCTAATGATCAAATGACCTAGTTGAGGGTGGCATGAGTAGAATTCCATCTATTGTGTATATAGCACTGTCACCTCGAAGTTTGTATGAACCTCGGGTTGATAAATAGAGTTGAGGAGCCTCTAGGAGTTGCAGCACTCTTGGTGCAATACTAGGGCTCACCAGCAGCACCCCAGTAATTTATTTTTATTAAGACCCAAGGATAGGGGGCAGACCCAAAAATGGTGGGTGGACCTACCCATGGTTTTATGCATGGTTTTTGCACATGGTTTTGGTCATGATGGTTTTCTTCCCATGATATATTGTAGATCTGGTCAAGGGAAATATGGTTATGTTATAATCCAGGGTTAATGGATTGGGGTTTATGGATGCTTCAACATGTATACATATGTGTTGTAACATTGAAAGGAACATAATGAAAAATCAATTTGGTAGTCCCAAGTTTGGGATCCAGGGAAAATATATGTGTATATTTGTTCTTTTCTTCTTTCCATTGTTTATTTTTTTGTTTGAAGAATTTGTTTCCTGGTAATTTTTGTACAGGGTTAAAACCTACACGCATCCAATTATAGGATAGCTTGTGCTAGTTTGTTTATGTCCACTTGTATGTGGTATGTGTGGGATGGCATGTTGAAGAGCTCAATAAATAGAAATGTTTTTTTGTTAGTTGACAGGCTTAGTAAATTATAAAAATGTGTTGACGTTAAGTGTCATTCATTTACTAACACCACACCAGGGTTTTCCCCAAATAAAATTATTTTCATTACTGTGGAGGTCGATATTTTGATAACCCCCTTTTTGGATGTCTCCCATTCTTGGCTCCTCTTGGGCAAAGTTACTAGGGGCTAGGGCCAAGGCCTTGAAAATTCCAAATTTCTCAGGAAACTTGGGGACATTTCCTAGTTTCATCTTCATTAACATATTGGCATTCAACTACCTTCAACAAAAAACCCATCGCCTTTAGCTAAGCAACTCCAAGCCTTCTTTTCTCAATTTATTATACTATAGGGAAGCACACAAGCTAACTCGTCTCCATAAACAAACAAATCTTTAAGCTTCCATCATCATGCAAGGTTAACTCCACCATCAGTATAACAATAATACAAAATAACAACAATCATGAAACAATATTGAATGTAGCCATTAAAACCAAGGATAACATATTAATTTATGGACATAAAATATACAAAATTCATATATAACATATGGGAAAGGCTTCCATTGCATACAACATTCATTTATAAAACAATGTATATCGACATTCAAGAAACTACACTAGACCTCAACTCTTTATTCATATTCATTTCAACATAACATTCAATATGATTATATATAATATATTTGAGTCTTAATAAAGACATACAAATTAAATCCAACATGGTATACAAACATGGATCATAGAACTGCATTTACAACTCATTTACAAAATATAAATACACTTATTTGTTCCACTTAATTTAGTTCAAAACTTATGAAGGGGCTACCACTCTCCACCCAATTGTAAGCATAGCTAAACTGAAAAATTCTTGCAACTGGCCACCCCTAAGCTAGATCCAATGTTTGAAGGATTCTTCACTCAAGGTATTATAGTAAAGGGGTCAATTCAAGGGATAGAGGATGAAGGCCAATGTCCTCCACTAGTTTGGAAATAGGGATGCCACTTCTCAAGCATTGAGTATGATTGAATACAAAACAAAATACAGCCACTAAGGGCTGGCACAACACAAAGGGATACCCATTGACCACTTCCCATTATTCCCTCAAGGACCCCCCATATTTCTATTACTTCGTGTGTGCAAACACAAGCAAAATAGTAGAGTTCTTCTCGGTCTACCCAACTCAAGTGGAGGGCTCTCTCTACGGTTTCCTCAGCTGACAAACTTCAAGCCTATACTTTGTAGTCCATGGGGGCTTCATTAGGGGAGAAATTCCATACCACATGTGTTCATATTGGGGAATATATATTGAGGAAAAAATGACATAATATATTGAGCATATAATAGAGGGTAAAGGGTTTTTATATTGGCAAGTATAAAAAATGGAGCTCAAAGTTCATGAAAAAATATAAAGGGGTATAAAATGTTAATGAAAAAATGGATGCCTACAATATTTAGTGAAAGTGGGGGTTTTTTAAATTGGGAAGGAGTATTGGGTTCGTATTGGTAGGGGTTAAATAGTGTGATTGTTAGAGGTATTTTCCAATATGTATTCAAATTAAGGGTATTGTTTATTCTGCCACGAACGCACGTGCTATGTCAGAGGTTCATGGAGTGAAGCCCTTGTCCTGCATTCTAGCTACCAATGATAGGTTTATAGGTTCACAAGGTCACAACTATCAATTTCATCATTTCACAAGGGTTATGGGTTCACACACACAATTTGAGTCTCCTTTCTGTCTCAGTCTCAATTCGCTGCAATCCTCCAAACTCTACTCACCACGGCCAACTCAAAAAATCACTAACTTATTTTCTCCCCCCACAAGTGCTACTTCATACAGGAGAGGTTTGAGGTCACCTTCTTAGATTGTGGAGTCAACCGAGACTTTTTCCTGAGGTATGTAGCCCATGATTAGGTGGATCTAGTACCTCCTCCCCCATCCTCTCATAATTTCTTAGGAAGTTCGTAGTTCAATATGAATATCAGGGGTCATAACATTAAATTCAAGGAAGATAGGAAACTTCTTGATATCTCATATAGAATTCCTAAGAAATTTATCCTTCCAAACATCAAAATCCATATAGACTTTCCTTCTTCTTTAAAGTTAGTAGTTTATAATTAATCAAAATATTTTCATCACATAGTCTTGACAATATATATCCATGCTTGTTCTCCAATATTATCATTATTTAATTACAATACAAAACTTGAGGATTAAAAAAAGGGATGTTACATTCTCCTTAACCCCTAGTACCCAATATCAATAACCTAGTATAGGATATAGATATGGACATTGCCCAGGATAATCTGATCCTTTTTCATATTGTTTGAATCATATGAAGTTTAAAGTGTGTTAAATTTTGGGAGTATTTTGGAAAGTGATCACTTTCCAGTGGTCTAGTATAATTATTATTCACATCTGGGATGAAGTAACAACTAGCCAACAATACACTCTATTTTGCTTGATACAATTATTGTATACGAACCATGAATTTTCATACTATAAATTCTTGTTTGGAGAAAACAAAAAACATAAACCAATTAAATCCACATTATTTTCTACTCCTTATCCACATAATTAATTATACACCTTTTGTATGACATACTCATCAATAGAGGCTAATCGATGTGAGATCTGGGGCGAGCGACGACAGGAGAAACGCAGTGGCTAGGGTTTCCAAAGCGAGCAGAGTTCGATCCTAATGGAGAGTGGCAGGGGAGGAAGCCCGGCTCCCTCCTACAAAGATGCAGTGTCCAACAGAAGTAAATCACCAACTGGAAATAGTAAAGACGGTATGAACTACAGAAACAGGGACAATGAAAAGGAAACAGATGGGACCAGAACAAAAGAGAACAACAGCACAAAGGACAAAGAGGAAGAAGACAAAATTCTGGGGTCAAGAGACAAAAAACAAAAAGGACCTTGCAAACCAAAAGCAGATATCACTCCTCGAGTAATATTAAATGATCCTGCTCTGCAGGAACACAGGGAACATATGGGAACCTACGCCATTATCTGTAAATTCATGGGACTATGGCCCACCGAAAAGGCTTTACAGACGTGGATCAAGTATCATTGGAAGCCTAAAGGAAGCATTGACCTACATCTTGGGTCAAAAGGATTCTTCACAGTAGTGTTCTCTAACATCGAAGATAAAGACAGAATATTCGAAGGAGGACCCTATTTTTTTGCTGTTGTTGGTCTCTATATGAGACCTTGGAGAATGAACTTTGTCCCCGAGAGGGAGACCTTCTCTTCGGTTCCTGTGTGGGTAAGGCTCTACTCTCTACCTCTTGATTATTGGCAAACTGAATTGTTGGCTGCTATTGGCAATAAACTAGGACGCTATGTCAAAGCTTCTGAAGCCACAAGAAGGGGAAAATATACCTCCTTTGTTAGGATTTGTGTGGAAATGGATCTATCAGGAGCACTTCCGAACGAAATCATCCTCGAAGTGTTTGATGAGGAGTGGGTACAGACGGTAGACTATGAACTTATCCCCTTCATATGTCGAAGGTGCCACGAACATGGGCATCTGTTAAGAGACTGCCCTCTCAGCAAAGAAAATAACAAAGAAAAACTTAATACTACGAAGGATACTGAAAGCTTTCAGAAAGTGGCTAGCAGAGGAAGGGGAGGAAAAAAGGGATCAAAGCAACAACATACTGAGGGGCAAAAGGGTAGTCAGAACAAGTTTCAAGTTCTAGAAGAGCCGGAAGAAATCACAAGAGAGAGTCAAGATCAGGAGGTAGATGCTAAAGAAAAAGAAAAAAAAGAGGACACAGAGTTTTCCCCAGACATTGACTCCCAAAAAGAAACCATGAGAAGTGAAACAAAAATGGAAATGGACCAGGAAATGATCCAAAGCGAAACGGATCTGGAAGACCACAAACTACAAGAAATACTCGACAAGGAAAACTTGGATCTGGAAGGATTTTTGATGCAAGGAACCAAAGGAGGAATAGATTCTCTACCTCAAGAAGAGTGCAACAGAATACAGCAGTTGTTTTTATGGAAAACACAGGAACGAGGAATGGAGAAAGGTAAAAGCATCCACAAACAGGAGCATAGAGGAGTGAAAACAATGAAACTAACTCCAGGATTAGCCACTAGAAATCCAGGAAAGAAGAGAGGCAGAAAAAAGCAAAATGAGCTCCTGATGGAGTGTGGAAAGCTAATGATAGATTCGGGTAAGATGAAAGATCTAGCCAGTTACTCATTTACAAATCTTTAATTATGAAGTTTATATCCTGGAATATCAGAGGTCTAGGTAGTAAAAGAAAACAAAGATTGCTAAGTAACAAAATGAAACTAGCAATGTCGGACATAATCTTCATTCAAGAAACAAAATACTCCATTTAGAAAATAAAAAAAATCCATAACAAATGGCTCAGTAAATTTGAGTTTCTATAAGTCAAAGTAGAGAACACAGCAGGAGGCATTCTTACCCTCTAGAACCCCTAAAAATTCAGCATTGTAGATGCGAAGGCAACGAGAAATTACTTATCAGCTATCATTCAACCAATGGGGATGTCTGAGTCCTTCCTGGTTACGAATGTCTATGGTCCTCAGAGAATAGATAAGAAGATTATATTTTTGAACTCTCTGGAAGATCTCAGAAGCAGACACAAAGAAATCCCATGGGTTATTAGAGGAGACTTTAACATGATTAAATCTCTTTCGGAAAAAAAAAAAAAAAAAGGAGGCACCAGAATCCTTAGTAGAGATTCAGTAGAATTCCATTCTTTCACTGAAGACATGAAAATGGTGGACTCTGAAATACATAATGGTCTTTTCACTTGGACAACAAAAGAGGAGGTAATGCTCAGGTTGCCTCCAAGTTAGACCGATTTTTAATCTCTAAGAAGTTGATGCTCATAAACACAGAAATATCTGCTAGTGTTCTCCCTTTTGGAGGCTCTGACCATTGGCCGATTCAATTAGAAATCAAGGGAATTGATGCTCCCAGGAACAGACCCTTCAGATTTGAGAATATCTGGCTCTCCCACCCAGATTTCATCAGCAACATTGAAAAATGGTGGTCCGAAGATCTACAGGTTCAGGGCTCCAAAATGTTCCTCCTCCACAAGAGACTAAAGCACATAAAAATCAAGCTCAAAGAATGGAACAAGAAGGATTTTGGTAACATTTTTGTAAACAAAAAATCAGTAGAGATCAAAATGCAGGAACTAAATCAAGCAATGATCACAGATGGTTTTGATAAAACAAAAAGTGAGCAAGCTGAAAGATACAACCTTGATTGGGAGAATTTATGCAAACAGGAGGAAATCTTTTGGAGACAAAAGTCTAGAGTTCAATGGCTCAAAGAAGGTGAACGAAACACTCGTTTTTTCCACCGTTCCACCATAGCCAATAGGACGCATAATAGAATCTCCTCAATATTGAATGAAGATGGGGAGCTTCAGACCACTCACAAGAATATTGAAGCTATGATGGTTCAACATTTCAGAGACATCACAAATGAAAATAATCTAGATAGAGACCAACACATCAAGGAGATTATAAAGAATATTCCCAGGATGGTGTCTAGAGAAGATAACTTTAACCTGAACAAACCAATAACTAAAGCAGAGGTCAGCACGGTGATCAAAGACATGCAGAATGGCAAAGCTCCTAGTTTAGATGGTTTTAATGTGGACTTTTTCAAAGCCTACTGGAATGTTGTTAAACAGGACATTTTGGAGGTGGTAGAGGACTCCAGAAGAAGCAGATCCATTCTAAAACCCCTCAACACCTCCTTCATCTCCCTGATCCCCAAACAGGACTCATCCCTAACTCCAGATAAGTTCAGACCCATTGCTTTATGCAATGTTGTTTACAAAATTATTTCTAAGATCTTGGCCAACAGACTCAAACCTCTTCTTCCTTCTCTGATTTCTGGGGAACGGTCTGGTTATATGGAAGGGAGGCAAATGCTAGATAATATTTTTCAGGCCCACGAGGTTGTTCACTCTCTCACTAGCAAAAAGCAGGTCGGCATGATCATCCAATTATACATTGCAAAAGCGTATGACAAGGTGAACTGGATCTATATCAGAAAAGGTCCTTTCCGCTTTTGGGTTTGACCATGACTGGATCAGATTGGTTATGGCTTTGGTTACTTCAACCAACTTTTCAATTCTGGTGAATGGCTCACCCTCGGAGATCTTCACTCCTTCCAAAGGCCTCAGGCAGGGAGACCCACTCTCTCCCTTTCTGTTTATACTCATGATGGAAGGATTGGGCCGAACCATTAAAAATGCTAAAGTCTCAGGAAAGATCAAGGGCCTTCAACTAACGGAGAATGGTCAAACCTTGACACATCAACAATTTGTGGATGACACCATGCTGCAGGGTATCCCCACAGTCAAGGAAGCTACAGCATACAAAAAAATCTTAAATGACTTTGCCTCGGCTTCAGGTATGGAAGTCAATCTCTCCAAATCAAAAAAAAAAATTCTTTAACACTTACATTGCTATTCAAAGGAACATCTCCAGAATTCTGGGCTTCCAAAGGGAGGTCCTCCCTTCTAAGTATTTGGGAATCCCCCTTACGGATAAACCAATGCACAAAAGTATTTGGGAACCGGTGCTCAACAAGATGCAAGACAAGATCAAAATATGGACCTTTAGAGCATTGAACCTTGCTGGTAGACTGATTTTGACGAAGGCAGTTCTTCAATCTACCCCCATTTTCTTTTTATCAGCCCTACCAACTCCCAAAGGGGTCTTACAGCAATTCAGGAACATTCAGAGAGAATTCCTCTGGGGCAAGGAGGAAACCAAAAAGAAATGGGCCCTGGTTTCTTGGGATAAAATCTGTAAACCCAAAAGTCATGGAGGCCTAGGCTTAGACGATCAGGAGATTCTAAGTAATGTTTTAGGAGCCAAACTCTGGTGGAGATGGGTTAAAGAACCAGGGGCGCATTGGGCTAAAACCTGGAAAGAAAAATATGCAAGCTCCTGGCAAACGAGTGATCTTATCAGAATGTCAGGAAACATAAGAGGCTCTCACATCTGGAATAAAGCCTGGGATAATAGGAGCCTAGTACAAAACAATAGCTTCTGGGAAATCAGAGCAGGAGAACAAGCTCTCTTCTGGGAAGATAAATGGCAACAAGAACCAATATTGTTAAGGGAGGACTTTATGAGCATCAAGCAGGAAACTGATTTCCATGGATTAATAAAAGTTAGGGATTTCTGGAATCTCCCCCATGACACTGAGAAATGGAGAAGCTGGAGGAAAATAGAATGCAGAGGGGACGGCCCCATAAAAACAAAAATAGAAGAACTCATGAAAATATTAGAACAGAGGAAGATCTTGGCTACAGAGGGGCAGGATCAGTTAAGATGGGGCCAAAACAATGAAGGCATCTTTAATATCAAAGAAGCAAAAAGAATTACCCTTAACCTAGAACCCTGCGTTTTGGCTAAGTCCTGGCATAAACTTTGGAGCCACCAAGGATGGATGAAGATCAAACTGTTTATGTGGTTAGTTCTTCACAAGAAAATATTAACTTGGGAGAACATTCAGAAGAGGGGGGTGATCGGGCCTTCTAGATGTCAATTATGTGAGGCTCAAGAGGAGACAATGGAGCATATTCTCAATAGCTGCACCTATACCACCTAGTTATGGGATTCTTTCAACATCATTTTTCAACAGACAGACAGAGACAAAGGAAACATCATTAACACCCTGAACAAGTGGAGAAAAAACTTTTCAGAGCATGAGATCCTTAATTTAGCCTGGACCTTGACACCAAGCTTCATTATCTGGAATGTTTGGAAGGAAAGGAATAAGAGAATTTTCAAGGATGGAAAAACCACTCCTCTTGGCCTGATGGAATTGATCTTAAGGCAGATTAAGGAAACCGTCTCCACCACGGTGCACAGCTATCCCTCGAATCCTCTGACTACGCTCGAATTGAGAACTCTCAAGCAGCTGGGTATGCATGAGATCATTCTCAAAGATCTTAGTAAAAAAGAGAGTGTTGGAAAGGGAAAAGGAGTACTGGCATCCTCCACCAAAAGGTTTTCTGAAATGTAACATTTATGGTGCTTCAAAAAGCAACCCAAGGACTGAAGGTTATGGAGGGGTGTTAAGAGATGAAGAAGGAAAAATAATTTTCATTTTCCACTGTCACTTAGGCAAAGCTACCAACAACATGGTTGAATTAATGGCTCTGGAACAATGTCTGGAGCTTCTTAAACTCAATCACAGCTCAAATGTTCTCATCGAAGCAGACTCTGAGATTTCTATAAATGCAGTTAAGAAAATCATCTTTGGAACAGCGCCTGAAAGGGTCTCAAAACATTGGAGACTTATACAAGTGTACCAGAGAATCCAAAAACATCTCCAGAGTCTTCGAACAGTCAGCTTCAATCATGTTCAATGGAAGGCCAACAAACTTGCAGATCTACTGGCCAACCTGGGAGTGATTAATCCAGACTGCAGGATCGAAATGAATTGGCAGGATATGCCTCCAAGCAGGCTAAAAGCTCTCTGCGATGCTCAAGGCGCAGAGGACAAGGAAATTTTTGACTTTTGGGCACGAGAGGCAGGCCATGTTTAAAGCTCTCTTATGACTGTTCTTTCTCTTTTCGATGGTAGGTTCTTTGAAACAGGGCTTTCTCTGCTTGGCGATAACTTCCTTTGGGGTAAGGGAACTTATCTCCTTCGTGTCAGGTATGGCGACTCAAGGTTACATTTACAATTTCAGAATGCCTCGGCGGCAAGCTCCATTATCAGGGTCAGCAGTTTGAAAGGCTGGAGTGATCCCCCAAAGGAAATTCCACGGCACATTACTTGCGGTTCGGAAAACCAGGTGTTAAGCGGTTTTCTTTTGATCGCTAGGCTCACAAACGGTAAGTGGTTTTGGCCCGTTGAGAGCGATTCCACTCAGCTCTCAACACATGGCAGGGGGGGGTTGCCTTACCACCCTTCATCGCGACTTAAATACCTTGCATCTTGGCTCTCCGATATCTCTCCGCGCCATCCTTTTTGGCGGGGGCAACCGATGGTTAGATCTGGTCGGGCTTGTTCAATCTTTGAGCGGGAAGCGAGCTTGTTCAATCTTTGAGAGTTTTGGATGGGGGGTTTGTTGGACTTTGACTTTGGGTTAAACTGTAATCGCAGGGACATTTTGATCGGTTAGTTCGTTCCTTTTTTGGTTTAGAGGGTCACTTCCTTGATTGTTCGGTCTCCTCGGTTTCGTAGGCCTTGAGTTTTTCAGGCCTTTTGTACTTATTGTAACTTTACTTTTGGGTTTTTGAAATAGAAGGAAAGTCTCTTGCTTTAGCAAAAAAAGGCATACTCATCAATAGAACTTTCAAGATTAATTTTAAAAGACTAATTGTAATATAAAAATAGTTCATGTAACTTTTGTTTCATTAAAAAATTTGTTATTTCAAAAATTAATTTTAAATCACAAGTTTGTAAGTGATATTAATATTATTTTTACTATAAAATTATGATGATCATGATGATTAATGTCCACTAAGACCAAAGTGGCCTATCATACCTTAAGAAAAGAGATTAATTGAGACATTTTAATATTTTATTTCTATGATCAAATAGAAGGGAAAGGGGTGTTCCTAGATTGCTATAGTTTTCCTAACTAAATAGTTCAAGAAGGTTGGTGTTGGGCACGGGATCCCCTAAGGGAAGTTTTGGGGCTTAAAGCCCAGATTTTGACTAAATCCAATAAAGACTCCGCAATTTGTGGGCACGGAGCGTGAAGTTGTAAATGAGCCATAGGGTTGTCCGCCCTCAATTTTGTAACGTAATGTCAGCTTTAGAGATCTGCGAGGCTCTAAGTAAGTGAATAGAACTATGGAGTCAAAAGAAGAATTGAGTCTTATCTAAGTGTAGAGTCAAGTCTTGGGTCGTAGAGTAGGAGAAGGCTCTGCAGTTGAGTGTGCAGAGGCCTAGTAGTCCGCAACTGAGTGCGCGGACCCCTGCAGCTGAGTGCGCAGGGCGAGTCGAGTCTGTAACCATTGGAGAAGTAATAAAGAGAAGTTTCATATCATTTTTGTGTATATTTCTCATGTTTTGTGCATTGAATGTATTGGATCTAAATTGCAATATCATTGTTTATATGGTGCACGAGCTTATATGATTGTGTTGATTAAGTGAATATAAGATAAAGTTTCTATTTACGCGAAGTTAACTAACAGTTATAAGAAGATAAGTAAGATCCATGGTGTAACTTGGATCGTTGCCTTAGCAGCGCGAAAGCACTTCAGTCCTTGGGTAAGGCTGCGTGAAGGCAATTATAACAGATCGCGAAGGTACCGCAGGTCAGGATAGTGTGCAAAGTGACCTGTGCGAAGGTATTCGCAGTTGGACTAAATCGACCCCTCAGACATCTTCAGGGTGCAGAAACTTGGTTCCAGCATCCCCCCATACTGCTTCGGGTGAGACCTCAGTCCACGCTCCACGGACTATTGCCGAAAGCGCCAGTAGTGTAGGGATTTGTTTGGCTAATTAACTTCGAACCTTGGTCAGGCCCCTTCAAGCCAACAGTTGGTAATATGGAAAAGGTTTTGAAAGTGAGAATGGATGTGAGTAAGAGTCTGACAATCCACAATAAATTGTTTTTCATCTTTAAACTTCTTAGTATCACACAATCGACATACTCTTTCTTACCAAGGTGTTTTGGGAATAGACTAATGTGTGGCTTCAATTTGAAGCTCATGAAAGTTAGTTCTTATCTTTAATGTTCATTTTCTTCTTAGCACTAGTCAAGACAAGAGATAATTATGATTAGCGGGAGTGGGATTGATCACCTCCTTATAATACCTTAGCTTCCTCTTCCCTTCACCTCCTGATCATCCTTTAATTTTTCCTTAAATTTGGAAGTAATAGTATTTTTAATATCATCTTTATTCTTCAAGATGATCTCCTCCTTTAACCCCCAATATTCGAGCCAAGACTGGGCATCCTTGTGTCAAACCCACTTGAGCCGGAAGTGGGGGTTTTTGCTAAATTTAGAAGAAATTTTGGGGAACCTCTTAGTTTCCATGTTGTAAAGTTTCTTTTTATACAACAGATAGCAAAACATGGTCATGCTTTCAATGGGGTAAATGACAACTTCGGTCAAGAAGATAGGATAGGGATTATTACCTTTAATCTTTAGGTTGTAGGTTATAAATTGTTTTTGGATCAACTTGATCTTCCTCCATGATTCTCTAGATATATTGTAACCCCAAACCTCGCATTCGTATTAATATTATTATAATATTATTATAACAATGTAAACATATAATTAAATTGTACCGATGACAGGTTTTCATCATATAAATTCTTGTTCAGGAAAAAAAAAACATAAACCAATCAAATCCAAGAATTACATATTTTCTATTTCTTAACCACATAATTAATTATACACCTTTTGCATGACATACTCATTAGTATAAAAGAGTAATTGTAACATGACCAGTGTAGATCCATTTAAAAGCACGACTGAGCCTAGAGGTGCATTCTGTAGTCCAGTATGAGGGTAATGTGTGATTTCGTCAGTGCTCACTTAGATTCGATACGTTTCCCTCTTAAAATAAAAATAAAATGTTCTCGCAATAGAAAATAAATGTCAATTACAATAAATAACAAAAATGAATATGCATCCTTAGTTAGTTTTAATTAAAAGTATTATAAAACGTCAATAATCGCAACCTCACTATGGTCATCGATTTGTTGTTGATATTACAATCCAATGTGGTAAAAATATTTCGTTCACTCTCTCATAAATAAACTAGCCTATATCCATCTTAACTCTGGATCTACCAAGGGCCAAGAGGGATCTAATCTCTTGAGGCACAAACCTCTTTTAGAGTGAAAAGAGATTTGGTCTTTCTCTACGCCTGGTAGATTTGGAGTTAAGATGGATCTAGGCTTATATATATATATATATATATATATATATATATATATATATATATATATATATAGATATATATATATATATCTTATTACATAAGAACACCATGGGAAAAACCAAGGGTTGTCAAAACCTAGAGCTCAAAAACTACCAACAGTAAATTGACTATTTTACCTCAAATTTAGTTTAATAATTAATTTCATTGATTTTATTTTAGTTTAGTTTATTTTTAATTTTTATGTAATTTGACCAAGTCAAAATGTTTACATATCAGGAAAGGACATTACAAAAAATCTTCCATACAGGATAGGACATTACAACATCTCCTCCATATTGGGGTAGAGAGCACCACTGGATGCAAATATTTCGATGTCCACATAACATGATATAATTTCATAACAAATTTAAAAAGATATCAAGTAACTACAAGTAAAAAAAAGTGTGAGTAATATGTTTAAACCTTATACTTTTCAAAAATATTTCAACATGCTATTTAAATAAATTATTTGAAGATATATATTAAATTATTTATATGATATCAACTTCAAGAGTGGTGGCTTTGGTGGCATCATTCAATCCTATTCCCTGCATGTCTATGCCTACTTCTGTGGTGTGACTACAAATAACCTAACCAAGTTTCTTGCAGTTGAGAAAGGTTTAGAAGTTGTAGTTATAAAGGGATACCATTTGATTCAAGTTCATGGTGTCTCCTAAGTGGTTATACAATGGCATTTACAGGAAGTGGTGACAAACATACAAAATTTATTATTAAATTTTGACTATATTATTCCCTAACATACGCGGCAGGACGACAATCGTGTAGCAAATGT
Source organism: Pinus tabuliformis (assembly GCA_031772625.1). Lineage (NCBI taxonomy): Eukaryota > Viridiplantae > Streptophyta > Pinopsida > Pinales > Pinaceae > Pinus > Pinus tabuliformis. Next base: position 1,527,184,275 of record CM062820.1, on the reverse strand, counting down.
AGTGTCGAAGCGGGGTACTCTTGAATGACATTTGGCCTTGGATGGGCCCTGGAGGGTTGTGTCATTACAAGCAGACGTACTTGAGGTAAAGCGGTGGGTGGAACATGACAAGTTAGCAGCAATTGTTATCCTCGATGGGGGTGGATGTCCTTGTTATAACGTCATCACAGAGAATGATTAACATGCTCAACTATGGAATGACACGTGAGTGATTGGCCTGGGAGCGAGATCCCATCCCTCCATCTATAATATCCTCATCCTCGCATGGCATATTCTCGTTTCTTAGTTTAGGGCTTACCTACCCAGGACTCGTCAGAATAAATGCAAGAAGGTGGTTGCAAGTTTTATGGAGTACGACATTTCTTTTTCTCTTCAATCACAAAACTCACCAATTGAAATGGTAACACTCTTTCATGGTGGATTGAGTTCCTCCTGAAGTTCAGTGACCATCTCCACTTTTCTGACTCTAACATTGGAGGAAATAGCCTTCAATGGATCACGGACTCGGGAAAATTCAAGAAGCACCATCTTCACTTTCTCAACTACATCTCTTTGCATATACAACTAGATACTTTACTCCATATGGCCATCTGTGACAAGATAGTAGAAAACTACAAACTCTTTGCAGGTCAAGAGGAGCTCAAACGAATTCTACATAACATCCACTACAATTTGGATGAAATAATGGTTGGACTAATGAGGGTAGAGAGGTTTGTGTTTCTAGATTCCATCATGGACTTTGATGAGCAATAGGAAGCACTAGCAGTTGTCAATGCTCATGTTCAGAACTCTCCCTTGCAAAACTCATATCCACTCTCTCTAGTCATCATTTCTGATTGATGGTTTCTCAATACTAGTTTTTCTCTCGTCCTCACAGTGGGTCCTTGGCACAAAATTTGATTTTGGTTCTCTCCCTCTAGACCTAGTTCGACACAGTGCCTCCTAACTCCGTTTGTTCTTAGGTGTGTTTTGGAAATACCTCCATGGTTTTCATCCTGTTGGCATATAACTAGCAAGTCTGGCTTTATCATTTTCTGGTTTTTTATGTTTATATACTATGTAAACTCTCAAAGTAACAATGGTCATCCTAGTCTATATGTATTTGAAGCTTTGTATTTGGTATACTTTAGAATCTTGTTCCCGAATCTCAATAGAAGTTATGGAGACTGTTGGGTACCCTTGGTTGCATTTACTACCTCCTAGGGTCTTTCTTTTGGAATATACATCTATATATAAAATAAAATGTTAAAATAATATATTTTAATGTTGTATATAGTAAAATATTCAATGTCCAAAGAAAAAGAAACATTATTGGAGAAACCTTATCTAAGGATGACACTCTATAGGGTTTGGGTGTTTGGAGGATCACTGAGAGGATAGGACATACAACATCATAATTCTATCACCGACCCTTTATAGAGGGCATGTGTTTTGATCAAAAAGAGGACTAATATGCTTATCTAGGCTCATTTATGCTTTATTTATATCTATTTCTCAATTCATATGGATGGTTATTGTATATATGGTCTCTCTTATAACTTTAGGTGGCAAGTATTGGACATGAATGAGCCTATATAACAAGCACGAGTTATTATGATGAACTTTACGATGTTTTTTCAAGACATACTATGGGCATGATATGATCTGCAAAACCAGATCTGTCCTTTTGATTTTTTGTTGGTTACACTTTTTTGAATGCATAAGGTGCATCTTTTTTTTCGATGTGGTTCACAGGGTTTGGAGATCAATGACCGCTACGTCCACAGAAATGATCCCGGGTAGATCCAAGAAGGGATCAGTCTTGTAGGATCATTTGGAAGCCTAACCCTAAGGGTGTCGAGGAGAAATGACCCCATGACCTCATAGTGAGTTTCTTATGCGACGGATACTCCACCAATTGAGCTAACCCTCTAGGCATGCAAAAGGTGCATCTATTGAATGTAATTTCCATTTTTGTTAATGAAAACTACAATTTTCTCTTCTTCGGATAGAAAAAGAAGAAGTCAATGTCCAAAGAAAAAAGTTATTGAAAGTTAAAAAATAAAATAAAAACTATGAAGTACTTCTTATTAAGAATAATAAGAGGGAGATGTGTAATTCATTCAATTCTTAATATAAAATTAATATTGTGACATTTAAAAATATTCATAATAAAAAATCAATATGGGTCATTAATAAAATATTTTAATATGCAAGATTAAGTAATATTGAAATATATTTTTTTAAAAAGCATTTTAATGTGGACAGTGTAGTCCATAGATAAAATGTCTCAATACACGTGTTATAGAAAATATAAATTAATGTCATATTCATATATATATATATATATATGAATTTTTTTTATGTATATATCATATAAAGAAATTGAAAGAAATAAGTTTTTACAATTAAAACTTTTGAATTAGTCTCACTATTTAACATTTTGGTATTTTTCTAGGAAAATATATATGTGTGTGTGTGTTAATTTTCCCTCAAATCCAACAAATATATTTTGGACTTGCAAGTTTATGTATTCTATATAGCATTCAAAAATACAATTACATATATAGAGAGAGAGAAATCTATCAAGTAAGAGATGCATTTTTTTTTGTAAATTTTGCACTCTAAAAGAGATTTGCACATAAATAAATTTGATCCCTCTTAACGCATGCTAGATTTATACTTAAAATGGATCTATGCTAGGAAGATAGGAAACATTAAATTCAAAGAAGATAGAAAACTTCTTGATATCTCATATACACTTCCTAAACACGCTATCCTTTCATCTAGATCCATATAAACTTGTTCTTCTTTAATTTCAAGAGTTTATAATTAATTAAAATATTTACATTACACAGTGTTGGCAATATATCCCTATTAGTTTTCCAATATTATTATTATTTAATTACATTGAAAAACTTAGAAATTAGAAAATGGATATTACATTCTCCTCAACCCCTAATACCCGATCTCAATATCCTAATACGAAATACAAATATAGGCATTTTCCAGCATCTGATCCTTTTTCATGATGTTAGAATCATATGGAATTTAAAGTGTATCAAATTGTAAGAGTATCAAATTTTAAGAGTCTTTTGCACAATGTTCACTTTCCTGTGATCAGTATAATTATTATTTACATCTGGCATGAAGTAGCAATTAGCTAACTATATACTCTATTTTGCTTGATGTGATTGTTACATATTACATATTTTCATAATATAAATTCTTGTTTAGGGAAAACCAAAAAAAACCAATTTAAAAATTACATATTTTCTATCCACATACTTATTAATATAATTTTCAAGTTTACTTTTAAAAGACTCATTGTAATATAAAAATAGTTTATAATATAACTTTCAAGTTTAGTTTTAAAAGACTAATTGTAATATCATTGTAATATAAAAATAGTTCATAATATAACTTTCAAGTTTAGTTTTAAAAGACTAATTGTAATATAAAAAAAATCCATGTAACTTTTGTTTGATTGAAAATTTTGTTATTTCAAAATTTAATTTTAAATCCCAAGCTTGTAATTGATATTAATATTATTTTTACTATAATATTAAAATTATTAACATATATATATTATTGCAAGATTTTCTTAATATAAATTCTTGTTTACTGAAAAAATGTAATCCAATTAAATCTAAAAATTACTTATTTCTTATTTATCTAATTAACAATATATTTTTGCATGACTTTTGTTAATGAAAAAAAACATAAATCTATCAAATCTATCAATTACATGTTCTCTACTTATCTATATACTTAATTATACACCTTTTACATCATATACTTATTAGTATATATTTCAAGTAATTAATATAATTTCATTTTATGAATCTAGCATGACCCAAGAATAATCGAATCTTTTTACCCAAGAATAATCGAATCTTTTTATATATAAATGTGTAAATCTCTTTTAGAACGTAAAATGTGAAAGAAAAAAAATTGCATCTTTCTCAATATATAATGTGTAATTTTTCATTTTTAAAATTGTATTTTTGAATCATATTTAGAGTACATAATTTAAACATGTAAGTCTAAAAATTATTATTTTAGCTAAAATTAACAGAAAAATATATACCTAAAAAAACAAAATGTAAAATAATGAGATTACTTCAAGCATTTTAACTATAAAAACTCATTTTTTTTCAATTTCTTTATATGATATATATATAAAGAAACTTAAACAATATATAACATATACATAGTTGACATTAATATATTTTATATAACATGTATATTGAGACATTTTATATATAGAGTACATTGTTCACGTTAAATTGTTTTTTTGTTATTAATATATTTTCAAGTTACATCAATATTACTTAATTTGGCATATTAAAATATTTTATTGAAGACCTAGACTATTTTTTTAATGAATATTTTTAAATGTCGCAATATTAATTGTATATTAAGAATTGAATGAATTACACATATCCCTCTTATTATTCTCATTAGGATGCACTTCATAGTTTTTATTTTATTTTGCAACTTTCAATTACTTGTTTTTTTTAGGCATTGAATATTTTACTATATACAACATTACAATAATTTATTTTAACATTTTCTTTTTTATATATAGATATATATATGAAGTTAATATCAACATAAGTTAGTTAATATAGATCTTCAATTTAAATCTCATGTTGAAATATTTTTGAAAAGTATAAGGTTTAAACATTTTACTCACATTTTTTTTACTTCTAATTATTTTATCTCTTTTTAAAGTTGATATGAAATTTTATTACATTATATGAACATCTAAATATTTTATTTCAGTGAGAATGAGTGATATATTTTTATCATATTAGGTTGTAATATGAGAAACAAATCTAGTGACCATAGTGAGATTGAGATTATTGATGTTTAATCATGTTTTTAATTAAAACTAACTAAAAATGCATATTCATTTTGTTTTTTATTATAAATGATATTTTTATGTAGAAAATATTTTATTTTTATTTTAAGAGGGACACATGCCAACTCTAAGTTGAGCACGGACGGAATCACACATTACCCTCATATTGGACTGTAGAATGCCTCTCTCCGTGCAAAAATAGTTTATGTAACATTTGTTTGATTAAAAATTTTGTTATTTCGAAAATTAATTTTAAATCACAAGTCTGTAATTGATATTAATATTATTTTTACTATAAAGGGCTGCATGAGCAAGGTGAGGTTATTATTCATCTTAAGAAACAAAGGGAATATTAATAACTTAAGTATCAGGAAAAACAACCAATAATGTTGTTGAAGCATATGCCTTATTCCCAGAGATAAAATAAATTGTGAATATTCATACAATCCAAGTAATTAGAGATTCTCTCCTTATCATATCAAGAATCGGGAGAAAAACTCTTCCGAAAGATGCAAAGATCGCTCAGATCACTGAAAGAATATTTAATCTCCTAAATCACATCCCAATATCTCAATTTCACCATGTATTAAGGGTAAACAATATTGATGCAGAAGATTTGGCTAGCAAAGGATCATATATTCATAAGGGAGACTTAGACCGGCAAGGTTAGCTCATGAATAAGCCCCTTCCCTAACTCCCTCATACAAATTAAAATGATGGCTCCTCAAGATACGCCCATCTCCTTGCATCCTCCAAGTTATAATGGAGAGTAGAGGTGCCTTATCATGTCGGCCTCCAATAACTCTGAAAATACTTACACTTGTTGCCCCCTAATCATTCTCAGGGGCGCTATAAGATTATACAACCTCTTTCATTACAAAAGGATGAGCCTCCATCCTAAAATGATGAAGGTTCTAGGTACTTCAAATTATTGGCACTCTCAGGAAACCTGATCGTTTCATATTCCAATTTGATTGACACAATATAGGGAAACATTATGCCACATCGTGGAGGTTGGTGGTGGTGAGCACCTGTAGGGCACCTGGCTTGGTCTTTATAATGTTTATCTTCTTTTTCAAGAGAATGGTTATGTTAGTTCTATGGACATGGTTCATTCATACCAGATGTATCTTTCTAGCTTATAGGTTATATCTTCTTCTCTGTAATCAGGTATTATCATTTAGTCTGAAGACTGTCTTATGGGCTCTGTTTATGTTGGATTGTACGATTTTCTTGTGTTATGTTGGATTGTCATTTCGGCTCGTTATGATTTTCTTGTTTATGTTGGATTGTCATTTTTGTTTTCTGTATGCCCCAATCTCGCTGTTATGTCTCTTTCACGCCTTCTCCAGTGAAATTTTTGTCCTGGTCATCCCATGGCTTTTATGAATCATCTAATTATGTTATTTTGTCTCATATGAATCATCTAATTATATTATTTTGTCTCATCATGGGTGGAGATGGTCCTGGATGGATTTCTCAATAAATTTCAATTTAACAACTACACAACATTATTCTCTGGTAGAAAAAGCTTTTGAATTTAGGTTCCTCTTTATGTAGCATCAAAGTTACAACCTCCTTGCAAATAAATATGATGAGTAAGGTTCTGTCAAATGAAGTGCACATTTGTATCTAATTATATTATTTTGTCTCATCATGGGTGGAGATGGGTCCTGGATGGATTTCTCAATAAATTTCAATTTAATAACTACAGATTTTTCAATAAATTTCAATTTAACAACTACACAACATGATTCTCTGGTAGAAAAAGCTTTTGAATTTAGGTTCCGTGTAACCTCTTTATGTAGCATCGAAGTTACAACCTCCTCGCAAATAAATATGATGAATAAGGTTGCAAATAAATATGATGAATAAGGTTCTCTCAAATGAAGTGCACATTTGTACAAAACGAAAGCAACAAAAGAATCTCCTTCTCTCCACAAGAACCAGATCACTAAAAGTCATTATGTCCTAAAGGTTCATGGGAAGGTTGAGTTCTCTCTGTCTAACGAGGAGCATGGACAAATGAATCAATCTCAACAAGAGACTCTTGACAACACCTCTTAAGGCCTCAAAATCCTCATTTAGTTTCATGAATGCAATGTACTTTTTTCTTTTCAATAGGTCTCTTATGGAAATGTTACAAAAGTTGCAATGGGATAATTAGAAATGTATATGTAAAAATGAAGAATTTGGAACATAAGAACTATAGGAATCTAGAAAACATAAATTTTGGAGAAAGATTTGTTGAGAATTAGAAATCAATGAGAGGGCTGGGTAAATCAGTAATTAAAAAATTTTCTTACTTTTGTATTAAGCACTTAAATTTTTCATTGTATACACTCAAATAACACATAAAATATTAGCTACTTATGTGGAAACTTTTATGGAAGAAAAACCACCAAAACTTGTTTTGTATTATGCTGATAGTCAAGGCACCAAATTTGATTACATCTTATATTTATGAGTACCTACTCACAGGAAACCGCAACCCCCTTCAAATTAGCAATCCACAACTTGCCTAGAAAAACCAACCTCTTATAATTGTAAGTCCCTGCCTCTTTTTTCATACAATTTTCAGACTAAGAACAATGGCCTACTTATATTACATAAAACAAAATGACCTGGTATGTTGTCTTCTGAAACTCCTTCCACTATGCTCTGCATGCATGCACGCACGCACTCAACTTCCCTTATCACTGTTTCTTCAATTCTTCTACACCCTCTGCTCTTCTCTTCATAGCCTTAGCATTGGCAAACAACCATTCAAGCACGTCTCCTCGGTGCACATTGCTCCTTTTCACACACAGTACGCTCTTAGCACTCACACATCATACACTTACTCTCAACTCACAAAACATTCTCTATTCAACACTGTACAAAGAGTAGCCTCCATCATTGTCACGTAGTTTAAGAACATTCATTAATAGAAACAGAGTACTCCGAGTAGAAAGGATGCAGCACAACATCAGTGGACTTCAATTACTCAGTATGGTTTCTTTGAACGATACCGGTGACCTTTAATATTTTTAGTATGGCTCCCCTTTCCTGCTAATTGACCATAATACTTGAAGAGAGCATTCGACAGGGTCTTCGTTCTCCTTCAAACTGCCTAAATTCATTTAATTCAGCATGGAACCAAGGTTACTTCAATATGATCTGATCTATCTAAAACTTGTACTCCCTCATCATATGAACAGGTCGATGAGGAATCCCATCACTGGAACAAATGCACTCCACCAACTACATTAATTGTGATCTGGTGTTTATAGGACTTAGCAGAGGTTCTATATTTAGTTGGACGATAATATTGGCGAAACCCGCCTAATATGGCTTTAATCACCAAAGTTGTTGATGACCTGTTCATTCTCCTTTTAACCCCAAGGAGGGTGGATAGCCAATTTTGACATAACCGCCAAATATGGCGCATAAACCAAAGTAGTTGTCGATCCATTCATTCTAATTTTAACTCCGAGGAGGGTGGGAAACCAAATTTGGCATGACCCCAAATATGGCACATTGACAAAAGCAGCTGTCAATCTATTTAAGCCTTTGAAAACATAGTCGTAGTTTAACTAGCCAGAGGAATTGTCCGGAAAGTTATGGAAATTCCGGTTATATTTAGAGAAAATCTGGCAAGGATTTTTGTAAATCCAAGCTATAATTGTTAAACTTCAAAATTTTATGTGTCCTAAACGTTTTTAATGGTGCTGAATTCATTTCCACCATCAAAAACACGATTCAAACACTACCTCTACAAGATTTCAAAAAAAAAAATTACCCGGATTGCAACCACTTTTGACCGTTGAAACAATTCCTCAGCTTCCATACACGACTCCGAAAAGATATGCTCGCAACGCTTTGAAACGGGGTTAAGCCCTTTTAAGCTCCTGCAGTGCCTTTTCAAAAAGTAATTAACCTGAAGGTCCCTTGGTCACTTACACAAGAGACCACTGCATGATAATCGATCCCTGGGTGTGCCTTTGGTCACTAGACGGAACGTTAAATGTTGTGAAATTTATGACCCTAGGCCCATTACCCTGGCCAAATACAATGGAGCTCCTTTGGAAATCTCTAGGATTTGTCTGTCGGGGTTACCTGTCGAGGTGGGACCTCCACCCTTTTTACTGCGCAATACCTCTTGAGTTTTTAACTGATCCACATGGCCATCTATACCTGCGAACTCGTCTCGACGCTTTGTCACCTCTACAATATAACTTGCATCTCCTTTAAATCTTGTCAAGATTAAAACTTCTAGGGTTACGTGTCTTGTGGGGACCATCACGTGTACCCACGAGCTAACAAAAAACCTAATGGAATTAGGTGTTAGCCAAGTTGATGCTACCGCTTCATGTGAAATTCCCAGGATTACGTGTGTACCATTGTGTCTGCGATCTGCACTAATCTGCCACATGTCACTTGATAGGTGCCATGTGTTACTTGTTTTTAATCCACTTCGCCATCCAAAAGTGCCAAATTTACATGCCACCACATGTCACGTCATTATTGGTGCCACATGACTCAAATTTTTGGATGTTGACATCATCATGCCACCATGACTCCATGTCACTCTGTCAACCACTAACATCTCTCCATGTGTGTTCTATCCACGTCACCCGGTATACCGGAAGAGGGGGTCTGAACCTTGGTTTTTCATGAAATTTGTGTTATAAATATTTTTCATTATAAGCCTAGATGGGAACTCTTTGTGGCAACCGACGGAAACATTTATTTTCCCCAGTGCCATCTCCTCGGAGATAAAACTTCTATTTGCCTTAGATCCCATCGGGGTTACATGTTTATGGCTCCCCCACTCGTTGTTTTTCGCCAATCGTTGTTGCATGTTGAAACAATCGGTGTGATGTGGCGAGCCACCAAACTTTGCCAAGTTTGACCATTATCGCCCAATGGTGTCCCTTTGCCAAACTACCACCAATTTAACCTTGGTCATCAAACTTAGCTCTACACACTCTGAACTTTTGGTGTGCTATTTTTTATTTGCAATAACTTTTCATCTAGGGATCATTTGCAGACTTCCACACACTATTGGAAAGCTCTTTCCAAGCACTATCTATCTGAGCAATTTGAAGAAGCATTTGAGATACTCTTTGGAGACAAAAATTCCTTCAAAGAGATTGAAGCAACCAAAGAACTCCCCTTGAACCTGACACTCCATGTATATCGATCCCAGACATACTATGCATCTCTTGACTCTGTTGAAATCAATGCCAACATTATGCCCAACAAGGTCCTCCTATTAATATCGGCATGCAATTCCTGAGTTTTCTACTCAGATCCTTGTAATATAAAAATCCTCAATTCTTGTGGAAAAAATATTATTTTTACTATAATATTACTATTATTATTATTATTATTATTATTATATATACACATTTGGAAAACCTATCATAACTCAGTTGTCAAACTAGTAGTAATGACAATCATCACTAGTTGCAATTTGCTAATGCATGCTTACTCATCACTGTTATTCAAGGAAAACCGCGTCACTTGGAACTACCCACTAGTGGTCTGTAAGGGGGTAGGCTTTCACTCTTACCAGATGCCTTTGGGTATTGGGTTGTTAACCTATTTCCTTATGTATGAGGAAGACAAGCTCTTAGCTAAACAAAAATAACCTTAGGGCACACTCCAGACCTATATATATATATATATATATATATATATATATATATATGAGTTGGTAAGTTTTAAAGCTCATGTATCCTTGTCCAGATCATAGGATTCTTTTCTGATTATGTTAAGCCAAAGAGGCCTTTCAGAAGTCAATCCTTCCATTTTCCTCCCTGCACCTTTGTGCAACTACTGGAATTTTTTATGGAGCTTATTAGGTAGGGGTGTGTGGAGGAGGGGCAACCATCTTCCTTCTTGGTAATATTTCCTACTATATTTGGTTAAACTCTGGTGCAGGTCATTCAGATACAAACGCTGAAGTGATGTTTGCTTGGGTTCTCTTATTTATGGTTGCTTCTTTGAACATATCTTTGCTACATATCTATGGGGATTCTAAGTGTGTGGTGGATTTACTGTCGAGGAAGTGTCATTTGAGAGTTCTCTCCTTAAGTTGTTGAATGAATCGTATCCAACACCTCAAGGGCCGTTTTCAAACCTTGACTTTCCAACACATCTTAAAAGAGAATGGAATCAACACACTTACTATCCAAAACAACTCTCTAGGAAAAAGAAGGAAGGATCTTCTTTGAGGATCGAAAAGGCCTTCGGCTACTGAGGAGAGGATCTTTCCAAATACCTAGCGATATGTCGCTGTGATTCGATTTCTTAAAACTTATTTAATCTGCGCTTTGTATTGTATAACACTTTGTTAATTTTGTTTCAACGAGTTTCATCTTTGTGTCTATATTTTTGGGACTAATAAGCTCATTGTTCTCATGTCAAATCCTTTGTATTTTATGCATAAGGAAAACATGTATATTAGGGTTTAAGTTGTAAAACTGTTAAAGAGTCATCTTTGTAAACGCTTCTGCTTGATCCAAAAAACTTTGAAATTTTCTCTTTTGTACTCTTTTTGAATAAAATAATGATATGTATGAAAAAAATATAAATAAATAATTGAACTCATTTTCTCACTCTTTTGAAAATTATAACCAAATCGTATGGCAACTTTGAACGAGATCCACTAGATTATTTGAGCGTTATTGTTTGGATTATTCTTTGAGGGAAAAAAATCAATTTATAGTTATAATATACTCCAACCTTGATGCCAGATTCACGTGACTCCATTGCCTTAGAGTATACTCCAACCTCGGTGGGCGATTCACATTCATGTGACTTCAAGTGCCTTTGAGTACTTCATTCTAGAAAGGAATATGACTGTAACATCACAGAGTGCCCGATTGTTTAGTTTATGGCTGGCGTTGATTGATGAGAAGCACTCCCTCCAATAAGCAAGGGAGGGGAGGTTGTTCATTGATTAGTTAACATCATTCTGTCTTATCTTCGCTTGTCTCTATGTGACACCATTGCCCCACCTTTCCTAATAATATACTTATGTGACACCATTGCCCCACCTTTCCTAATAATATACTTACTCCGTATCTCTGTTGGGAATATCCAAGATGTGTAACATCATAAATTCGTTGTGTTAAGAGATCTTTGTGTGTGTGGTACACTAACATATTATATATATATATATATATATATATATATATAAATATAAATATTAATAATATTTTTTTTTATGGTTGGCTATACATAAAATATTTTAACTTATATTGTAAGTAATATAATTTAATATAAATAAGTATTTGGGGATTTAAACATGGGACTTTCTACTTATATTGATTTTACATTTTTATTTGTTTGACAAATGAATTCCTCCCATTAAACTTTTCAACATTCATATCAATTAATATTTAAACATCAACTTTATATATATATATATATATTTATTGAGAAAAATATATATTTCAATATTGACTATAAATAAAATATTTTAATATTTACCTTATATAAAATAATTTTATATCTTGTAGATATAGAAAATTTTCAGTTACTTTTGTTATATGATGTGTGTTTCAATATGCATATTAAGTGAAATATTTTAATATTAGAGAGATATATTTCATATTCTATTGATAAGTACTTTTTAATTTAGGATATGAGCGAGATGTGTGATTCCTTCAATGCCTAATATGAAGTTGACATGTAGCATTTTAAAAAAGTATTAATAACAAAAAATTCAATTTGTGTGTGTGTGTCTATATATATAGAGAGAGAGAGAGAAAGAGAGATGGGGAGAGAGGGGTGTGCTTTATTGGTGTGTTACTAAAATCAAGAAGACTTGGAATTCTTTTTACAAGTAGTTAGTTGGCACATGGCTCTCTCTCTCTAGAGAGAGACGCTTTCTCTTTTTACAAGTAGTTAGTTGACACATAGCTCTCTCTCTCTCTAGAGAGAGAGAGGCTCTTTCTAATTCCCAATAGAGGGAGAGGCCTTTTATATTGGTGTGTTACTCAAACCAATGACAAGTAGTTAACATATATATATATATATATATATATATATATATATATATATATATATATAGAGAGAGAGAGAGAGAGAGAGAGAGAGAGAGAGAGAGAGAGATTCTAATTACCAATAGAGGGAGACTTCTATTTAAAAATACACTATTTTAATAGGAAGAAGATAGACCATAAAGAAAAATATTTCAATATCAACTATGTATATTTATTATATAAAATAAACAAATAAAAATAAAATAAAAAAACATTCCTATGATTAAAACAATTTATGGTGTGTTACTGAACAAGGAGACTCATAATTATTTTTACAAGTAGTTTACAAATGACACACACACACACACATATATATATATATATAGTGTAAATCCATTAAACCTGGATTTATCAAGCATCCAGAGTAATCAAAGCTCTAGAGGTGCAAAGTAGTTTTGTACTCTAAAAGAGATTTTCACCTTACAATATTTGATCGCTCATTGCACTTGATAGCGTTTAAGATGGATCTATGCTAGTTAATTACAAATAAAAGTCTTTTCATATGTATATGTCTATATATATATATATATATATATATATATATATATATATATATAGAGCTATCCTGCATATCTATCTAAGTGTGTATCTGCCTATCTCGTGGGCTTTAATTCCCGTCCGACGAGTCTGTAATCTAGCACTCATGCCATCAGATTTTACAAGTCTTTCGGTCCTCTTACCCGTGATTCAATAGGCAGGAATCTGTATCTATAAAGTGGAGACCATGAACATCTTCAGTTTTGATCAGGTTTCTCGCAGATCTCTTCCGAGATCTCTTCCGCAAAAGCGAAGTAATTGCTACTGTATTTGAATCGGTTGTTGAAGCGGATCTCTTCCGGTTTCTCGTATATCGCTTGCAGATTTCTTGCAGATCTCTCGCAGATCTCTTCTAGTTTCTCGCAGATTTCTTCCGGTTTTTCAACATTCTAGATCTCTTCCATAGATCCCATGGATGTATAGTATTTTCGTAGATCTCTTTTCTCTGCGGCTAGGTTCTAGGGCCGCAGCCGTGCTGCCTCGGACTAGTATTTTTTTTTTTTTTTTTTTTTTTTTTTTTTTTTTTTTTTTTTGCGGATCTCCAGCGAGTTGAGGCGATCTAATAAGAGTTAATAATTTCTTCCGGTTTCACAATCCAGATCTCTTCTCTGTTGTGAAGGGAGTTGAGGGGGCTAGGGTGCGACTGCCTTATCTGCGGCTAGGGTTCTACGGAAGTAAAATATGGCTCCTAGCTTCACGAAAATAGTTTCTGGCTCAGTTCTGTCCGCTTCTGGAGGGCAAGCTCCTGCCCATATCATCAGTGAAGCCCCAGCTCCCACTGTCCAAGTGGTCCAAGCCTCACTCGATGAGGCTTTGAAGTTTTCTGAAAGTGCCCTAATCTGTCGGTTCAATGGTTTTTGGCCGCGGCTAATAGCTCTCCACAATTGGATCTCAGAGGTATGGAAGCCTGTCATTTCTGATGAAATTAATATCTACCCCTGTGCTAGGGGTTTCTTTATAGTAGATTTTGAAAATCCTGAAAACAGACACTGTATTCTAGATTCTGACCCTTGGTTTTGGGAAAACTCAGGCCTATTCATGAAGCCATGGAACCCATCATTTGATCCCTCAATAGCAGTCATAACCTCAGCACTAGTTTGGGTGAGATTGTCAAGCCTACCCTTGCATCTTTGGAATCTCTCCTCGCTAAAAGCCATTGGAAATGCAATTGGGAAATTTTACTGCAGGTGCCCAAAAATAGAGGAATATGCCAAAACCACCTATGCACGCATTTGTGTAGAAATGGACTTCAACGCCGGATTCCCAGCGGAAATAAACCTAACAAGTAAAGACTATGTGTGGAACTAGAAGCTCGATTATGAAAGTGTCCTCTTCTAATGTCGATCCTGCTTTGAGATAGGCCATCTAGCCAAAAATTGCCCAAAAGCCTCCCAGAAAAATTCTGCTAGAAAAAACCACCACAGATCTACATGGTGGGAAGGAGCACAAAAGAACACTACACTGTCATCAAAGAAGAATACTCTAGAGAAAACTCTGAATCACAAGAAATCGGGCAAGAAAGAAACAACTCTCAAGACAAGCAAGGAGAAAGCCCTGCCCAACAACAAAAAAGTGAACTTGACAACCCCTCAAGCATCAACAGTTATAAGGATTCGAATACTGCACAAAATAAATCTTCATTTAATAGCAAAGCAGATTTCCTAGACCAAACTTCTTCTCCGACTATCTTCAAAAGGACGAACACAATAGATCGCGAAGCTAAGACACCAATGTCCCAAGAACCAGAAGAGATGAAAGAGATGCAAGACAAAGGAAGTTGGCAAACCGTAGAGAAGAAAAAGAAAGCTACAGCATCAATCTCGCCAAGAAAGACAAGAAGCCAGACAATTAAAAACTAAAAAATTATAGGTCTGATAGACCAATTTGGTCTCAGTGGACGGTAACCACTATCATCATCATCATCATCATCATCATATATTAGAGAGAGAGAGAGAGAGAAATATTTACTCAACACAATCATTGAAATATTTCATTTATGGTCCATGTTATTCCTATTAAAATGTTTTTTTGATATTAGTATATTTTCAAATAGAACTCTCCTTCTACTAGGAATTAGAAAGCATCTCTCTCTCTCTCTCTCTATATATATATATATATGTGTGTGTGTGTGTGTGTGTGTGTGTGTGTGTGTGTGTGTGTGTGTGTGTGCTTTCTAATTCTCAAAAGAGGGAAAGCTCTATTTAAAAATATACTAAAATAAAGGAAACATTTTAATAGGAATAATACAAACTATAAATAAAATATTTCAATGCTCATTTTGACTAAAATATTTCAATATCAACTTTGTATATATATTTTATATTACAATTAAAGATAAAAATAAAAACACTCTTATAATTAAAACATTTTATTGGTGTATTACTCAAAATAAAGGAGACGTGGAATTCTTTTAAAAGTAGTTCACACACACACAACACACACACATATATATGCATTCTAATTCCCAATAGAGAAAGGTGTCTACTTAAAAATATACTATTATCAAAAAACCATTTTAATAGGAACAACATGGACCATACATAAATATTTCAATATCAACTGTGTATATATATTATATAAAACATGGATTTATTTATGGTTCATGTTGCTCCTATTAAAATGTATTTTTGATATTAGTATATTTTTAAATAGACCTATCCCTCTATTGGGAATTAGAAAGTCTCTCTCTCTCTCTCTCTCTCTCTCTATATATATATATATATATATAGTCCCATGTGTCAACTACTTGTAAAAGGAATTCCATGATCTTTGATTTTGTGTAACACACCAATAAAATGTTTTAATCATAAGAATTTTTTTTAATTGTTTTATTTAATATATATACATAGTTGATATTGAAATATTTTACTCAACATGGGCCTTGGAATACTTTATTTGTGGTCCATGTTGTTCCTATTAAAATATTTTTTTGATATTCGTATATTTTTAAATAAACCTCTCCTTCTATTAGGAATTAGAAAGCATCTCTCTCTACCTCTTCTTCTATTAGGAATTAGAAATCATCTCTCTCTATCTCTCCTTCTATTAGGAATTAGAAAGCATCTCTCTCTCCCCCTCTGGCATAAAGAGAGGGAGAGAGATGCTTTCTAATTCCTAATAGAAGAGAGAAAGAGATGATTTCTAATTCCTAATAGAGGGAGAGGTCTCTTTAAAAATATACTAATATCAAAAAAACATTTCAATAGGAACAACATGGACCATAAATAAAATATTTCAATGTCATGTTGAATAAATGTATATATATTATATAAAACAATTAAAAATACAAAACATTTTATTGGTGTGTTACTCAAAATCAAGGAGACGTGAAATTATTTTTACAAGTAGTTGACACATGACACTTGTGCGCACAAACACATATATATATAACCAACATAAATCCATCTTAAACCCAGATCTATAAAGTGTAAAGAGGAATCAAAGCTCTCGAGGTGAAATTTTTTTTTCAAGTTTGCACTCTAAAAGAGGTTTCCACCTTATAAAATTTGATCCCTCTTGGTGCTTAATAGATCCAAGTTTAAAATGGATCTATGCTAATTAATTACAAAGAAAAACCTATTTACCCATCATCAACCTTGGATTTTCATAGCATATTCTCATAATTAATAATTGAAATTTATCCTTTATAATATAAATGAATGAAATCACAATTAAAGAAAGAGAAGAGATACACTTATCTTTTTACCAAGGAAGCTTTATGGCAATTGATTAGGTGTGTACTATTACTATTTTCCATCTAACTTTATGTAAAAAATTTAAGGATCTTATACTTTTGTCGAGCTATGAGAACATTAAGGTAAAGAAGGGAAACTTAAAGTAGACTAGCTTAGGCATTCAATCTACTACCCCATACAACATAGAAAAGCACTCCACTCTCTGCACTCCAATCCCTCATCAATGCTTCTCATCTATGTGCTCTTTAGTATGTGTAGTAAGGGTTCTATCGCCATCTTCTTTTAGATTGATCCTTCAATGACATTATTCTCCTTTAACATCAAAATTTGACTCTTGGATAGCTATCAAACATGGTAGCAATCTATAAGGATTCAATAGTATCTTTCCTACTCATATAAGGTGCTTAATATTACATAACAATCCCTCCATGGATTGTACAAGAATTGGGCTAGTTTTATTCATTAAAAATATTTTTTTCCTTCAAGAACTCTCTCTTTTCCAATCCCTACTATCTTCATTTGTAACTTGCATGAATGAATGGGTGAGAGTGAGGACCTTCCATCCACTTCTTTCATGGATCCTTGATGGTAGGAGGTGCTTATTGCTTCAAAATAGAGGGTAAGATCAAACGTGGGAGATAATTCCAAAAATTAATTAAATCATTTCACTGGGATTTTAATTTAACTAGTATAACCACCAATAAAAGTGTAAATAGGACAATCACATGGAAGGAATTGTAAATAGGATATAGAAAAAAACCATAGTGCATAAATTGATCCCCCTAGAACTCCTTACATTTCCCCTTTGGTGCACTCATAGCCCCTTAGGTTCTCTCCCTCAATCGGCCTTAGAACCTTTTATTAAAGTTCAAAATAATATTGTGTATGTGTCTCTCAAACTATCCATGGAAATTTTACCTCATGTCATGAAGTAAACTATAATATTAAAAAAAATATTTACAACATATACATAAATTACGTTTAATACTTATGGTCAAAACTAGGATATTGTAGGTTATCGCACGCGCGCCTGCTCTGCACCAGCCGCCTGCTGCAGCTCACCCCAGCTCCCTGCGTCCCTCAGTTCGCTCTGCCTCACCAATGGAGCCCAGCGGGGACCCTGATCCCCCTCCTTCACCGCCTCTGGAGGTGCTAGCCTTCTGATCAATGATCGCAGCAGGTCCCAAGCGCCCCCCCTCAGCTGCACAACAGAAGTTTGTAAAAAAGCTGGATACGATTCCATCAGTAGCCCTACCAGAAGAAGAAACTTGCAAAGCTGCGTTGAACCTCGTGGAGAGGGGCCTTATAGGCTAGTTCACTGGCCTCTGGCCATCTCCCAAGTCGATAGATGAATGGACCCAAAGGAACTGGAAGCTCCTGATCAAAGAAGGAGTCAAAAGCTATTTCGTAGGCAAGGGTTTCTTTGTGTTTGTCTTTGAAAACCCAGATGATAGAGGATTAATCTTTAGAAATGGACCGTATTTCATGGGGCCCCAGGGCCTTTACTTGAACAAATGGTCCCCTGATTTCGATCCCACCCAGGACATCCCCTCTGCCGTCCCGGTTTGGGTTAGGCTCCCACATTTGCCTCTGCACTGCTGGAACCAAAAATCACTACAGATCATAGGTAACGCTCTGGGAAAATATATAGATCAGGCAGCGAGAAAAGACCAGTACTCATGTGCCCGCATCTGCGTAGAAGTGGACTTAGAGGAGGGGTTACCAGAAGCTATCAAACTCACTGTAGCTGGGTGGACGCATGTCTAGGAGTTGGACTACAAACAATTACCCTTTAAATGCAGACATTGCCACGGACACGGTCACTTCGCAAAGAACTATAAAAAGAGAGCAGAGGAGAAAGCAGACAAACAGAATGGGGAACAATGGACCCTAGTTCAGAAGAACACAACCTCAAGAAAAGGAACAGGAAAAGGTAACACGGACGGAGGCCCTAGCAGCAGCAAAGCCAACCAGGAAAAGGAACTAAATCAAAAAGGGACAGAAGGGGCTCAGAACAATCAAGCTACCCCACCCCCAGGAGAATGAGGAACAGGTGGACATTCCACCTTCAAACAAGGAGGAAGGGGAAGCAATCCAAATCGAGGCCAACCAAGCAGCCCCACCAATCCCTCATATGTAGAGATAGCAAGAAAAAAACCAGTTGAAAGCTCTGGTTCCTCGGAGGATGAAACCTATGAGCGACAGACGAAAAAAGCTGGAAGGAAATCCCGCAAAGAAAAAAGGGAGGAGGAGGCAGAAAGACTCAAAACACAAGGAAGCCAAGCAACCATAGAAATGACTATTGGGCGAAACATCAGACCAAGGCCCTCCAAGGGAGGGCTCAATACCCCCTCAAGTAAATAATGAATCTCGTCTCTTGGAACTGTAGAGGACTGGGGAACCCCTCCAAAATAGAAGCAATCAAGGATCTTATGAAAGCAGAGCCCTCAAATATCCTCATGCTCCAAGAGACCAAAATAGAAGACCAAACCCTTCTAGAGATAAGCAGCTCAAAGTGGAATAAAAGAGCAGGCAAAGTTGTCAGCTCAAGGGGTACTTCTGGAGGACTGGCAACACTCTGGAACGATGACCTTTTTCATCTGAAAAATCACAAGGAAACACAGCACTGGATACACACGGAATTGACGCACAAAACAAGTAAGTTGTTTATTTCCCTTTTCAATCTTTATGTCCCAGTTACTTATTATGAAAAGAGAGAATGTTGGAACTCCCTTTCAGCCTTTCTAGAGCAGACATCCCCCAGCAACATTATCATAGTAGGGGACCTCAACATCATCATGAAAACAAAAGAAAAGAGGGGAGGGACAAGCAACAGAGACCCCATGCTAGATGAGGTGGAGGAACTCTTTCAGCGCTGGGACTTACTAGACTTCAATCCCATCAGAGGCATTTACACCTGGTCCAATAATAGAGTGGGAACTGATCACATCTTAGCCCGGTTATACAGATTCATGGTACAAAGCTCCATAATGATGAACAAAAAGATAATCATCACTAAAATCCTGCCCAAACTAGCTTCTGATCATAAGCCTATTCAGCTTCTCCTGGAAGATGAAGAAGATCTGGGGCCTATTCCATTCCGATTCAGCCCCCTATGGATCGAGAAGGAAGGCTATATAGAGACAGTGAAGGCAGCTTGGCCAAAAATTTCACGGGATCCCCAAGCTATGTCTGGGAGCAAAAACTAAAAGCAACTAAGCAGGCGCTGAAGAAATGGATAAAGAGATTAGGACCCTCTCCTACTGAGCAAAGAAAGGAGTCAGTTCATGCATTGCAGACTCTGCAAACAGAGATGGAAAACAAAGACATCACAGCTGAGTTGCTGGAAAAAGTAACAAGAGCCCAACGTTCTGCTCACCAAACTTTCAGAAAGGAAGAAGAATATTGGCGATTAAAATATAGAAGTTTGTGGTTGAAGGCTGGAGACCGAAACACCTCCTTCTTCCACTGACAATACAGAGCGAGATTGACTAGGAACCACATAGCAGAAATTAAAACATCAAAGGGTATTGTTCGCAAAGGTTTTAATCAGGTCAAAGCTGCCGCAGAAACCCACTATAGGAATATCTACAGAGAAGAAACCCACAGAAATAATGAGGATGTCGCTGATTTCATTGCTAACATCCCCACCCTTATTAGCCCTGAAGAAAATGCAACTCTCTGCAGGCCAACCACGGAGGAGGAAATTATAAAAGTCATCTAGTCCATGGACGCAGATAAGGCTCCCGAGCCTGATGGATTTACAATCCATTTCTACAAGTCTTGTTGGCATATTATTAGAGCTGATCTCTGCAAAATGATAGGCTGGTTCATGAAAAAATCCAAGGTAGGCGGAGGAACTAACTCCACTTACCTCGCTCTAATTCCCAAAGACACCAATCCGGAGACATTCGCAAGGTTCAGGCCAATTTCGTTGTGCAATGCTTCATATAAAATTCTGGAAAAACTGATAGCAAACAGGATTAAGTCGTTGTTAAAAATACTGATCTCTCCTCCTCAAGGCGGTTTCGTTGAAGGCAGGCATATTCTAGATAACGTAATCCAGGTACAGGAGATCATTCATTCTAGCAAACAGCGGAATGAAAAAGGCATGCTGATCAAATTAGACATGGCAAATGCCTTCGACAGAGTGGATTGCTCTTTCCTCTGCAATGTCCTGCTCTCATTTGGCTTTTCGCCCCATTTCATCAACCTCATCAAAGCCTGCATAGATAAACCATGGATCGCCCCTTTAGTCAACGGTCGCCCCACGAATTTCTTCCAAAGCCAGAGGGGCATCAGGTAGGGATGCCCCCTCTCCCCATTCATGTACATCATAATGGCGGAAACTCTCAGCCGCAAACTCACTGCAGAAAAAATAAACGGCAATATCTCGGGTCTCAAGCCTTACCACGGAGCTGAAGCCCTAAACCACGCCTTATTCGCGGATGATTCCCTTCTTCTAAGCGGAGCCTCCATCAGAATTGCCAATGCCATAAATTCAGTCCTCAACCATTATTGCAGAGCCTCTGGGGAATTAATAAATGAGAACAAAAATGAAGTTTATAGCTAGAACATAGATCAGAGGGAGCTCTCTGGCATAACCACTCTCCTCAGTTTCAAAGGACAAGCAATCTGGGAGAGATTCAAGTATCTGGGCCTCCCCATTATATTGCGAGCAAATAAAAGATTGCTCTGGAGTGAAATAATCTTGAAAATCAAAACAAAAATTGCAGCGTGGGGAGGTTATTGGCTGACGAAGGGAGGCAAGGTAATTTTAATAAAATCCATGCTGTCGGCACTTCCAATCTACCAGGCAGCATTTCTCCTAGCACCAAGAAATGTGGCGGAGAAAATATCCAAACTGCTTAGAGATTTATTGTGACGGGAAGGAAAGGGAAACGAAAATAAAATGCATCTAGTGAACTGGGACGTGGTAAAAAAAATTAAGGCAGATGGAGGGCTGCAAATCAGATATCCAGCTCTCGTAAATTTAGGGCTGGGAGGAAAGATCTTATGGAAGCTGATACATGAGCCCACCCATCCAGTTAGTGTAGTGCTGAGCACTAAGTACAGACCCAACAAATCCCTCAAGAATCTTCAGAATGAAAATGTAGTCAACAGCACGCAGGTGTGGAAACTATGTTGCAGGAGTAGTAAGTTCTTCAACAAACAGGTCTACAGGATCCCTGGTAATGGCAAACGCACCCATCTGTGGCTGGACAGTATTATGGGGAAAGAACCCCTGCAGAATAATGAGGACATAGCTAATCTCAGGGACTGGCTGAATCAAGCAGGAGTCAAGACCATATACGAGCTATCAAATTGGGATCATCGTGGAGACTGGGCAGGATGGGATTTTCATGGAGTACTAGAGCGGTTAACTCACCAACAAAGTTTGCTCGAAGATCTGCTGGAGGAAGCAGCGCCTGTCAACAGAACCATGAAAGACAAATGGGGATGGGGTCATTCCGGAGTCTACACTACATCAATAGGATATATAGCATTGCAGGCTTCAAGAAATAGCAGTCAAACCCCGGCTTTTTGGAAGAATGTTTGGGAACCCCTAGCCCTCCCAAAAGTGAATTTCCTTTTCTGGACCCTGGCTCATAACAAACTCCTAACTGGCGATAATCTGGAAAAAAGGAATATAGTAGGGCCACACAGATGTGTATTATGCAGCAGCAACTTCGAAATAGCCCAGCACCTTTTCTTGGAGTGCAATTTTGCAAAAGAGGTATGGGGAATTGTTTTACATGATTTTTAGATTATACTGCCTTTACAAATCTCTATTGCAGATCTCTATGCCACTTGGAGCCGTTTATATCCCCAGTGCATCCCTTCCAAATCATTCTGGAAAAAAATATGGACAGTTATCCCAAAATATGTTTGTTGGCAGCTTTGGCTAGCTCGAAATCAGCAGATTTTCAGAGAGATGAGGCACACTCCACTGCAAGTCGCAGCAAAAGCTAAATCCTTTCTACTGGAAGCAGCCCAACAGCAGTATTCCAAAGAAGACCCATTGTTATTGCTTGAAGAAAAAAGATGGCTCGGTCCGCTAGAGCCTTGCCCGCATAAGCAGCTCCTCTCCCCACAGAAGGCAAATCAGGAATGGCGCATAAGAGATGAAGATGACAAATTCCAATTATGGTGGCGGTCACAAAACTTAACCACAATTTTCTTCGATGGAGCGTCTAAAGGCAACCCCGGAGCCGTAGGTGCTGGGGGGGTCATCTACTCTACGGACGGGGCTTCAAAAGATTGTTTCAGCTGGGGATTAGGCCAGAAATCTAACAATCAAGCAGAGATTCTTGGGCTTCTCAAAGCTTGCCACATTACAAGAGACAAAGGTGTCAAAGACCTCCAAGTTTTTGGAGATTCAGAGCTAATAATAAAAAGTCTAAAACTGGGAAATCTGTTTAGCAATGCCAGCCTCAACAAAACACTGGATAGATTGAAGAGAGTTCTCCTAGACTTTGACACATGTAAGTTTTATCATATTCTCAGAAAGTCAAACAGCAAAGCAGACCAGCTGGCAAACAAAGACAGCTCTCTGATGAAAGGACTGCTAATTGTAAATAGTGCAAGCTCTGTACAAATGCCATGAAAATCAAGTAGATTTTAACTAGCAACAGTTAGAAATTTGCAATGTAATAGGAGCCGCTTAGGCATAGACCCAAGGTTTTTCAAAATAAATAAAATCATAACCATTTTAGTTAAAAAAAAACTAGGATATTGTAATACTTATCCCTAAGTGATAGCTTGTCATGGTTCGATCTTTTCCACTAAGACACAATGCTCAGGCAGGTCGCTAGATCCAATTGCATGTGGGGTTAATAGTCCCAATATTAAGGTTGTTGACTAATACATTCTCCTTTCTCGAAAAAAAATGAAGAAGATAAGAGAACCTTCAAAGCATTGGCAAGGTACCAATTTCCTCACTCTAAAACACTTAATATGTGCAAGGTGGGGGGAATTTATTTCTCTAAAAAATAGTATTACTTAATGTTATATATTGTATTTATGTGTTTTGGGCCACTTTCTTGCAAGATGAAATTTATATTATATTAGCAAAAATATAAAGTTCAATCCTTTCCTATCAGTGCCCTACCACTTGAGAAACCAGACAAATCAATCATAAACCAAGTCTTGTGACAAGCCATAAGCCATGCATTGACACAAAGTTTGACAAGCTAGAAAAATTGGCTTAGGCATATCTTAATGAGGCTTGATGAATATGCTAGACAATTTAATGAAAACAATGAGCCTAGCTAAAGAGGAAACTTGTGAGATTGAAAAGCATGAAAGCTGTGGAGAACCTAAGGCATCCACCTTTATGGGACTCAGTGTCTCTTTGTTGCCTCCACTAGGACCAAGGCTTGAAGGAAGCTTCTCTTAAATGTTCTTGAGGTAGAGCCTCATTTCCTTTTGGTTTAGGACCACCTTGACCAACATCTGAAGAATTTATTGCTTTGTCTCATGATTTTTCATAATGACTTTTCTTATTAACAGTTTGATTTTTTAGTAGAGATCTATGGTCAGAATATACTATTTTGTCTTCCCCAAATATGGTCCAGGTCAGAAACCTAGTATGTGATATCTACTAAGACTATCTTCCCCATATATGTTCCAGGTCAGAAACTTGGTATGTGATATATAATAAGACCTCAGAGTCCAAGGTACAATCCCAATAAATTTCCACTTATGCTTCAAGCTTCTCAACTCCTCATGCACCATGTGAAGGATTTGCTCAACAAAAGCCCATGTTGAGGCTTTCACATGAAGTGGCGCCTTGGAATTTTTTGGCCCTTAGACCACAGCTTCCATCCTTGCAAACACGAGCGCACTCTCAATCCTTGACGAAAGACTCACTAACACCAAAAGCAAATGACCAAAAGAGAAATGGGGCACTGCATATGAAGGGACAAGGAGGGACAAGCTATAAATAAAGAGAAAAAAGCACCATACTCATAGAAGAACCTCGCTCCTTCAAAGAAACTAGAGATGATGAAGAGAGACACCTCTCCGAGAAGAAACCAGAGATGCCGATAAAAGAAAAAAATCAAGTAGATAGGAAGAGCCATTGAAATGTCTAGTTCCAAAGTAGAAATAGTCGCAGCCTGCCATGAATCCGGCTAGGAATAATGGTAACATTGGAATGGATATTTGAGAATGATGGATTTGGCACGAAGGCCATCGCATCCTTCACAGAGTTGTGTACAAACACCATAAACTACATTCTAGCCTGCGAAGATTTGGAAAACCACTTCCCACACTGCATTAAATCCACACTCGGATCACCTTGCCACATGAGTTAACACCGAGAAGCCACGTCACACATAATTATTTCCCTAGGTGGTAGTTCTTGCATAATGTCCCTTGACCACCCAATTAAGAGTGTTTTTACCATTTTCATTTCTATTTAGTTATTGTAAAAAAACTTCCATTAATATGTTATCTAAAAAAATGACATTTTATAATTCAATTAATATAAATTGAAATGGTTTAAAATATATATATATATATATATATATATATATATATATATATATCAATGAATGAGTAATTTGAGAGGAATATTATGGACAAGACCTAGGATTGCATCCCTTCAAGTTTATAGGAATTACTTGTCAAGATTTTCAACATGTTCAAATATTTGTCACACAAACTAACTTGTCTCCATAGAATAGAACCAGAGTGGAGGGATAATTAAACTCGCTAACTACTTCTAGAACTATTATACTTTAACTTGTAAATTTGTATTTGATGAATAAAATAAACCTTATATTGTAACATTTAAAAATATTAGTTAAGATAATAATGTTTTTAAATTCAATAATAATACATAAACATTAATAAAATTCATATGAAATATTTAACTAGTACAACCACATAAAAAATATTAATGTTGTTGATATAGGCGAAGGCTTCATAAATATAACAAAACAAACTATTGCAACACGAAAAATGTCTTACCAATGCACATATTTACCTGATTAACCATGTATAAAAAGGTTATGGGTCAACTTTAACTTGAGAAAAAAAAACAGTTACACATCTTGTTGTAAAATGGACCATTTTGCTAAATAAAATTTGCTTATATATAAATTAATGTTATAAATAATAATGAGTAACTTATCATGGAGGACCTTATTAGAATGGGAATAATATCATATCCCTAGAAAATTGGTGGGCGGGGAGCCACTTTGGCACCAATTAATTTTTTTAATTTATTAAAAGTAATGGACCATTTTGCTAAATAAATTTGCTTATATATAAATGAATGGTATAAATAATAATGAGGAACTTATCATGGAGGAGCTTATTAGAATTGGAATATTCTCAAATCCCTAGGAAATTGGGGCGAGGAGCAAAAATATAAAAGTTCAATATATATTTTCTATTAAAAAAAATAAAAATAAACTATACTATACTTAAGCCAATATTAATATTAAATTTAAAATAAATTTTAATATTAAAAATTTTTAGAAGAAAATTTAATATTAAATTTTTGGGAAAAAATATTACAATTGATTAATAATATTTTTTTGATTTTAAATATTAGAAAATAGAGTAGATTTTTATATTTTCTTTTCTTATATTTTAAACAAAATTTTACTCTATATCGATTTATATTTATTTTAATTTTGAATTTATCAAACGTTTCGTGACACGTCAACAAATGCATTCGAATGTGATTTATGCCGAAAAATCTTCTCAAAAAAGAGATTTATTTTGTGTAATATATGAGAATATTTATAAAAATTAAATCTCTCCCTACTTTTCATAAATTAAATAAAGTATATATTTTCCATTAAAAAAAATAAAAATAAATTATATTATACTTAAGCCGATATTAATATTAAATTTAGAAGAACATTTAATATTAATTTTTTGGGAAAAAACTAAATTTTATTAAAAAACAAATATTACAATTGATTAATAATATTTTTTTGATTTTAAATATTAGAAAATATAGTGGTTTTTTAATATTTTATTTTCCTATATTTTAAACAAAATTTGGAGTTGTCTTTAGTGCGACTTTTTGGACTTTCCAGTGTCGAATTGGGCAGAAAAATTTGAGGTGAAATCTTGAATTGTGTTATTTAAATCAGTTTTTTGACTATATCTATGGATTCAGCACCTTGAAAAACCCCTAGGGCACTTGGATTATGCGCACTTGGATTATGCAGCAGTTAGCCGTCAAACTTGTGATTTCAATAAATTCTTGCCGGATTTTAGAGAAATTAGACCGGGAAAAACAACCAGAAAAGCTTCCAAAAAGTCGCACTAAAGGAAACTCGAAAAAATTTTACTCTATATGGATTTATATTTATTTTAATTTTGAATTTATCAAAGGTTAAAATAATTAAATTTATGAAGGTTTTTTTGTGTGTAATATATAAGAAAATATTTATAAATATTTAATCTCTCTTTACTTTTCATAAATTCAAAACTAAAATGTCTAAACTAGTTTTATGGTTAACTATATTATCGTCTTGCTCGGTAAATTTGAATATGTGATTGTGTAGCATACGAAGATGGCAGGGAATAGGGTTGCAGATTCATTGGCCAATGTGGGTTGTCGAATCAAGGACCTCAATCTTGATGAACCGTGCCCCCTATAAATTGGGTTGAAGAACTCTAGACGTTGTTTGCTTTGATCAAGGAGGACAAATCTCCTCTCGAGGGTGGTTCCCCGATGGGGGTGTAATCTTCAATGGCCATTAATGGGGAACGGAGTTATGGACTCCCACTTGTACATGTTCAAACATGGCATGGCACAAAACGATAATCGGGCATGGGTTAATCAACCTACGTCCTATCACTTTAAATACCTAAATGGAGCACAACTAGGGTGGCAGAATTTTGTAGTGAAGCACAATGGAGGTGTGGAGCCCTCCTCGCCTTGTACCTCTAGTTTCTTGGTGTAGCGAGTTAGGTGGGATCATGTGTGACAACTCTTACTATGTTTGTTGTTGGGAGTAGCCCTGGTTGCTTCGAGGTGGTTGATGGAATAAATTATGTGGGATTAGGAGTGATAAGTATTCGTTCTATGGTTCAAGGTCACATTTCACGCTTTGGGGTTATAAGGGTATCCTTATCAGTAGTTATAGTTATGTTATTAACTGCGCTCAATTAGAGTTCTTTGTTTTATTCCTCCACAACACAAAACGCGGGTCGGTCTTCGAACCGGTGGTGGTTATTTCCAGCTCGACTCTCTAGGTAAGTGATTCAGCGGGTATCTAATTTTCTTGTCCCGTATTGGTATGAAGTTGTTGGTATCCCAGTGATTTCTTTGTTTGGTACTAGTGTGAGGGTTTCACTATTATTCTTAAAGGTGTTCAATCAGTTTTGGGTATTAGGCTCTATCCCCTTCTACAAGTCCGGGTTATTTCTTGTTCCATGGAATAGGGTTTCTGCAATTGCAATTTCCTTCCATTTGTTTTCATTTCGATATACTGGGTCAATTCCTCTGTTGGTTACTTTCTCTTAGGGCTATTTACTAGATAGGCAAAGCATGTGGAATTTAAGCATCATGCATCGTGAGTGTGGTTTTAACAGTGTCACTAAGGTTATTCCCTTACTATGTTTTGAAGTCTTCATTTTCTTTGACATTAAATTCTGTTTGGGGTGTTGGGAGGGTGACTTGTTTGTATTTGGCCTTGTTAGTCTTGATTTAGTGTGTACTCCCTGTGTTTTTTTTAGTTGGACTGGGTCTTATTTTGGGTGGTTGGAATTATCCTCTAGCTTGAGCTACCATGCCTCATTAAAGGTAGGAAAGTCGAAGAGGGCGAGCTAGCCATGTTGGTCCTCAACATCAGAGACTCTTTGCTTGGGAATTTGTTTCCTCATATTTTGAATTTGTCCCTCTGGAAATACGAAGGGAAATTCGCCGATTGGAATCGTAGGAGTTTGAAGAACACCCGTACTTTTCCGATCTAGAAATTGGAGGCAAGGGCTTACAATGGCTCCCAGACTCAGGAAGGTTCAGGAAGAGGAGATTATATTTTCTACATTCCCTCTTGGTTCATCAGTAATTAGATACTCTTCCTCACATGGTTTTAAGAGATAAACAAGTGTACAATTATAAACTCTTTGTCGGGCAGGAGGATAATAAAAAACTTCTAAGGAATATCCATTATTGCCTTGATGATATTGATGCTCGTATGAGTAGGGTAGAAAATTATTTGGTGTCAGACTCATATTCAAGGGACCTATCGGACCATCTTGGAGGCACTAGTATTCCTCCTATTAATAATCCTAAAAATTTTACAGTTATCTCTTCAGATTAACAAGGATGAATGCTTTTGAAGTTCTTGGTCTTTTCCAGGAGCATCTATATCAATTTTTTTGTGTAAGTCAGAGGATTATATTAAAAGAGTAAAAATATAGTACAAAAAATCTGCCATAGCAGATCAAGGCCTGAAGAAAACAAGCCAGACACCATGAATTCCATCCATAAAAACCACAAAAAACTATCAACTGCACACCACGCAGGGTGGCTGATCCTGCTATCTAACATCGCTTGAGAGTAAAAGATATTAAAACGAGGACCGCAGCCATTCAACCCGCAGAGACTATGGTAATGAAAAACCCCAGATCTTGGGGAGACCAAAAAAACACCGGTTAGGACATATGAACATTCGGTTAATATGGATGAGAATTAACATCAGAACACAAATATTAAGGGGACTTCCCGAACCTGCTCGTTGTGTCCAAGGCCTGTTCCAGAACATGGCTCTCCGCTCTCGCTTGCAGGGATTGATAGCTGCGGCATTCCGCCTGCTTTTCATGCTGCGGTCCTCCAGTTTGCCTTGCTTCTGGACTGAGCGTCTGCCTGAGGAGCTTAATGAGCACCGTCACCTTCTTGGACAGAGAGTCTACTACCTCATGCACTGCAGTGACTTTGAAATCCAAAGCTTCATAAATGTCGTATAGACTTTTCATATGTGCCTCAGGGATGACCTGGTCACTCTGAGCTAGCCTCTTACTATCTTCCTTCGCATCCAGAGCACGCGCCAGCAGGGTTTTAACTCTCCAGCTTTCCGCCTGAGTGCGCACAAACTGAGTTACGCGTTTAGTTATTGTACCAGGATCTTGAAGCCAGTCAACTTCCTGCGCTATATCCTCCTCCGACTTCTTTCGCTCTTCTTCCTTCACAGAGGCCTCCAGTTCAGAAAATTTGCGTTTGTTCTTTGACGCGGTTCTGGTTTCATACATTTCCCTTGCTGTCTTGAGCTCCATATTCGCAGTGGCACTGCGGAAGCCGTCACCTTCCATTCTTATCTTAACACTTGCAACGTGAGAACAGGCGCTGAGAGCCGAAAGTAAATGAACTGGAACGATGCACTGCAAAATTCTGTTCATGACTATGCCTCTACTCGCTGTTAAATAGTTGATATAGAGGATATTGCTCATGACTAACCGATCCTCCCGAAATGACGTGGATGTAATAACATAATTGTTACTGCCTTGAACTGTGTTTTCCGAGTGATGTATCCAACCTTTGACATCAATGTTGCCTCTTCCTTCTCTAATCAGAAATTGCCAAGTGTCCTCCAACTTGTTGTGGTGACGGCGGTGATCGTTGCGCCACATCATTTTAGATTTGTTTCCTTTATTCCCCTTCTGTTGCCATAAACGCACCGGAATTACCTGTCCTTTTGTCTTCTACCAACTTTTAATACCCGTATCCACTCCTTTGTGCTTTATCATAGAAAAAAGCGGAGTCCGAACGCCTTCTGGTTAAGCCCGGTTGGCATTATCCTTGTCTTGTTTGGCCAGCTGGATGCATTTCCTTTTCAGGTCTGGGTAGTTCACCTGCTGCCAACAGCTGTCCCATTCCCTATTTTGGTTGTCAATGCCATGATTTGCTAGGTGGTCCGCTATCGTATTCGCCTTGCGTCTCACCGCCTGGAAGACTAACCCTCTCATGCTGCTGATTAACTCGGCTATGTTTTCCGTCACCTATGCTAATCTCCACTGCTTCGTTGCTTTGCTTGCTTTGGTTCCGCCATAGATTCTCTTTGCCACAGAGATTACCAGGGCCGAGTCACCTTCTACCACCGCTGTATAATTTTGCATGTCTTTTAGAATCCATAGTCCATGTTCTAAAGCCGCAAACTCCATTTCATTGTTTGTCCCTTCTCCCAGTGCTTTGCAGTAAATATGAATAATGTCTCCTTTATGGTTTCTTATGATGCCTCTGATACCCGCCATCCCAGGGTTTCCTCTGGACGCGCCATCAAAATTCAACTTCAGCCAGCCAACCGGTGGGTAATTCCAACTATTGGACTTAGACTGCGGGCTTTGCTGGCCTCTCGACGTAGCCATGCTCTGGTTGATGTGCAGCTGGAAGAGTTTTAAAATCCGTAAGTCACTAGACGAAGGCTTCTCATTAGTTTCCACTTTCACTTTTACTTGAATTAACTGTTTAATATTTCTCATAAGAGTATCTATGGCATGCTCTGTGTTTCTGTATTCATTTTGGAATATTCTCCTGTTACGCTCCTTCCATATGGTCCATGTTAAGAAACCCGGCATAACTTTCCAAATGTTGTTGACTCTGGAATTTTTTGAGTAATTTTTTTGCTAATTTTGTATAGTATCCTGAATGGACTCCCTATTTCTGTTAGAGTATAGCATAATACCCTCCGCCCAATTCCATAAATGACAAGCCCAGTAACAGGAATTAAATAAATGATTTATTGTTTCTTCCTCTACCAGGCACATTGGGCATCTGGACGGCCCATGAAAGCCTTTATTGCGTAGATTTTCCCATGTCAAGGTTTTTTTCCTCATTAAAAGCCAGAGGAACGTTTTGATTTTTGGCCAAAACAGGTCGTCCCACACGTTATGACTCCAAGGTAAGACCTCCCTTTGCTCTGCATTTTCTATCAGTTCCCTGGCTTCCTTGAGTGAGAAATTTTCGTTGCCCTTCATTCCCCATCTAAGCTGGTCCTTTTCTTCCGTATTCCTTATCTTCCTTTTGAGTAGTTGGTCAATTAGATGCTTTGTGCTGTCGTTTTCCCCATTGTTGTTGTCAAAGTCGAAGTTTATCCATTCTCTCCAGATGGGATCCCTGCTGTTCCTGTTCCAGTATTGATGAACTCTGTGTCGACCCTCGTGTTGGCATTTCTGCTTGAGAAGATCGAGTTCAGGCTTTTCCAGTTTTGGGAGCTGCTGCCAAGCATCTTCCCAAAAGAGAGTTGAATGCCCATTCCGGATTTCCCAGAAACTGTTTTCCTGCACCAAGTTGCGATTTTTCCTGGCAAGATTCCATATGGGTGATCCCTCAGGAACCTCCTGAAGCCTAATAAGATCCTGATTATTGTGTGCGGGGGTATATTTCTCTTTCCAATGTCTTTCCCAGGGGAGATGGGGCTCTTTTATCCATCGCCACCAGAGTTTAGCACCACAAGTCATGTTGATGATTGAAGGATCCACCAGATTTAGGCCTCCCAAAATTTTTGGTTTGCAGAGTTTGTGCCATGCCACAAGCACCCATTTTTTTTCTCCCCATTACCATTCCATAAAAAGGATCTTTGGATTGTTCTAATTTGTTGGAGGATGCCCTTGGGGGACGGCAGCATGGAAAGTAAGTACTGAGGGATAGCTTGCAGAACTGCCTTTGTAAGAACTAATCTCCCTGCAAAATTAAGTGCTCTGTGCGTCCAGTGCTTGCACCTTTTCTCCAGGTTAGCCAAGATTTTCTCCCAGTGCACTTTTTTCCAGGGTTTGAGTGTTAGAGGTGCTCCCAAATATCTTGAAGGTAGACATCCTTTTCTGAATCCAAGTAAATTAGAGAGGTGCTTTTGAATGGCTGGATGTGTGTGAAAGAAAAAAATCGTGGATTTGGAAAAATTAATTTCCATTCCGGATGCCTTGCTGAAAAGATCAAGGATTTTCTTAAAAGCCAGAACCTCTTTCACTGTGGGGGTTCCATGTAACATCATATCATCCAAAAATTGTTGGTGCATTGTTGCTGGAATAGATTGGAGAGGCTGAAGGCCCTTGATTTTCCCTTCTCTTTTTGCTTTGGCTATGATTCTACTGAGTCCTTCCATGAGAATTACGAACAGGAAGGGGGAGAGAGGGTCTCCTTATCTGATTCCACGAGTGGGTGAAAAGGGTTCAGAGGGGGATCCATTGACAAGGATCGAGAATCTGGAGGACTTAATAAGGGCTAGGATCTAATTGATCCATTGCTTGCAAAAACCGAAGGCTTTTAGAATGGCTTCTAGATATTGCCAACTGACTTTATCATATGCTTTCGATAGATCAAGCTGCATTAACATCCCTGCTAATTTTCTAGTTTGAAGGGTGTGAATAATTTCTTGAGCTAGAAGAATATTGTCTAAGATCTGTCTCCCTTCGACATACCCGGATTGCTCTTCTGATATGAGACCAGGAAGAATTGGCTTTAGTCTATTAGCTATAACTTTCGATATGATTTTATAAATGACATTACACAGAGCAATTGGTCTAAACTTCTCAGGAGAGTTTGCTTCTTCCATCTTTGGGATAAGCGCTATGAAGGTGGAGTTGAGAGATTTGAGGATGGAACCAGATCGCCTAGAGTCCTCAACAACTTCCCATATCTCATGTTTCACTAGGTTCCAGCAGGCTTTGTAAAAATTAATGGTGAAACCATCCGGTCCAGGGGCCTTATCACTAGGCATACTTCTGACTGCTTCCTCCACTTCCTCTAAGGTTATTTCTCTGCTTAGAGCTGAGTTCTGATCGTTGGTAATAGTTTTGGGGATGGCCGAGATGAGCTCCTTTATGGCATTCTCTCTGTTTGCTTGCGGTTCCTGGGCAATACTGCTGAAATGCCTAGTTAGTAAAGCCGCTATGTCTTGGTGATTCTTTAAAGTTTCACCATTCTCATCCTTGAGTTCTAGAATTCTATTCGCACTTCTGTAATCTAGAGCAGATCTGTGAAAAAATTTGGTATTCTGCTCACCCTCTTTAAGCCACCGAATTCTGGATTTCTGCTTCCAAAGAGTTTCTTCCTGCTGACAGCGTGTATGCCACTGATTAGTTAGATCTCTTTCCTGCTCTACAGACTCCTCACTGTTGTGCCCTGAAGCCCACGCTTTGTGAATCTGTTCCAGTTTATCTTCTATCAAGGTTTTCTCCTTAAAAATATCTCCAAACTCCGTAATGTTCCATTCTTTAATTTTGGCTTTAGTGTACCTTAGTTTCTTCTGAAGGTTAAACATTTTGGATCCCCCTCCAATCACAGGTTCAGACCACCATTTCTCCACCAGATTGAGGAAGTTGGGGTGTTCCAACCAAAATTTTTCGAATCTGAAAGGTTTATTCCTTGGGGTGCCATGGATAGCTGCTATTAAAGATATTGGCCAGTGGTCAGATCCTCCACTTGGAAGGATGTCTGACTCAACTAGAATACCATCCATAATGATGCTCTCAGAGATGATGAATCTATCCAGACGAGAGGCAATCAGCCTATCGCCCCCTCGTCTGTTATTCCATGTAAAAGTACCACTCTTAGGTGGGATATCCACCAGTTTAGCATTATCAATGAAATTTGTGAATAATTCTGCATCCTTACTGAGTTTTCTTATTCCCCCTTTCTTCTCCAGAAGGGTGGTTATCATGTTAAAGTCACCCCCCATAATGCATTTGGAATATGGATGCCTAGAAATCAAACTTGACAGAGAGCTTAAAAAGGTTATTTTATCCTCTATCTTCTGCGGTCCATAAACATTTATACATAAGAAGGATTCAGAGTTACCTGTGGGTTGGGCTTCCACAGCTATAAATGCTCTGGTTGCTTCTGCTGAGAGGACTTGAAACATTCTTGAGTCCCACATTGTGACTAAACCTCCTTCTCGCCCCTGACTTTCTACTTCCATATAATTTATGTGATTGCCAAGCTTCTTATTGATGTTAGCCATGCTTGTATTGCTGCTTTTAGTTTCCTGAATGAAAAAGATATCCAGTTTTTCTTTCTGAAATTTTCTTTTCAGAACTCTCTGCTTTGCTTGGCTGTTTAGCCCTCTTGCATTCCATGATATGATTTTCATGATTAACTAGAAGAATTATTGGTAAGATGGGAAGGCATTTAGAGCCTTCATCTTCCCTGAGTTTATCATTATTATCCCAAGCTCCTGCAGAGCTTCACCACTTGTTCTCCATCCTCTCTTCTTCTTTTGCTTAGAACTTGTTGAGTTGCAGAGGAGACTCTTTGGGTGGTTCCCAGCTCCTCTTGCTATACCTAACTTTCTACTTTGCCTTTCTAACTCTGCTTTTTGCCTTGCTATGAATAGCTCATTGACCTTCCTGATTTCTTCTTCCGGCACGTTTTCTATGCCTCGAGCTTTCCAGTTCTCTGCCATGACTAGTAGGTTCATCCCTTCCTTTGCTAGAACCTCCTCCAGTTCTAAATCATCGCTTCCTCCATCGCTGGTGAGCATGTTTGCATCCTCCTCGGGCTCTTCTGTTTGTTCCTTCATTTGGACTTCTGTGCTAATAATGGTTTCTTCTGTTTCTTTTGTGGTTTGCCCAGTTTTACCTGTTGGCCCTCCATTGGAGGTGAGAGCTTTATTCAGATCCTCTGAGTCTGTGTCTAACTCTAAGATTTCAAAAGTGTTCCTATGGTTCCCTCATTCTGTTTCTATTCTGTTTGTTCTTCTTCGGTTGGCTCTTTGTCTTATCTTTGGTTTTACAAAGTTATCCCTGCCTCTATCTGCTTGCTCTGTTTTAATAACTTCTTCTTGTTTGTTCAGAGGGCATTCCCTCATTAGATGTCCATGCTCATGACATCTTCGACAACGAAAAGGAATTTGTTCATAGTCTATTTCTTGGAAGTAATCCTCATCCCTGTACTCTAGCCATAAACCCTCATGTAGAGCACCGGATACATCCATTTCCACGCATATTCTTGCACACGAGGTGTATTTTCTTTGTATGGTCGCTTCTGAGGCCTTGACAAAAGTACCCAGCTGATCCCCAATTTGTTTCAGAGCTGATATACCCCAATAGCATATGGGAAGAGAAAACAGACGGATCCATACTGGTACCTGAGTGAAAGTTTCTCTTTCTGGAACAAAATTTGGTTTCCATGGCCGCATGTAGAGACCTGCTGAAGCTAAGAAATATGGGCCTCCATCAAAAATTCTGTCCTTGTCTTCTAGGTTGGTGAAAACTACAGTGAAGAAGCCTTTTTCTCCTAAGTGTAGTTTCACATCGCCCTTGGGTTTCCAGTGTTGTCGTATCCATTGACATAGAGCTCTTTCAGTTGGCCATAAGCCCATAAACTTGCAAATGACTGCATGCTCTGCCATGTGCTCTCGATAAGCTTGAATCTCTGGATCTACTATGATAAATCTAAGGGTCTCTGCTTTTTTAGGTTTGCAGGTTCCGTTTGTTGTTGGGTGGTTGCTGGGGTTCGAGCTGGTTTCACATTCCGTTTCTTCTTTCCCCTGGGGGCCTTCCTTATGTTCCCCCTTCTCCTTTGACTACTTCTCATTATGAACTGTAAGTTTTTGTCTTATAGTGTCATTTTTTCCATTATTCTCCAAACCCTCATTTCCTTTTTCTTTGACTTGTGGGTTGCTGCTGGGTTCTCTGACTTCTTCTTGTTTTTTCTCCTTGTTTTTCCCGCTGTTATGCTTGAGCCTTTCGTATCCTGAAATTCTGACTCCTTCCTGCGCTGTAAGCTTCTGCTTCTGCATGACTATTTGTTTAAAAGAAGGGGTCCCAATGGACCCCTCGTTGACCATCTGTAGGGTCAGATCTTGTCCCCTTCTGAGTAAAACCGCTAGCCTCGATCTATTCGCTTCCAGCTCTGTGTCTGTAATAGTGCCCAAAAACCCTAACCTAGAGGCGCCGCCATCGTTTCTCCGCTTCTCCCACCACACTTGTTATTCCAAGTGAAAATACTATATCAGGAGTATCTATATCAATTGCTCCTCATGTTTTTGTTAATAAATCCAATGATGGTATTGTGGGACATTACTTGGTCGTTCTTCAATGTCTCTCATGCCATAAGGGCTCACTAGTGGCTTTTATTAGTTGGTTCTCATCACGTCTCTTCAAATTCGGTCTTCAATGTCTCTCTGACCATAAGGGCTTGCTCATGGATTTTGTTTTGTTGCTTATCACCGCCTTACTAGTTGGTTCTCATCACCTCATAAGGGCTCACTCATAGTTTTCACTTCATAGCTATTGCGTGACTTTCGTTCGTTACAGGCAATGACTTGGACAATCTGCTTCGTCCCTTCTTTTGTTGGTGGATCAAAACCATGGTTCTCTCGTCTACAAATTTGTTGTTTGGGTTTTGGCATTACCCACTTATGGTGTTGGTCTTTTTGGTTCTCACTTACATGTCTACCTTATGTTCTGTTCAACATTCTAATTTTTATGTTTTAGTTTGTGGGAAAGTTGACGCTCTAAGCTCTATATGTTGATGATCTTTATTGACCTGATGTCGCTATCTCTTACAAAGCTTCTATTCAATGTACAATCTTTTATATTAATACAAATTTCTGACATCAATTCACAAAAAAAGAATATTTTACATTTAGTTTTAATTTATTTTTTATAAATTTAATTTTCACATTGTAAATAAAATTATTATATATTTTAATTAATTTTAATATTTTTTTAAAATTCAAAATGTATTAGTTTAAACTGTGTCCACCAATATAAATATAAATTTTGTTTAATATAAATTTATTTTTTCTCTTAAGTTCAATGACAACTAAGATAATTAAAATTTACCTTAAGTACATTTATAATTTTTTAACTTTAAAAACAACTTATATATTTTTTTAATTTTTTTTAATTAAAATAATTTGTAATGTAACCCTTTTTTTTTAATATAACATCATATATATAACCGAAGAAAAGGAGCTCCACATATACCTTTGACACGATAATCTCTTCATAAAAAAATTATTTAGATTGTTAATATTTTATTATAATGTTATTGTATCATTATGTAAGATATGATATTTTGTATAAAAAAATATTTAAATAAGTTTATTTGAAGTTGTTAAAGACGTTTGATTTATTGCATATTCAATTTATTTCATAAAATATTAATTCAGTGTATGTTTCATATAAACAAAATATATGTTATGGTCTTAGTTAAATAACCATGCTTAAAGTCATTACCAGAAATATTTATTATGCGTACAATTTGTCACTTGTCGGAATTAAATTCATGTGGAGAGGATAACAACATTTCTCTCAACCATCCTAGGTAAATCAAATTCACAACTAGAAAAACAGAAGAATCAAGAGAGGCATAATTGTTTGGATGAAGAAGATTGTGTTGACCTCACTTTCAAGTTATTACTTTTCTTCTTTATGCCAATGATATTATTCTTTTGAGTGTAAGTTCTTATGATTTTGGCAAGCAACTACAAACCCTCCAAGATTTTTGTTTCATGATGGGTATGACTATTAATACTAACAAAATGAAAGTCACGATAATTAAATCCAGGAAGATCACATATGATACTTTCATATATGAAAAAACCAACTTGGAGGTAGTTCCTTCATACAAATATTTTGAAATTTATATCCATCACAAGCTCAATTGGAACTATAGCATTAAAAAAAAGTTAAATTGAAGATGAAAAGCCTCTTTCACACCATAATTTTTTACCTGAAAGACATGGATTTTGGGGTTAAGTGGCTTACAATTGGGAAAGGTAAGGACATTGAAGGTTACCAAGCTAAGATTTTAAAATAGGAGAGCATATCCTCATCCCTCACATACGCAAGCTCTTTAATTTGGCAGTGAAGCAAGGCTCCCCTAAGCCTTGGACACAAAGCCTCATTATACCTATCTTTAAAAGTGGGGATGAAAGAATTCCTTCTAAATATAGAACCATAATGATTAGCCCATTTTAGCTAAGTTGTATGAAATTATTTTGGAAAAGAAGATTAATCTATGGTTTGAAAGCCCTAATGAAATATCTAAATTCCAAATTAGGCTTAGGAGATATCATTCAACTATGGGCCACATTATATGATCGAATTCTCACTAGAAACAAAGCCAAAGAAAACACCCATGTGTGGGATCAGCCGAAAAAAGCAGGAAGGAAATCCAACAAAGAAATAAGAGACAAAGCAGCAGCAAAGGAAATGACCATCGGCACCCAACAGCCAAAGAACTCCTTCCTTGGCAAACAGAAGGGAAGTGGGGAAAAAATCAGCAAAAGGAGAAGGGCGGAACTCACCATAAATCGAGTAAATAATGATTATGGTCTCTTTGGATAACAGGGGTCTGGGCTGCACTTTCAAAATCAACGCAGCACAAGACATAATAAAACAGAAACAACCAGACATTCTTATGACAGCAACCAAGAGGTCCAAAAATTGATCAAGACTCAAAAAAATTTGAAGGAATAGCTATGGACTCCATTGGAGCATCAGGCGGTATTTGCACGTTGTGGAACAAATGGAAATAGGAACTTGTCAAACAAAAACTCAATAATTATTGGGTCAGGACAGATCTAAAAAATAAGAATACGAATGAAGAGTATACCTTTATAAATATA
This sequence comes from Pinus tabuliformis, assembly GCA_031772625.1. NCBI lineage: Eukaryota > Viridiplantae > Streptophyta > Pinopsida > Pinales > Pinaceae > Pinus > Pinus tabuliformis. The sequence continues at coordinate 1,527,144,617 of CM062820.1, read as the reverse complement.
TACTCTCCAAACCACTACAGAGATAAAGCTCTGTGCTGGGAATCAGTAAAAGAAGAAGCACAAGAAGGTCAAAGAAGAAATCTAGTTGTAGGAGGGGATCTAAATTTGATTCGACATATAGATGAGAAGCTGGGAGGCAATTACTTCAGTGATCCCTCAAGAGTAGCCCTGGAAGACCTCATAGAAGTGCACAAACTTCTTGACATTCCTCCAAGCAACGGAAAATTCACCTGGAGTAATAAAAGATCGGGAGCACATAATATAAAGGAAAGACTAGATAGAATTCTGATTCAAGAGAATATAGCAGCAGCCTTTCCAACCATCAAAAGCAAAATAGTGCATGCTTCAGCCTCTGACCATAAGCCGGTGGTGCTGATCTTGGATAGGCTGGAGAATCTCGGTCTGATTCCTTTCAAATACAACAAACTCTGGGACAGCAAGGAAGATTTTGGTAAGCTAGTAAAGGAAAGCTGGGAAACCTCTGTTATAGGCTCCCCCCATTACGTATGGGAAACTAAACTAAAAAATTTAAGATCAGAACTAAAAGCTTGGGCAAGAGGAAATGCTCTCAAGGAGAAAAATAAAAAAATAGAGCTACAAAAGAAACTTGAAAATTGGAGCAAGGAGAAAGAAAATCAACAAGATTCTGAGCAAGAGTATGCTTTTGAAAATGAAATATTCTTGGATCTTTACAAGAAAAACAGGCAAGAGGAGGAGGAAATTAGGCAAACTTCAAGATGCTTATGGCTAAATTAGGGGATAAAAACAACGCTTTTTTTCACAACAATTTAAAGATAAGAAGAGTTGGTAACCAAATTGATAAAATCCAAGTGGAAGGATAGGAAATAAAGGAAATGGAGGAAATTAAAAAGACAGCTCATAATTAAAACCTCCTCTCAGCAGGGGACCAGCAAGTGGACAACAAAGAATTCCTTCAGCAAATCAGCAACAAAATAAATGAACAACAAAACAGAGAGCTTGAGAAAGAGGTCACAGAGGAGGAAATAAGAGAGGCAATTTGGAGCATGCACCCGGAAAAAGCTCTTGGGCCGGATGGGTTCACCATTGCTTTCTACAAGAACCATTGGGCTACAATAAAAAAAGATTTAGTAAGAATGATAAAAAACGCTTTCAAAAAAAATAAAGTGGGAGAAAACACCAAAGCATCCCATTTGGCTCTCATCCCGAAAGAACCAAATCCTATCTCTTTTGATAGATATAGGCCAATCTCTCTATGCAATTCCTCTTACAAAATCATCACGAAAATATTGGCAAATAGACTGAATTTTTTTTTGCCTAGTATCATTTCAGAAAATCAAGGTGGCTTCGCCCCAAAAAGACAGATAACAGACAATGTAATATTAGTTTAGGAAGCCATCCACAGCAGCATCCAAAGAAAGGAAAAGGGAATGGTCATAAAGCTGGACATGGCCAATGCTTTCGACAAAGTAAATCATAATTTCCTCACTGCCACACTTCAAAAGTTCGACATCTCCCCCAAGTTCATAGATATTATTATGGCTTGCTTATCCAATCCTTGGATTTCCCCGTTGATCAATGGAAAACCAAGCAGATATTTTCGAAGCACTAGACGTTTGAGACAAGGGTGCCCGCTTTCCCCGTTTCTCTACATCTTAATGGTGGAAACATTGAGTATTTAGCTACAAAGCCAAAGAGAAAAAAGGAAAATTACAGGCATTAGAATAGCTCAAGGAGTTAAAGAAGTAAACCACTCGTTATTTGCTGATGACACTCTTCTTATTGGGGGAGCCTCTAGTATCATAGCCAGGTGGTTCAAAAAAGTTCTAGATGACTTTCTTGATGTCTCAGGAGGCCTTCTAAATAATAAAAAATGCAGAATCTACACTTGGAATGTGCCAATTAATATAATGCAGAGGATCTCTCAAATTATGGATATCTTGGTTCAGTTAAAATGGTGTCATTTTACTTATCTTGGTTTACCACTGGCAAAAGAAGTGGTTAAGTCAGAGGTTTGGAACAAACAAATTGAAAAAATGAGGGGGAAAATACAAAGTTGGGGGATGACGTGGCTAAATCTAGCAGGCAGAACAATTTTAATTAAAGCTCTCCTCTCAGCCTTGCCAATATATCAGTATGCTTTAATTTTGGCCCCGGCAAGCATACACAAACAAATGGAGCTAATTACTAGAGGCTTCCTTTGGCAAGGAGGAAAACAAGATTCCAAAAAATTCAGTCTTGTTCGATGGGATCAAGTGACTCTCCCATTCGAAAAAGGAGGTATATCTATCAGGATTCCAGGTTTGACAAACAAGGCCCTTGGTATCAAGCTTGTTTGGCGAATGCTAAATGGGAAGGATCAATGGTGGGGCGAAGCTCTTTCAAGAAAATATCTCAATTGTCAGCGGTCAAAGATGCTTACAAAAATAATTCCAGACCACCCTTGTACACAAGTTTGGAAACTCTTCAAGAAAATTATTCCTCAAATTAGAGACCATATCTCTAAGAATCCAGGGAACGGGAAAGACACCTCTACTTGGAACGACAAATTAATGGGAGCAGCACCCTTGAACCAACACCAAAATTTAAGAGGTCTGAAAGATTAGATGGAAAAGAAAGGAACTACCTCTTTATACTCCATCTCTGACTGGGATCATAATAAATGGATTACTTTGAGAATGCAGTCACTTCCAAATAGACTGAAAAATCAGTGGGAAGATTTAAAGCTTCTTCTTGCAGGATCTGCCCCCATAAATAAAGGAGCCAGGACAGTTATATATGGGACCCAAGCAAAGGAAAATTTACAGTTAAATCAGGCTACAACTTTCTTCAAAATCACAACAATCACGAAAATTGGAATCTTTGGTTAGCTATTTGGAAGAACGAATGCCTCCCGAAAATTAAATTTTTCGCCTGGACACTCCTAAAAGGAAAGATCCTTATGGCGGAAAATTTAAGGAAGAAAATTTTTCATGGCCCCTCTATATGCGTCTTGTGTCAAAAAGAAGAAGAAAGCATTCAACACCTCTTCTTGAAATGCACTATTGCAAAACATTGCTGGAAGCAACTCATCAGTCCTCTTGAAATGAACATTGACACAATTGAGCAGCTGATAACTTTAAATAAAAATTGGGTGCAAAGCTATCCATATGTAAAGAAAAAAAAACTACCATAATTCGAATATGGAAGTGCCTCCCTTCCACTCTTTGTTGGCAAATATGGTTAGCAAGGAATAAGTGCATATTTAAAGGCCAAAAGCCAAATTCAGGGTCCATTTTAGCCAAAACTTGGGGTCAAATTTCGGAGATGATAAGCACAAATGGCGTGCCAATCATGGATCAAAACAGCTGGAAGTAAGAAGAAAAGGATTGGTATAGCAAAGCCCTCATTGAAGGCTCAGTAAGGATTCAATCTCTAAAGAAGATAGGAGTAAAAACTAGAGATTGGAAGCTTCATGGAAATGAAAAGGAGATAGAGGATTGGACCAAAAATCAAATAAAACGCATTCTTTTCTTCGATGGAGCTTCAAATAATAACCCTGGAAGAGCAGGGGCAGGCGGGTTAATTCTTGATCCAAATGGTGAGACAATTGCTTCCTATGAATGGGGGCTTGGGACTATGACAAACAATAGGGCGAAGGCCTACAGTTTGCTTATGGGCTCCAGTATCCTCAAAAGACACCAGGTAAAAGATCCAATCATAATTGGAGACTCATCAAATATAATTGCGGCTATGGAAGCAAGGAGAGACTTTAAAATTCAAGCTTTAAATAAAATTAGGCAAAGAATTTTGGACAACTTAAAAATTCTGGGAAATGTTGTTTTTAAACACGTTCTAATAAATCATAATCAAAAGCTCGATTCACTTGGGAACAAGGTAGTGGATCGGAGGGTTGGGGCTATGAAAGAAAACCAAGATACTTATGAAAAATCAATCCCATAATTTTCCCCCTTAGGAGGACTGGTACAAGGCTCAAAGCACATCTAATCATTTCAAATCGAAAGAAACAAAGCATCCATATACGAATAAGAAACAGGAGATCCTCTTGCACATTCCTTCTTGTGTAGTGAGGAAAATCCTCACTATGAAGAAAGAGTTGCTTTGTGATCTGCTTTAGAAAAGAAACCACCTCCAGGATCAGAACATAGCTTATACAGGTCATATCAATCACGGTAGTGCCCAAATTGATCTGAACATAAATTTGGGCAAGCACGGTACTCAGGGGATTACTCCAGAGATAGCAGAGAAGAATCAAGAGCCTAGCAAGCTCAATCAAGCCTATAAAAAGCAACCCAAGTGCAGGAACCTCCATCACCAGAAACATCATCATGCAACTGAAGGGAGAGAGCATCGTTTCTCAAGTAAAAAAGAGTGCTCAAGTTTTCAGGCTCAAAAGGGAGGTGTGCTCAGAGTGTTTAGCATTCTCTGTAGCAATCCCAATACGCAGGAGCCGAGTAGAGGTAAGCAAGTTGTTGATTTTATCAGGTGGGAAAATCTTTATAGAATTAGTCCTGTTTTGCATGTCGATTCTTCCTACAAACGCATCGTTGTGTTAAGAGTGTATAGGTCCCTGCTTATAGTGGCTCAGTCTCTCCCCTTTTGGCCTCTAACCCTATCCCCTAAGGCCAATGATTCCATCCTCTCTGATCAGAATCATTGTCAATTGAAAAGAATCTTGCTTCTCTTTTTGTTCAATCAGTGTGTTCTCCCTATTCCGACTCCACCCTCTCTTTCCCTTCACAGTTGCGTCCTTGGCCCTTTTCAAAATATCTTAGGAATCTCTATATCTTGTCACTGGTCGATCCACCTAGACTTTTGTGCCCAAAGGAACAACAACCAAAAGGAACAATGGTAGGAGGAACAACAGCTAAAGGAACAGCAGGCTGAAGGAACGGCAGGTCAAAGGAATAGCAGGCCAAAGGAACAGCAGCCGAAGGAATAGCAAGAAGACGATGGAACAGCAGTAGAAGGAACAACAACTAGAACGAACAACACTAGAAGGAACAACAATCAAAAGGAACAGCAGTAGAAAGAACGATAACCGAAGGAACAGCAGAACAAAGGAAAAGTAGGCCGAAGGAATAGCAGCAAGGAACAACAAGCAGAACGAACAATAGAAGAAGGAACAACAACCAGAAAAAGGAACAGCAGACGAAAGAAAAACAGACCAAAGGAACAAGCAGGTCGATGGAACAGCAACAAGGGACAGCAAGCAGAATGAATAACAGCACAAGGAACAGCAAACTTAAGGAACAAAAAAATGCAAAACATATGGAAAAGGCCACAGAATATACTCTCCCAGTTTACAAACCATAAGTTTCTGTGAAATATGCTATGTAAATTTGTTTTCTTAGCGGGTCAATATGTAAAACAGTACTCTAGAATAGCTAAAAAAACTTCTGAAGTTTTGATACCAAGCACAGAAGAAAGGTATGCGTGCCTTTTTAACCGCCCAGTCTATCATATCAGAACAACGGAATGTAATGGGAGCTTGCTCCAAAAACGTTTTTGATAATATAACATCTATCTGATCTTGTTAAAAAAAACTATGGACCACCTTATAAGGTCTCAGGATCATTGTGGAGGAGTGATGCAATAATAAAATCAATCTCATTTCTTGTTTAATTGACTTTAGAAAAGATTTTGACAGTATTCCCAAGACAATCCTTTGGAATAGGTTGGAAGACATTAAGGTTCCTCTTGAGTTGGGGGTTGTTCAATGACAAGGTTGTATGAGAATGTTATTTACATGTTTAAGACCATTAATTGTTGGCCAGAAGAAATTAAATACAATATCAAAATCAAGGAACATTGTCCCTTGTCCCCTACCATTTTTTGGCATATATGTTGATAATTTAGAAAAATGTTTGGAAGAAGTAGGTTGTGGTTCCCCCACTCTTACTAGTATAGTCATCACTCTTTTTCTTCATGTTGATGATATTTATCTTTTTGTGAGGAGTCTTTACGACCTTGATAAGAAACTAAAAATCCTCCAATATTTATGATCTACAATGGGTATGATTATTAATACTATTAAAATGAAAGGCATGAGAATTAAATATATAAAGATCACAATTATACTTTCATATATAACAACAACAACTTGGAGCTTGTTCCTTCTTACAAATATCTTGGAATTGCTATTCATTACAAATTCAAATACAATTATAACATTTAGAAAAGGATAAATGGACGATGGAAAAAGTACTATGGACTTGAAAACAATTGCAGGGTAGACAATCTTAGGATATAGGATAAAAATTAAAAACTCCTCTTTCAAACTCTCTTCAACCATATTATTTTATATGGATGTGAGTTTTGGGGATGTAGTATCTCCTAGTAATCATGGAGGAAGATAGAGAAGATACAAAAGCAGTGTATAACCTATAATCTCAATATTAAAGGAAATGCACCATGTCTTATCCTCCTCATTAAAGGGACCCTTTCCTCCATTCCTCCATTGCCAACATGGCTATGACTAGGTATATTATGTATAAGAAGAGGATAAACATCATGCAAGAGCTTTCCTAAAATTGCTTCTAGCTCTATCTAAAACCACATTCGGCTCAAGTGGGGACACCATAAGGATTCCTAATCTTGGCTAGATCATTTGAAGATAAATGAGATACTTTTGCAAAAAAAGGATAATATTAAAATTAATATTACATCAAAATTTAAGAAGAAATTGTGGCATGTTAAAGAGGTGGAGGGGAAAAGGAAACTAAGATATTATAAGGAGGTGATCAAACCAAATCTCAAAAATCAAAAGTATTTCTCTATATTGACTTGTGTAAAGAAGAAAATAAACATTGCTAAAATAAGAACAAATTTTCATGATACCCATAGTGAAACTAGGCATTGGTTAATTCACAAACACCATGGGATGAAAGAGTCTATCACCTTTGTTCCACTAAGAGGGTTGAAGATGAAAGGTACTTTCTCTTAGATTGTCCAACTTATACTTAGATTAAATATAATTTTCAAAAAAAAAAATCACATTGCCATGAACCTTCTTGACCTTTTAACTCAACAAAACTATGGAGATCTTAAAATACTTCTCTTAATGTTATTTTAGCATATAAATAAAATTAGAAAGAATTTTGAGTAATCTCTTACCTTATTAATGTATGATAGACCATATTTTCTCTTTGCGGGCATCATTCATCAACACTAGTTGTAAGAAAAATAATGTAAATTATTAAAAAAATTAGTATGAGTGATAATTTTAAGAGAACTTGGTTGTTTAGCCTATTTTACAAAAGGATAAATGGAAGGATTGTGAAAATATTTGAAATTTTTATGAATTTTTTGCTTGATAAATAAAGTTGAACGTCAAAATTTTTAATACCCGGTAAACTAAAATTTGTTTCAAAAAATTAATTACCAATTCTAAAATATAATTAAATATTATAAAAGACACTTATTATTATAAGAAGTTAGTAATAAAAAAAATTATTTTCATTAAAAAGGTATTTAATTTTCCCCTAGATGAGGTGCCAAGGACACGACGCCAAAGCTCTAATGCCACATATTTGTCGCCTTCCTCCAATTATTTAGTAGATGTGATGGCATGGGGATTGGAATGTATGAGAGAGCAGCAAGATCTTATCATGGGAAGCTCTATGGTCATCATAATCCCATTTTCCACATTATGAAGAGCATCACAAGAAGTACAAGGAAGAATAAAGGGCTTGATTATCATTCTATCATATCCTCACAATATTTAATAGTTTGGATTTCCCTGAATTTGACATTATTTCTCTCATTATGGCCAAGATTTCACTAAGTTTCCTTCTAAATTTGCTTTCCCTTCTATACATCTAACTTCCTCTACATAAGGTTAATATTAGTATGATGCTAAAAATTGAACCATAACTTTGTTTATTCCTTTCCTCCTTTATTTTCCTTTGTTGATTAGCCCCCATCTACTCTATCATCTTATCGTTCCACCCCATTTCCTTCTCTCGTTCTGCCTCTACCCCTTACCAACTCACTTTGACTAGTTCTCCCATCCATGGTTCACAATGGCTTTGGGCATCAAGGGCATTATGTTCATCACATTCCTTCTCTAAATCATGCCCAGCTCATTGCTAAATCCTTTGTTTGTTCTTAAAGAGCTCCAACTCTATTGAAGATTCATGTTGAGATTGAAATTGTAAAAGAAATTGCTTGCTTAGAATGAAGTTGCCTTGTGGATGAAGAAGTAGATGCCAAATTTAGTTAGTGGATCCCAGATATGGGAAACACTCATATCTATAATACAAAATATTTTTAGACCATTGACATCTACTAGGAGATGAAAACAATCATGGGTGTTTAGTTTAGAGGAATGAGGAACATAATGAAATTATGTTATGCTTGGATGCTTTGATTGAAAAAGTAGAAGCAATTGCTTAGAAGATTCCTAGCCTAGAATTAGCAAAGGATAACCTAGTAGCTAGACACACTACTAATGTAGAGGATGTCTTATTCATTGATGTGTGTGTGTGTGTGTGTTGCTTTTTGTTGTCTATGTATTTTGACTACAACAATGCATTTTCATTTCAATACATCTAGAAGAATACAACCAATATATATGCAAGATATATTTAGCTATGGATAGATTTAGGAATAACTAATATGTTTCAAATTTTGTGGATAAAAGACTTATTATGTTACCACTAGTTTGGATTTCCAAGTAGTGAACCAATAGCATTTGACTATGTAAAATTTTACATTTTGATTAATAAAATATCAATAACTAATATTTTTCTTTTTCAAGGGAAATTATCCTCTTTCTCACCTTAAAAGTCAAAATAAAAACTAATACAACAATATTCATAAACACATAATCATTATAATAAAATTATATTTATATATATAAAAAAAAAAACAAAAAAAACAAACAACAATGTTCTAAATACATTTATTTAAATAAAAAAATTCAACCAATCATAAACACTCATATCTATGATTGAGGAAAAAAATCTCAAAATGCAACCATCCAAAATACATTTAAGTATTTAAATAAATAAAAGAGATCAACAAATTGTAATCACTCATATATATATATATTGATGCAGCAACCAAAAAAAAACCTCATAAAATGCAACATATATTATTGGGAAGGAAAAATTAAAATGAAATTAGATTTGAACTTATTAAAGTAATTTATTTTAAAAATAAAGTGGTCATCTATATTTATTTCTTATAAAAAATATATATGGGTAGTTAAGTGATTACAATTAAGTTGGAAATGATATATATAGTCTAATTTATAGATAAAATGAATTTTTTTAGAGTATTTTTTCTGGTTAATTTTGATGATGATGGTGATGATGGTGGTTAACGTCCACTAAGACCAAATTGGTCTATCGGACCTATAATTTTCTTAGTTCTTAATTGTTTGGCTTCTCGTCATTCTTGGCGAGATTGGTGTTGTAGCTTTCTTTTTTTCTCTACGGTCTTCTAACTTCCTTTATCTTGCATCTCCTTCATCTCTTCTGGTTCTTGGGACATTGGTGTCTTAGCTTCACAATCTGTTGTGTTCGTCCTTTTGAAGATAGTCGGAGAAGAAGTTTGGTCTGGGAGATCTGCTTTGTTGTTAAATGAAGATCTATTTTGTGCGGTATTCGAATCCTCGTAACTCTTGATGCTTGAGGGGTTGTCGAGTTCAGTTTTTTGTTGTTGGGCAGGGCTTTCCCTGTTCTTGTCTTGAGAGTTGTTTCTTTCTTGCCCGGTTTCTTGTGATTCAGAGTTTTTTGGAGAGTATTCTTCCTTGATGACGGTGTAATGTTCTTTTTGTGCTCCTTCCCACCATGTAGATTTGTGGTGATTCTTTCTAGCATAATTTTTCTGGGAGGCCTTTGGGCAATTTTTGGCTAAATGGTCTGTCTCAAAGTAGGATCGACATCTGAAGAGGACACTTTCATAATCGAGTTTCGGGTTCCACACAGTCTTTACTTGTTAGGTTTATTTCAGCTGGGAATCTGGCACTGAAATCCATTTCCACACAAATGCATGCATAGGTAGTTCTGGCATATTCCTCTGTTTCTAGGCACTTGCAGTAAAATTTCCCAATTGCATTTCCAATGGCTTTTAGCGAGGAGAGATTCCAGAGATGCAAGGGTAGGTTTGGAAATCTCACCCAAACTGGTGCTGAGGTTATGACTGTTGTTGAGGGATCGAATGATGGGTTCCATGGCTTCATGAATAGGCTTGAGTTTTCCCAAAACTAAGGGCCGAAATCTAGAATACATTGTCTGCTTTCAGGGTTTTCAAAATCCACTATAAATAAACCCCTAGCACAGGGGTAGATATTAATTTCATCAGAAATGACAGGCTTCCATACCTCTGAGATCCAACTATGGAGAGCTATCAGTGGCGGCCAAAAACCATTAAACCAGCAGATTAGGGCACTTTCAGAAAACTTCAAAGCCTCATTGAGTGAGGCCTGGACCACCTGGACAGTGGGAGTTGGGGCTTCACTGACAATATGGGTAGGAGCTTGCCCCCCAGAGGTGGACAGAGCTGAGCTAGCAGCTATCTTCGCGAAGCTGGGAGCCATCTGGAATCAGAGTCAAAGTGTTTCTTACAATGTTGTCCCTCTGTCATTTAATGAAGTCTAGATCGCCAAGCAGAGAGCTCATGAGATAAAATGAATTTTTTTGGTGTAATCAAAATCTAGTAGAGATTTTAAAAACTTGAGTTTTTGTTTAATGTGTAGAATTTGAGTGTCCAGGATTTTTCAAGGTGTTGAATCCATTTATGCATTCAAAAATGTAGTTTAAAGAACAAAAAATCACAATCTTGCTTGAGATTGTATCAATGAAAAACCATTTCCTCTAAAACTTATACTAATATATATATATATATATATATATATATATATATATATATATATATATATATATGGAATTATCTTGGGTGGTTGGGTAGAACGATTGTTATCTCCCCCATCCACGTTCAATTTCCTAAGAGTGACATGATGATGAGAAATATTGTTGTAATGACAAAGTGTCTATAAATATTTTTATATTACCCTGAAACTCACCCCATAGTAAGAGAGAAAATGATTTCCCTTAAATATTTATATAAATGAAAAGATTCAAAAAAAAATAAAAATAAAAAAATTATAATATATATATATATATATATATATATATATATAGATATATAGATATATATATATATATAATAATAATAATAATAAATATTTGCTTATCATACGTATGGTATAAGGCATTCAATTTTTCTTTTGGGTGGGTACTAGTTTGTATTTGACCAAAAATTTATGACGTTTATCCATAGTTTAACATTAAGAATTTAATTTTTATTATTATTCAAAATTATTTATTTGTAAAGTGATTGGTTGAGGTCTTATTATGGGTTCTTTAGTATCTTTCATTTCTATTAGTTACTAATTTTTTGTTTTTTGTTTTATTTCTTTTTTATTTAATTTTTTTTTCTTTCTATTATTTCTATTTTCACGAATTATAATTTTTTCACAATATTTCAATTTAAAGTGACTTTTTATTACATTAAAAATATATTTTAATAAATTTAATTATAAACAACTATATATATATATATATATATATATATATATATAGCTCCTATATAACCATTTTTTACTTATGTAATATAAAAATGTAATTTTTATATCATTTAACTATAAACCAAATTTCAAAAGAGGGAAAAAAGGCATAGATATAATAATACTTTTAATTTAATAACTAATGATGAAATAAATAAATTTAATTTAATTTATTAATATAAAATGTTACAATACTATGTAAAATATTTAGTTAAAATATACTTAATGCAAAATAGAAAACCATCTAATTACTTAAAAATTATGCATTTAATTTATATCATTACATATACTTAATTTAAATTTTATATTTTTATATTTAATTTAAAAATATTATATCACAAAATGTTAAATATAAAAGCTTACTTTTATATTATAATAATAATAATAATATCTATTTTTAAGGTCACAGCCAAGCCAGACACCAAATTGGTGTATGAGACCCCCTTATTTGTGGGACAAAGGACCCACCTCCGCGTAGCGATTTGACTGCTAAGTCTACGAAGGCATACATACTCTACCCCCCTCTGGTTTTGAACCTGTGACCTCTTAGGAGGAAACACATGCTCTTAACCATTAGGCCCACTCAAGCTGTATAAGTTTCCATCCTGAATATATTTTGATTATTTTTTTATTGATTTTTTTTAATATTGATATTATTGATAATCATATATATATATATATATATATATATAGAAAAATATGTAGTGAAAATTATATTCTAAATGTGTATTTGGGTGTGTTGGGTTTCAATATGGGTTTATAGATTCAATCTCTTTCACATTTATTCGTCAATCTAGGGTTCATTAGTTATTTGAGAGTTATCGTGCAAAGTCTATGCGGGCCACAGGTTCCCTACCCAGTATTGAGCAATTAAAAAATACAAGGCCCAACGAATGCAATGAATCGAGTAACAACAAAGTATATAACACTAACAACAATATGAAGTTATGAGCCACTAACAATAATATGAAGTTATCATCAATTAGGAATCACATCAATATTACAAAGCAGTAAAGAAAGAAAAAACAATTATAAAACATTAAAAGTATAACTTAGAAACATACCTATTCACACGATTGAATCCAACAACACCTGATCGAGAGAGCGGGCTCAACTCTCTGATCAAGCTTGTGGTTAAGAATTAGAAATCACGCGAGATTACAGTAAGTTGAAATTTGCATTAATCATAAAAGGAGTTACAAAATAAAGTTGTGTTGTTACATGCCCAAAGGGAAAAGTATGTCGTTCTTCTCCATTGAGCCTTACTTATACATTTCATCATTACATGAATATCATTTAACAAACTGAGAATAATGCATTCAATTTTGCCTTTGACTAGGTATTAGTTTGTCACCAAAAATTTATGATGTTTATCCATAGTTTAACATTAAGAATTCATTTTTTTATTATTATTCAAATTTATTTATTTGTAAGGTGATTGATTGAGGTCTTACTATGGGTTCTTTAGTAACTTCCATTTCTATTAGTTACTAATTTTTTGTTTTCAGTTTTATTTATTTTTTTTTTCTATTATTTCTATTTTCTTGGATTATAATTTTTTCACAATATTTTCAATTTAAGGTGACTTATTATTATATTAAAAATATATTTTAATAAATTTAATTATAAACAACTATATATATATATATATATATATATATATACACATACATAGATATATGTATGTTAATATAAACAATATTAGTTAGTCACATTTCTTAATTTTTGGTGATGATATTCAATAATACAATATTTTATTAGTTGTTTTATTTTTGTGATGAATTTTTTGTCTTTGTTATTTTTTATTATTTAACTAAGTTATATTTAAACTAAGCGACAAGTACTAGCTACTATGTGGCCCTTGTTTACTTCCGTAATATGAAAATGCGAATTTTATATCATTTAATTATAAACCAAATTTCAAAAAAAAACATAAATATAATAATACTTTTAATTAAACAACTCCCTTAGATCGGTAAAAGACCTAGTTGACCCCAAGGACATGAAAGGTGTCTATTTTATTCCATGTTCCTATGGGACCACATATGTTGGTGAGATTGGTCGCTCTATTAATCAAAGGATTAATGAGCACTCAGCCGACATAAAACATAGGAGGAGCCGGTCTTCTGCCCTGGCAAAACATGCGACGAAGACTAAGCATCATGTATGCATTGAGGAGACCTATGTTATTACCAAGGTTGTGCATTTCCATCACTGGAAATTTAGGGAAGCCATAGAAATCGGAAAAAGGTTGAGCAACCTCAATAGAGATGACGGTTGGAAAATTAGCAGTTGTTGGATCCCTGCCCTTTCCTCCTAACTGCATCGCCGCCCTCGTTCCCGCCCCGTGTCTTCCTTGTTTTTCCTCCTCATCGTCTAGATCATTTGTTTTCCTTTTTTTCTCTTCTCGTTTCTCTATTTTTAGTATTTATTCTGTGATTTCTAGTTTCTTTCACTCCCTCGAGATGAATAATCCTTTTCATTAACCTTATTGTATGAACCGATGAATTAAAATTATTCCTTCTGTTGCTAAACATTGATATTAACTATTGATCTTACCCCCATTTTTGAATATAATTAACTATAAATGAATTAACCAGCCCTATTCTTCTTGAACGATTTTTTATTTTAATTAGGAGGAAGTTGCCTCTTCTCAATACTATTAGATTCCTTAGACTTAATAAGTGGTCCATTATTTAACTTATTAGGTTTAATAAACTTTTACTATATATATATATATATATATGTTTTTATTTGTTTGGTTTTATTAATAGGTTAGGGATCTTGGTAGTTAAGTCTTATAATTTTTTTTATGATAATAATATAACAAGAAACTAACTTACATAATTATTTTTTTCCCGTGGAAAAAGTCGTAATTTTATTCATAAGACAAAATTACATTTTGTAGATGCTGAAAGCATATGCAGATGTTTTGTTCTGGTTTTCACCGAAACCAAAAGATAAATAAAATAAAAATTGAAGTAGCTATTATTTTCTCCCTTTTTTCTTCTCCACCTCGCGCCATTCGCCCGTGTTGGGGGTAGCAGTTACAATGGATAGCTGATTTTCTGTTATAGTTGTGGAGAGTCCTTGTCCAACTCCGATCCTTCTGATCCATGAGTTCTCTTGTTACCGGGAATTGCCTTTCCTGTTAGCTAAGAACCTTGTTGTTGCATGGGATTGTTGGGGTCTTCCTCTTCTTTTTGTGTGTTATCCTGAACTATTTTTTCATCTTCTTCTGCATTGTGTTCTGCATTCTCTACTGTGTCTAATTATGTCTCCAAAGGCTCTGTATGTTGCCATCCTTTCGGCTTCCTCTGTTGCTGCTTGTTCCTATTGGGGATGTTTCTTGCGTGTGGGCATGCACTAAGCAGGTGACCTGTTTGTAGACATCCACGGCATCAGAACGCTGTGTTTTCATAATCCAAGGGTTGTGTCCACTGTGTATTGTTGAAATTCAGGATTATGCTTTCTGGTAGTCCTTGGCTGAGGTCTACTTCGATGCAAATTCTGGCAAAGGTAAATATTCCCTTTAGGTGTCTCTCTCCATCAGTCTTTATGAATTTACCCAAGGTGTTTCCAATAGCGATTAAAGCCTTGTGATGCCAGAAGTGTAAAGGGAGGTTATGCAGCCTAACCCAGACTGGCATCTTTGATACCACCATTGTGTTGGCATCGAATTCTGGAAACCATGGGGTGATGAAGAGTCCTGCATTGCCCCAGAACCATGGCCCTGGTTGAGGATAATGTCCTTTTCCTCTTCTATGTGAAATATTACTATAAAAAACCCCTTGGGGCATAAGTAGATTTCGCAGTTTGGTGTCCAGATAGTACGTATCCATTGATGCAAAACATCAGATCTGGGCCAATAGTAGTTAAATCTGCAAATAACTGCATAGTTTTGAAGATCTGAGTATATGGTATTTACCTCCAGTATAACAATGGTGAGAGATGGGCTCTCAGGTTTTTGTTCTACAATGTAGGGCCCCAGAAGTTTAGAGGCAACTGTAGGATTGGTCTGCGCTTTCCCTTTGCCCTTGACTGTGTCCTTGAAAGATCTTGTGTTCTTTGAGCTAGTTCCAGAGCAACCGCCCCGCAGACGGAGATTGATGGTAATGGTCGAATCTGAAATTATGTTGTAGTCCTCGAGGGTATGATTGTCCTGTAAACTGTGTCCCATGTAGATCAGATTTTGTGCATGAGCTGGTATGCCAAGGAGACTCTGTATTTTAAATCTCAAATCCCAGATCCTGCATCCCTGCCAAAGTCTTTGGCAGTAGTGCCTGTTGTCAGGTGATTTGATAAAGATCTGCGTAAGGTCCATGATTATAGGATCTGTCTCTGCCTGTGGCTGACCTCTATCTGTTGCCCAGGACATCTTGTTGTGGTAGACCGGGATGTTATGTCGGTCAAACCCTAGCTCATCCCTGTTCCGACAACGTTTCTCAGTCTAAGGTTTCGAATCTGTTGGATCTTGGCTTATCTGTCTAATATGAGTCGAATCGGTTAGATCAATGGCAGATCTGGGATATTTGTGTCTTTCCGCAGT
Organism: Pinus tabuliformis; assembly: GCA_031772625.1. Classification (NCBI taxonomy): domain Eukaryota; kingdom Viridiplantae; phylum Streptophyta; class Pinopsida; order Pinales; family Pinaceae; genus Pinus; species Pinus tabuliformis. The sequence goes on along the minus strand of CM062820.1, from coordinate 1,527,128,514 downwards.
GGGAGTGAACAACCCGTCTCCTTGCAGCAGTCTTCCAGGGGTTGCGGTAGCAGATCCAGTGAGTAGACCTGCATATCCATCACTGTTAGCATCGAAACCCTCATTCCTTTTCTCCCATCCTTTATTGCTTAGAGAAACCAACTTTTTTGTGCGTTGTTGGAGGTGGCTTGCCTTGGCCCCTTTTGTAGTGGGTATGGACGTTGCGGCATCTTTTATACCACGCTTCAAACCCTTCTGTCCTCCGTAGCCGAGATATCTTGCAGATGTGGGCACATGAGGATTCATGGCGCAGTCCAGAGCATCGTGCGCTGATTCCTCCCAGCATGGGTTGCCTTTCCCTATGTCTTTCGAGCTGAGGCATAGGGTTGCAGAGGCGGCCATGGGAGTAGCATTTTTCCCAGCGTCTCCAATTCACAACCTGTTTTATTATCTAACTAACTTACATAATAACTAACTAACTGTTTATTTATATATTTATATTTAATTCGGAATATATATATATTTATATATTATTATTATTCCATATTATATTAATGATTTAAGGTTTTTTATAATTTTGTATATATATATATATATATATATATATACGTATATATTTATTTATTATTCCTTATTATGATTTAAGTTTTTATTTAGATGGTTTTAATTATCAAAAAAAATTATATTGTTTTTTCATATTAGATTAATGATTAATGTTTGATTTAGTGATCTTGGTAGTTAATTCAAACAATTATTTTTTGGTAATAAATATAACAAAAACTAACTTACATACTAATTAACTAACCATTTATTTATATAAAAGGCCTATTAATAGCTAATTGATATATAGTCTTGATTATTAAATACAAACTTTACCTTTATTCAAATTTTGGTAATAAATATAACAAAATAATTGTTCATGTCCCTTTCCCTCGGATCAATCAGGTTGGCCAGTCAAATTTAACAGTTTCTTAGTCAAATTGCCGAGTCCAATATAGTCATTTCCTAGTCAAATATAGTCGTTGGAAGATCTTCTCTCCCTATTTAGCATGCAGCCATGATCTGATTCTTCAACTTGTCCTGACGATAAACCACACTCGTTGGTTCGAAATGCATCGACAAAAGTATTATAATGTGGTTTCTAATGAAAAATCTTCTCAAAAACTTGATATGGATCACAGAAGCTTAAATTTGACAACTAATGATAAAATAAATAAATTTATTTTAATTTATTAATATAAAATATTACAATACTACGTTAAATATTTAGTTAAAATATAATCAATGCAAAATAAAAATTAAAAAACAATCTAATTACTTAAAAATTATGCATTTAATTTGTGCTATTACATATACTTAATTTAACTTTTATATTTTTATATTTAATTTAAAAAAATTATATCACAAAATGTTAAATATAAAAGCTTACCTTTTTTATAGGTTTCCATCTTGAATATATTTTTATTATTTTTATTATATATATGTATATGTATAAAGAAAGCATAGTAAAAATTATATTCTAAATGTGTACTCAGGTGTGTTGAGGTTTTAATATGGGTTTATAGATTCAATCATTTTTACATGTATTTGTCTATTCAGAGTTCGTTAGTTATTTCAAGGTTATCATGCATAGTCTATGTGGGCCACATGTTCCCTACCCAGTATTGAGAAATTAAAAAATACAAGGCCCAACGAATGCTACAAATCAAGTAACAACAAAGTATATAACACTAACAACAATATGAAGTATCAACAATTAGGAATCACAACAAGATTACAAAGCAGTAAAGAAAGAAACAACAATTATAAAACATTAACAATATAACTTAGAACCATACTTATTCATACAATTGAATCCAAAAACACTTGATCAAGAGAGCGCACCCAACTCTTTGATCATTTATGTGGCTAAGAATTAGAAATCACACGAGATTACAGTAAGCTAAAATTCGCATTAATCATAAAAGGAGTTACAAAATAAAGTTTTGTTGATACATGCTCAAAGGGAAAAGATTGTCGTTCTTCTCCGCTGAGCCTTACTTATACATTTCATCATTACATGAATAACATTTAACAAACTCAAAAATCGTGGTAATCATGTCTGTCCAAAAATATACAATGATTTCTCAAATAGAAACATAATACAAAGATATCAATCATAGTTAGTTTGTCAGTTATTCGGCAGTTGAGCAGTTTAATAGTTCAATTCTTAAATAGCATTGCCAACCCGCATCAACAACATAGCATTGGGTCCTATTCCACTGAACAACGTCCGACGTGAATTTGCAAGAGAATTTTGTTAGCAAATTGTCTACGTATCATTCACCTAGGACTATGCTTCATTAATTAACAATTCAAGAAGACATGCCAATACAATATACCTTTCATTGATTGAGATATAAATTGACCTCATAAGAGCTATGAAATGGATAAAAAGGAACAGATATAAGTGGGTAAAAATAGGTAATTTTATCGACCAATAAGGTGCATGTCAAAATTGACCATTCGAATTAGCCAAATCACTTCAAAACCAGGACTGAAAAATCCTTCTCCATGTCTAAAAATAACAAAAAGTGCCTATCCACTAAAAATCATGAGAGATATAAACAGTCATAAATTATAAAAACTCCTAGTCACCTAGGACCATAAACATTGGCAACATATATAAAAAGGTATTATTACATATCCTTTATGTAGCCAAAAGTGAGCCCTCTATGAAGGGTATGTGATAGTATTCATAGACCTGCCCATCTATCTCCTCAGTGATATTCCAAATGCCCAAATTTTGTGAAGCATATGCTTTAGATAAAGAGTATGCAATGGTGTTTCTTTCCCTGTAAATGTGACAGCATGAGATATGATCAAAAACTTGCTTTAACTGTAAAATCTATTGAATGATTAGTAAAAGTGTGTGCAAGTGAAATATCAATATCTCATTGAACCAAATAATTACTGTTGGACACCTAATTAGAAGGGTTATGGTGTGGAATGTGAAGAGTCATTAGAATCCAAGAGACCACTTGGAATATGAAAGCCAAGGGTCATAAGATCATATAAATATGTAATTTTTTGTTAATAAAATGTAGCTCACAATTTATCCTATTTTTTGTCCATTATTTTGTGTTGTTTAGCATCGTATCAAAGCAAGTGTATTCCTGCATTGCTCAAGTGTGAGCCATTGTTTTAATGACCTTTCTATGCATAGAAGTGTTGTACCTTTTCCTTCTTGCTTGTCAAAATTTCCATTATTGTGTGCATGCATATTTCTTGTTACGTGTTGTCCCACTGACCTCTCAGCAAGATTCACTCTAAGTTCCTTGCCTGACCATTTCTCTACGCTACTGTGTAATAACTCATATTTTCTCTTCCTATTAGATATGTTGGCACGTGATCCTTTACCATCTCATGGCTTGTCTCCATGCAGCAACACACCGACCATCCTCACAACCCACTACCTGAGCCAGCTCCAAGTGCCACAACTGTTGTAACCACTCGACTCGCGTATCTACACTACCACACCTAGACTCAGGTATTCATGGTGAAAAATCCTACACAGAAGGAACCCCTACTACAGCAAATTTGAATCTTCTTCACCTACTTTATTTTAAATTACATTCATCGATTTATTCTTCTGAATACTAAAGGAAATTAATTCTGCAGCCTACACTACTTTAAATTTGATTTACGTGAAACAAAAAACTGAGCAAAGAACAAGATACATAGGACACACTTATTTTTTGACAGAATAGTCCCCTGAAAAACCGAATGCGAGAAAACTGGTGCAAAAACTCTGAGGGATTATTATTATGTAGGAGAACTATCTTAATACAAATCTAGGATTCTCATCTAGCAATCCTTTACAGAGAAAATATTGGCTGAAAATCTGAGTGAGTTTTACCTCACTTCACCCAGAAGAATTCTGGCTGTTCCGACACAAGACTCACTAACCCCGACTATTTCTGAGTTGGCCCTACGTAGGCTCTGTTTTAGCCTTTCAAGCTCTGTGTCATCCCTACATCACCTCTTCTTCCCTCTGCATCAGCTATCCCGACTATTCCGGCAGTTCCTGATAGTTCTGGTTGTTCCCAACAATTCTGGATTCTGCGTGATAGGCAGCTTTTCTGCTTTGCGTTGGCCCTTTTGGCTCTACGTCAGGACTGTGTGAGCCCAAACTGACCCAACGTGAGCTCTCCCAGCTACTGAACTGCCTCTCTGCAAGCTCTCTCCACCTCTCTATCAGTATTCTACGGAAAGTCCTTCACCCAGATTCTCATTGCCCCTCTTCTACTAAATGATCACTTAGTTTGAACTTATCAACTTCCTAGCCCTAGAAATCGAACTCCAGATCAATTTGTTCTCTCCGTGTGTATTTCTAAATGAACCTCAAGCCTCCTTCTTATACTTTTCTCATTGAGACTTCAACGGCTGAGATTAAGTCTCTAATCAACAGCTAAGATTAAAACTTTACTTGATCCACCTTCTAGATCATTCTCACTCATATTTTGATTAATACCCAATAATATTTTAATTTTCCCAAGTTTAGACTTAGGAACCCCATTAAAAATATCAATTATTTTAATAAAATACAATTCAAGTGGAATTTCGCCAAATAGTTTCTGGGTTCTTTAGAACTCATGTGCCTTAGCCTCTCCAATTTTCATGGCTAGGGCACATCCTATGCTACCAAAAACAAACATTCATCTCACCCACAATTAATCCCTGTCATTTGTTAGGACTCTTAATCCATTCCAAAGACGTCTACAACATCAATTGTTCCCAACTCAACTCCTCTCTCATTTATCCCTCGACCAATAACCCTGGTACCAGTCTAGAGAGAGAGAGACAATTCAGAACCCCTGTGGTCATTCTTAGACTGTATCAAGGTCATTCTCACTGTAAAATCTGAGTGGTAGTCAAATCCATTACTCTCATGAGTAAACTCTATTCGGTTATATTCACTGTCTTGTAATTCTTTTTTGGGGTTCTAAAATAAACATTTCAGGCACCACTTAAAACCTTTGGTAAAACCCACTTCTTTTCTATCCATGTTTCCCTTGAGCTCAGAAATAATCCCAAACTAAAGATCCATCCTACGATAAATTTTTATACTGTTTCTTCATCATATTAACAATTACAAGTACTACAAATATACTCAATTTGGGATACATGTTACTTGTTTCGCATAGATTTGGATTCTGGAATCTAAAAAGGAAAACTAGTAAAAGAAATTGGCAGTAATGATCACAGACGAAGGAGCATCCAATCTACAATCAAGATACAATCTACTTAGCTTCTTTCTGAATTTCCAAGGCAAGACTTCTGAAAAATGGTCACACTCACACTGGTGTCACCTTTGGCAAAAATATTTTCAGTTGAATAGCTACAAAATTTGGTCAAGCAGTTGAAGAATGCATGGTCTTTGATTAAGGACAATTCGAGTGCGAACCGTGTGCACATACTAGCTTTAGGAAGTCGCATGCATATGAAAATGTTGTTGGAAGGACTTGCACCCACTTTACTACTGCTTCTCACAAGGGGTATCAAGCATCAAGTCAAAAGAGTCCTTGTGGAGCTTTATTTACAATTATCCAGGATTTACAACATCTTGATTCTTTTTCCAAGAAAGGAAGAAGAATTGTTTAGCTTCACGACATAGGAAAGGAAAAACTCAAGATGATTTTCTGGTGCATAATCTTCATCAACTTCAAGAAATTTCCATTCTTTTGATGAGTACTCTCTTGATGTCAGTAATCATGATTAAGGCATTTTTTCAAAAACTCAATGTCCAAGAATATTGATTTGAAGCTTTTGTTATTCTTAGTTTCTTCAGTACCCTTTTGTTGTAATTAAATATTGAGTTCCTTTAAGAATGGCTAAAATTGATGATGCATTAGATTTGTTGAATATCATCATTCATTCCATTGTTCATGATATGGTAAAAATTAGCAAGGAAATCCTCTCTTACAAGTGAATCTGTCTGTAAAATGCACAAGACAAAATTGATTTTTCGCAGCTTGAGTCACAACTATAGCAAGATGAGTTACAACAAAAAAGACGTCATTATGAACTTGTTTTTGTTCAAAACAATCCCCTTTTTGAGTTTGAAGTTGACTCCAATTATTAGCCAGAAATTGATCAAATCATTGAGCCCATCTCAAGAGAAGATTTGCATTCAAATGTAGAAATTCAGCCTGCACTTCCTAAGCTATTCATTAGACCTTAGGAAGAGCTTGTCAACAATAAGCACAAAATTGGTCTTTGATATGCCAAGGATGTGATCTTTCATACTCCTTATTACTCAAAGCCCATCAAATTCCAGGGTGTTGGATTTCTTTAGGACAACCTATCTCCTCCTGCTCCTCATTCACAACCACAGATTATCAAATGTCAACATTGTAATCGAGGTGACCATGTGAAAGATCATTGTTTTGATCTTCACCTGTGTGAGCATTGTTTTAAGCACATTCATCATTCAAGTAGATTCTTAAGAAACAATACTCCTACAAGAACTAAGATTCACCTTGGATGGATTGTTTCTTAGCAATGGGCTTCAATAGCCAAGAAGATATTTCAGTCACACCACAAAATTTGTTCTTGAGTATTGACGCATCTTACAGTTGAGATCTCTTCATCTTCTTACCTTGTATTTGATATGGGGGGAATTGATGGTCATCTCCAAGCTTCAAAGATACATCAAGTGATCCTAAGCCACATCCTAAGCATGTGGCCTGAGCCTAGAGCTAGAGTAAACCATACCTAGATTCATAGTTGTATCTAGAGATAGAGTAATGCTCCATGAGCATACCTTTGGTTGGTGGTCATACACCACCACAGGTTGACACCTCAATGGTCTCCATTTTCAAAACACTTCCTCTAGCAGAAGACTTCGACTTTTAGCCAAAATTGGATTTATTCTAGGAACTACATCAAGCATTTGAGGGTTGAGACCTCAATGGTTTCCCTTTTCAAAACATTAGGGAACACTTCCTCTAGCAAAAGACTTCAACTTCTAGCCAGATTTGGAACTATTTCAGGAACTGCACTAAGCATTCCAATGTTGGTGGTCATCCTTAAACCACCATAGATTGAGACCTCAAGTTCTCCCACCTTATGCCATCATTTCAAAGAGCTCATTAAACCAATTACTACCATGCATTTTTTGCATTTTTGTATTACAACTCTCTTCTTGGAATCATATATATCCCTTTGGATTAAGGAGGGGAATGTTCGACACCTAATCTACTAAGGGTTATGTTGTGGAATGTGAAGAGTCATTACAGTCCAAGAGACCACTTAGAATATGAAAACCAAGGGTGATAAGATTGTATAAATATGTAAATATTTGTGAATAAAATGCAACTCACAATTTATCCTATCTTCTCTCTATTATTTTTTGTTGTTTAGCAATTACAATTTTCGAGTCACCAAATATCTACAACATACGAACACCCTTCTCAATGGAGAACAATAAAAGAAGCTTCAGGATCATAAGTTTAGAATAGTTATTCATGCCATGTCCCAACCCACTCTAAATCATGAAAAAATTATCTTCTCGGAGATACATGATAACCCTCTCCTCCCCACACACACCTCCAACTTGGGAGGCTCTATCAAAGAAAGCATAGGGGTATGTGCAATCAATAAAATCAGTTTTAATATTGCGAGATTGATGGAAAAAAACAGCATATGGTATCAAAGAAAAAGTGGCAACAACATATACAACAACCCTATCCAGTGTATTAGATTTTTCTTGAAAACAATCAAAGTTCCTTGAGAGCAATATGCCCCAGCAAATGAGAGGTGGTAGACACCTATTCTTTTTCAAGTTTGCTTGTGACCACCACAAGTTCCAAGAATCATGATAAGATTTGCCCTGCCAATATGTATTTATACCCAAGGAATTCCTAACATTGTGCCACACTCCCATTGCAAAAGGACAAGATAAGAAAAGATGATCCATGGTCTCCTTTCTATTCAGGGCACACCAACATGGCCTAGAAATATTTAATTTTTTTAAATTATCTCCAATTGGAACTTTATTTGTAAGTATGCACCACTAAAATATATGAGATTTAGTAGGGTACCATAACTTCCATAATTTACTCCACCACCAAACTAAATCCCTCAGCCTCTTGTCATCTATGATATAAACATAGCCAGATTTAGGTGAATACTCCCAAGAGCGTAATGCACCCAACAGAAAGAATATTCTCTGTCACGAAGGTGAACATGGGATAAGTTGAGTGAATTTATGTAATGTTGACATTATTCAATGTGTATAGGAGGTGATGTTAACTAATATGCATCAACCTTGCCTTGTGCCAAAATATAGGTCTTAACATTATTAGCCACTTGGTTCAAAGTGAACCTTCCATTAGCAGTAGAAAATCCACCAACTCATGAGCCTAATGGAAGTATTCACTACAACCCACTCATGGATCTGTTCCAATCCTCACTGATCTGAGTGGAAAGTGGCATATACCCATGGTATTCATTTACTCATGGTATTCATCCACCATAGAATCTACCCATGGTATTGTAAGTGGCATCCACCCATGGTATTGTAAGTGGCATATACCCATGGTATTCATTCACCCATGGTATTTACCCACCCATGGAATTTACCCGTGGTATTGTAACTAAAAAAAGACTATAAGTAACAAGTCACATTTTGTAAAAGGACAGATTGTCCATCACAATGTAGCTTTTACAATTATTCTCTATTTTAATAAAAAAAATCTTTGTGGTTTTATTTACTTTGTGTTCTCTCCTTCTTCTTTTCTTAAATTTCAAATTTTTAGATCTTGGGGGCCTCCCCCCAAGATCTGGATCACTGGTATCAAATCATACTGCTCTTTCTCTATTTTTCTTTGCATGCCCCCAACAAGGTCAAGGTATAAGGAGTTAGGGCTCGAATTGGTTGAACCTTTGCAAGACTAGCCTCACAAACCCTGACAACCTCCCATGGTGGAAGAAAAGAAATATGAGGGGGTAGGGGTTCCTTTCAAAATATTGTTCAAAGAAGCCCTCGAGCGATAGAGGAATGCGATGATGGACAACTTTTCCTAGATCCTTCAGCGAATATCCTATCATTTTTCGCATTTTTGTGTAGAATTTCTAAAAGATGATTTCATATCTGAGCTCCTCTTGAAAAATCAACCAGTTTCAAAAAGAAAAATTGGTTAGATCGAAGTTCGGATGAGGGAAATATCGTTGATTTAAAATCAGTTATTTTTTCAGAACTTTTGTGACAACGGGACAGTTACAACGTGAATATGAGTTTCCAGAGCATCCATATAGGGATTTCAATCACATAGGAAGATGCAGAATGGCCATTCTGTTTCCAAAAATAGGTTATAATAAATATTTTGAGTTATATTGACCGAGTTATGCCCATTCTAAATTAGTTTTTATATCTGGAGCATCATTCAGAGTGGGTTCCCTTTGGAGATGTGCCCTTCCACCCCACTTTAGTATGCACCTGCTTCACATTCATCAGTTTTAGCATAGCAACATCCATCTTGGGTATCTTTGGAGACATTCCCTTCCACCCCAGGCTACGTAGGCACCTGCTACTTCATCAACAATCAGCATCATGGTTATGGGCCAACCACACAAAATCCTTGTCATTGAAGTTCATTTGCTAGGTCACACATTGTTAGTATCACAGTTGGTCACAAGCATTATAGGATATATCTATCCTCGAACATTTGTTTTTCATGGTTATGGGTCATCCAAAAACCCACAGTTCATCGAAGTCCATTTGCTAAACCACACATTATCAGTATCATAGTTGGTCACAAGCATTAACGGGCATCTCTATCCTCGGATCTTCGTTCATCATGGTTATGGGTTAACCACACAAAACCCTTCTCTTTAGTGGATCTTCATATTCAACACAAGCTTCTCAAGAGGGAACTTCATGCAATGGGGACCATTGCTTCTTAAGGAGGGAGGAATTATTTGAATGGAAAGTGGCATCTACCCATGGTATTCATTCATCCATGGTATTTATTCACCCATGGTATTCATCCACCCATGGAATCTACCCATGGTATTGTAAGTGGCATCCACCCATGGTATTGTAAGTGACATTATTCATTCACCCATGGAATTCACCCACCCATGTAATTTACCCGTGGTATTGTAACTAAAAAAAGACTATAAGTAACAAGTCACATTTTGTAAAAGGAAAGATTCCATTACAATGTAGATTTTACAATTATTCTCTATTTTAATAAGAAAAAAATCTTTGTGGTTTTATTTACTGTGTGTTCTCTCATTTTTTTTTTCTGGCATTTCATTTTTTTAGATCTTGGGGGCCTCCCCCCGAGATCCAAGTCACTCACCTTCTTATCATTCCCCACCTTCCAAACCAAACCTTCTTCAACCACGAAAAATTAAGACAAACCACTTTTTAGATAATCGATACATTAGGCCTCTTTTTATTTGGGGACCAAATTCAATCTTCTAGAGTAGAGGGGTGAATGCATTTTTTATGAACAACATCAACCCATAGGCTATCAATGGATATCAGTCTCCATCCAACCTTCGCATCCAACACCTTTGCAAAATGGTGGAGATTTTCGAGGCCCAATCCTCCCTATTTCTTAGGAATGGAAATTCTATCCCATTTGACCCCATGGTAAAACCAAACCTTATTTCTTCCCCAACCATAAAAATCCGTGATAAATTTTCCGAATAGTATTTTGGATTCCCTTTGGTATCCATGAAAGAGACATCTAGAAAACTAAGATGGCTTCAAGTATTGATTTAATGAGATCAACATGCAGGCTCTAGACAACCATCTAAGGCTCCACTCTTTAACATGTTTTCGATCTTAGCAATAAGCCAGAGCCAATCCACCTATCTATAGTCATTTGTTTTTAAGTGGAATCCCAGATACTTATACATTTCATTTTCATTTAACCTTTCAATATTGATGTCAAATCTATATATGTGTGTGTGTGTGTGTGTGTGTGTGTGTGTGTAGAGAGAGAGAGAGAGAAAGAGAGAGATTGAAATGATATAATTGTTTTAACAATAAGTAAGAGATTATATTAAGTTAAAAAAAGTGTTAAGCACAGTTTGAGTACAAAATGATTACATTTTCAAGGTCATTAGAGGACCTATCACACCTTAACAAGCTTATTTGCTTCCATTCGATTCTCCTTATAACAATACAACTTATTATACGTGTATAAACTATGATGAAGGAGCCACCTAATTATTTTTTCTTAAATTTCATTCCTTCTACTGAGATTAATCATTAATAACAATTATCTCTGGGTTATCTTTTGTCTGATTCAAATCTAATATGGTTGGGGAGATCGAGTTTGCTAAAGATATGTGATTGACTTTGATCTTGGTGTACATTCTGAAAAGCAGAAAATTGGGCTTCAATTATTGATGTATTTCCTGAGCTCAGTAATTTGAGAACCATTCACATGCATCATGTTGAGTTCCATGTCCAACTTGTTTGATAGTTCGATAATCATCTGAATGAGAATGCCCACATCCATCCTTAAAGAAGGCACAACAAGATTTATAGTTTATAAGAGATAGAGCCAATCTATGTAACAACCATAGTGGTTGAAATCCCCCTCAATTTTTCTGAGATCTCTATGTGTTTTCCTAAACATTAGTCCCAAATTCAAGTCAACAATAGAATCGGTTATGACAATTTTGAAATTTAATATATAGACTAGTTAGAGGAGCTACGACATCTTTAAGGACCACACTCCCGTTCCTGCGAGAAGACCCATTGCATTATAACTAGAAACAAGACCCCTTGCATAAGTTATTATAGCATCAAATACACAACCCACCTTTCATCTGTCATTTCGATAAACAATTTCATAGACCATTTACTCCCAAGAGCAACCTCGGTTTTAAACTTGAATGATACATGATCATTCGAAGCTTGAGAGAGTGGCAACACTCTCACAGAATATCGCAACTTCCCAGACCAACACAACCAAGAAAAAATGTGCATGTTCCCTCTAATAGACTAGACACTCCAAACCAACCTAGACTAGGGACTCAAATCCAAACCAAGGCCTCGACAACTCCACATAGACTAGATAGACAAGCGACAAACTTAGGGCACAAATTAATTAAGGAGCTTCCTGGAGATGAATAAGGAATTAGAAAAGAGGACAAAAGTTGTAGAAAAAATACCTTGCTAACAAACTTATGTCTAAGAGAGTTGGATAGATCAAACAATTTGAAAGTCTAATCCAGAATCCCCTATGAACCTTCCAAGGCCACTACCACCCAAAGTTCCACCATTGTTGTTTCCTAGACAGAAGCGAGATTGGGAGTCCCATGAAGTAGCTGCCCTAATCGGCGTGAACAAACAGCCATGTTTTGAAAGGATTCTCATGCATGGGCTATCCCGCGTTGCCATTACTCCAATCTTCCTTCATGACAACATACTTGAGATCCCAAACTCGTTGTGGGTGATTAACATAATTCGAAAACTAGAGTACATAGGTTATCATTCGCCTTGAGTTTAGATAAATGTGCTCGATGCAAGGAGAGGGGAGCACATATGAAGGAGGTTCCTACCCAAGTAAATACATTGATTTTCATCTTGGTTTGACATAATTTGAGGGGCATGCCACATGCCTCCCCCAGAAAAATTGATTTGAAATTATAATCTTGATTATGTAGTGCATAATAGAAGATTAAGGAATGGGGGCCTCTATAAGTGACCCATTAATGATTAATGTTCCCAAATATAAGAAAGTTGCTTGTTTTTATATTGAATCTGCTATGGAGTTGTGCTATCTAAAAATGTGGAAAGCTCTAAACCTATCAAGGGAGGAGATCTGGAGTTTAATCCTAGCGAATATTGAATCAAGTGCCAAATCTAAGAACACGATGCTTAGAGCAATGTTCCAGATAAGATTATGATAATCCCCTATAACTATTAGAGAAATGAATCCCATTTCTATGGCTAAGTCAAGCATATTAAGCAGCCCATGAAATTTTGCTTGATCGTTTGTTGCTATTCCTAGACCCCATGAGAAAGATAATTTGATTTTTCCTCCAAAGCTAAAGATCCCCCCCCTCCCACACTTGACACCCCAAATTGAGATTATATAATTGTTAGTTTTTGTAGCATCAGATGTGTTCTAGTCACGAAACTTGCTGGAGAGGTTAGAATACATGATATCTCCAAAACCCAGAAATCGTTTCTAGAAATTCCACCTAGAGATGGCGTAATTGTTGAATTTCCACGACCTTGGGTCTAGGTTAGAGTCTTAAAATCACTGATGCTACCAAACCAAGAATCTCAACCATAAACTACTTTTCACAACGGAAATATAAAGCAGTAAACCAAATATGCACAAATATACATGGGTTTTAACAAAATTATACAATATGTACAATCCCAATCTTTGTTATATTAAACCAAATCTAAATAATACAACATTATATGGTATACAAGATACAATGACAAACTTCGTTTCGCAACTTTGATGGCGTATCTTGTCCTACCAGTCCTTCACTCGCGTACTGCTCACTAGGAGTTACTTAGTCCATCCAGGCCACTACACATCGAGACTCCAAGAGATGTGCCACCTAACACCACTCCATGTCACTTCTATTGCATGTACACGAGCTCATAAATCTGCTCTCTGGGTAGCCCTAGTTCCCGAGCTCCAATCTGCCTTCTAGTAGCCTCTTTCATCCATCAAAAAGCTACTCATAAGGCTACAAACTCCATCCAATATTGCACCAAACAACGTCCTTCTTGTATGCTTCTCTAGGGCTACTTTGGGTAGCCAACACGTTGCCCTCCAATCAAATCAATGGCACCCAATCATGTCACTGTCAGTTCTACTCCTAGGAAGACACTTCACCTCCATGGAATGTCATGTCCTCCGAATGGCACCAACAGGCTGCAAACAATCATGATCCAATCTGGTCAAAATTTTGACCCAATACACCTCCCCAAATATTGTTGTCCTCTTGCTGCTCTAGTTGTCACTGCATCACTAGTTAGGGCATTAACCTTCAGCCCTTATCCTCCACGTAGCCAACAACACAAGCCTATTAAGGCTACGATCCTCCAAGGTAAGTCTCTCCACACCTACGTTGCCCCAAATCTGGGTTTAACACTTCAACGCAAACCTTAGAGATAGCTTGGTTGTTGGCTATGGCCTGCGGCCTATCACAACAACTGATGTTGGCTTACAGACTCCTTCAAATCCTACCCAAACAACTTTTCTTTGCTCTACAACCCTGCGACCTTCACTGCACAGCATCCATGGTTAAGAACATCCCTTAAACATGCCTTAAAATAGCCCTTTACACACTTCATTGTCACCTACAACAAACTGTCTTCACACAGAAGTACCCTCATTGTCCCTTGGCCTCTTTCATGTTGCCTCTAACCTCCTCTTGTTGCGGCTAAGCCTCCGCCTATTTTATAGCACACTTGGAGATGTAATGCCACACTTGGAAGCTCTAAAACATAATCTTTCACCCTCTATTTATAGCCTAAATGAGGGGCTCCAACAAATCTTGAAGAGACACATCTATTTGAATTGTTTACACCAAGTCTACATGATTTTACAACCAATAATTACCTTGTTAGGTTAAAAAATTCATTTCTCTCTAATGACAACTCCAAATCAGATGATTCTCAATGCGTTGGAATTGTCTCGCCGAGCACTATCATCCTCATCCATCGCATGTCGCAATCCATCATGGTTTTGGCCCAAACATCAATGGGTTGTAAAACCCCACAGTTAAGTTCCAAGCCCACAAGCTTCCCTTGTGGTGCTTTTCCCTCCAAACCCTGAACCCTAGGGATTTGAGTACCTCCCAAGTTATACAAATCAACACTCCCTCTTAGTGTTGGAGGTACTTCCAATACTAGGAAGTCTCTCCTCATCATCATCACTGCTCGCAACACTTTCCCAACTCTTGGTGCTCACAATCGCAGCAATCCCTGTATGGTGAACTACGCCCTTCTTGGAAGTGTCGTTGTGAAGAAAACTAACATACTAATAATAAAACACTCAATCATAAAACAAATATCAGAAATATAGAAAAATCAGACATGGAGGAAAATGCATGAGAGACTTTCCTGTAGTCTCTCATTCTCATGAATTTCATTATTAAAATAATGTTTATGATACATATAAATACATGAGGAAGTTTGTCTCAAGATAGTGTGTCTATCTTGAACAAATTTGGTTGAGAAAATATCTCAATAACACACTAATCTAGGAGAACTAGTTAGAGAGAATCTCTCATCTTAACTAAACTCCCTAGTTTGAGGAACTAACTCCTAATTCTCAAGATTTGATTTATTTAATTACAATTTTGGATTTGTAATCGTTTTATTATGAGAGTGAGGCTAATATTCCCCCCCCTCAATGATAAATCCAAAATAAGAATAAGGAACCCTCTTCCAAGTTCTCAAGTTGATCCTCAAAAAACATTTGCCTAAAAAACTGCCAAAGCTAGATGCTAAAGAAACTGCAATATGAAGAGACCATGAGTCAACTACATGTCTAATTCATCTCTGAATATCGCTTGACAACTCCATCACGTGCCAAGCTGCAAAAGGATCCATCTGTCCTTTGCTTTCAATCAGCATCCATTGTCCACTGACAAAATATAGAGAACGCCCACTGGCTGAGGACGTTGAAAAACAACTCACTGTTGCTTTTGTTGTGTTTGAAAAACTGCTCGCTACTAACTTTGTTGTCGATCGCCCACTGGCGAATTTTTTTGATGCTCACTCACTGATGAAAATTCCCATTGGCTGCTTCGCTGATGTTGTCAAGACTTTCATTCTGACAACCACTGTCAATTTCATTGACATTTCCCCCCCTTTGTCAGCTGAAAGGAGAGACAATATGCTTCAAATTATTTCGGAACTCCCCCCCTTTAGGTGTAGGAGTGTTTCACTGGTGTACTCCCCCATTCAACTGCACGAGAGTACCATCTTCATTTTTATTGTTGGCTGCAATATGTGTGAGTGAATTTCAATTGTAAAACTTATACAATCTTCTGACCATGGATGATCATTCCCAGGGATCAATCTGTGAATAATTGATCTTCAATCTGCTTGATTGTTGTTGTTTGCTGCATTGTGCTCATGAATGATTTGACTTGCCACTGTTATGTAAAAAATTAGTTAAAGTAGGTTATTATTTAATTTTCAGTTAAATTAGATGAAAGGGCACGATCATAAGATCATGCCCTTTCCCCAAAGGGTGTCCATGGCAGTATATAAGCCACGCATCCGCAATTGTAAGAATCATCATTTGTAATCTCATCTTTTTAATAAACTATTTATACATATATTGTTGTTGTCCAAGAAGTTCCTGCTTCATCTGGTATCAGAGCAGTTAGGTTCTTAGGCAGTTCGCTCAGTCCAGCTGCATCTCGTTGTCCACTACAATTAACTGAATAAACGTGCGTTCCCCAGCGGCAGTGGAAAAAAAAAATATATATATATATATATATATATATATAACAGAGTCGGATTCGTAGCAATCTTTTTTTCTAGACGTAGGCGACCTGTGCGTGGGGGCATCGGGTCACCAAGGATCCGCTGTCTACTTCCATCTGCGTGAGTAAGTTAACATACAAAACAACAAGGAAGTCTGCGAGTTAACAACTACCACCATGGGAAAACTCTGCAATCGTTGTTTGTTGGTAAACAAGAATCTCGTGGCCACAATCGGACAGGAAGGGCCACGGTATTTCTGTGCAGATACGGGTCACGATAGAAGCAACGGATGGTGACCTTTGGGTGTACGTGACTCTCCATAAAACGTACATATACAAGTTATATAATATATACTATAATTTAATTATAAGTTATATAATATATACTATAATTTAATTATAAGTTATAGAATATATAACTTTAATTTAGTTATAAGTTATATATAAATATATAAAAGTTAATTTAATTAATTAAAATTATTTTAATTAATTAAAAAGTATATATATAAAAGTTAATTTAATTAATTATATTTATTTTAATTAATTAAAAGTTATATATATATATATATATATATATATATATATATATATATATATATATTTAATTAATTAAATTTATTTTAATTAATTAAAATTTATATGTATAAAATTTATTTTAGCTAATTAAAAAAAAAAAAAAAAGAGGGAGGAAAAATATTTTAGCTGGCAAATAAATACACGCCCCCGCAAACCCGCTCAATGTCGACAATGACAATGGCGGATTTCCAAAAAAAATTGTTGGATGCAGAGCATAAGATAAATAGCAACCACGATGAGGTCAATAAAAGATTAAATGAATTCCAGATCAAGCTTGGGGAGCAAGCTGATGAAATCAAAAATCTTCACGATACGACAAATCGAATAGAAATAAAGATGGAAAATTACCATGTTCAAACAGAAGCGGGCATCAGAGAAGTCTTAACAATGCTGAAAATTCTGTGTAAAAGGTCAAATTGTACACCCGAACAACTACTAAAAGAAGGTGAAGAGAATCAAGAACACATCTCGTCAAATTCAACAAAGTCAACAGACTCTCATGAAAAAGTTGAATCCCCAAAAAAATCAGCGACACCCCACCAAGAAGCGAGTAACACAACCTTTACAAACAAGCAACTCTGGGATAACTTTACTAATCAACACCCTCTTTTTGCTCAACCATTAGCCACATACCAGAGGAGAGCAAAGGTTGAGATGCCTAAATTCGATGGAAACAAAAAAAGCAATGTTGCATGGATAAATAAAGCAGAAGAATACTTTGAGATATATGACATCACTGACGATGACGAAAAGCTCAGACATGCATCCATGAAAATGGAAGGAGAAGCTTATAACTGGTATATGTGGTGGAAAAAAACAACACACGTCATTAGTTGGAGAAAATTTAAAGATGCATTCTTCAAAAGATTCCAAGGTGTAAAGGAAGAAGAGTTCTTTTCAAAACTCATCAAATTACGACAAAAAGGAAGTGTGGATGAATACACTCAAGATGGGAGACCTTAGTAACACGAGTACCTGGGTTATCAGAATCTCGTCTAATTCAATCATACATCTCGGGACTCAAAACCCATGTACAAGCAGAACTTGAGATGCATGATATTACATCTATAGAAGTAGCAAGACGAAAAGCAAAAACGGCCGAAAAGAAATCCGAACCAATATTTTGGTCAAAAGCGGGAAAAACTTATGCAAGACGAAGGATACCCCAGTGTGTGGACTCAAATAATACAAGATATGTTCCACCACATCGTCGTGAAGATGAAAAATATAATGTGGAAATGCAAAGGATAAAAGAGGGTAAATGTAAGCGCTGTGGTGAGAAATGGGACCCCAAACATAGATGTGCTAAAGGAAAAGAACCAAAAAACCTATATAATTGTGAAGCAACCAATGATTCAAACAGTGAAGATTATGACATAGAAGACACAGAAAACGCTCCAGAATTAGATGACGGAAGTATTCCGCAAGTGTCATTATCAGCTATGACAGGTATATCACAACCTCAAACTTTAAAGTTAAAATGACACATAAAGAAGAACAACGTAGTGGTTCTCATCGACTCTGGAAGCACACACAATTTTTTAGATGCAACCGTGGCAAAGAGACTCAATATCTTTTCATTTCCCTTACCAAACATGAAAGTGATGGTAGCTAATGGTAAGAAGATTGAAAAGGTAAGGAAATGCCATAAGGTCAATTTGCAGATTCAAGACTTTAATCTAGAGTCTCCATTCTTCACAGTACCGTTAGGAGGAGTAGATGTAGTCTTAGGTATCCAATGGTTACGAACTTTAGGTACTTATGCCGCCAACCATCAAGTACAATTTATAAAATTCAAATGGGGAGGTCAGAAGTACAAACTACACGGATCCCAAGCACCAGAAAATCAAGTTGTATCATCATCTCAGATGATGAAGCTGAGTCGAAGAAGAGCACCTGCTTATGCAATACAATGTCACCAATTAGAAATGTTATCTGCAAATATGACTAGAGAAGAGTCACCAGGGATACAAGATTTGATTTGGAAGCATGAAAAAGTAATTCAAGACCTACCTATGAAGAGGCCTCCTAATAGGGAAATTGAGCATACAATAAAAGTCAAGGCAGGGTCAGACCCTGTCAACATCAAGCCATACCAATATCCACATCACCAAAAAACGGAACTTGAGAGATTAATCCAAGACCTTTTAGAGTGTGTGACCTTGATCATCTTGGAATATCTGATCAAGTGGAAGGACTTACCTGAAGAAGACGCCTTCTGGGAGAATGAATCATTCTTCAACAACATCCGTCGTTACTTATGCTTTGAGGACAAAGCATTCTTTCGAGAGGAAGGCAATGTTATGTAAAAAAATAGTTAGATTAGGTTATTATTTAATTTTCAGTTAAATTAGATGAAAGGGCACAATCATAAGATCATGCCCTTTCCCCAAAGGGTGTCCATGGCGGTATATAAGCCAGGCATCCGCAATTGTAAGAATCATCATCTGTAATTTCATCTTTTTAATAAACTATTTATACATATATTGTTGTTGTCCAAGAAGTTCCTGCTTCAGCCACAATGGTGACAAGGATGGAGATAAAAACACTAATCTTCCAAATGACTGGTTCTTTGACAATGAAGGCAGTTTGGTTTCACTGCAACTTCAGTTTGCGCACATGTCTGTTTGTTTGCAACTTTCTCATGGCTTGTTGATGTTATTTGATTAAGAAACCCTGCACTGATGAACTTAATTGGCTTAGAATAATCGAGGATATGACAGTTGTTTTCATCTTTGTCATATCGTAATCCTCGTCGATTTTTGTTACTTTGAAGTTCTTCCCATGGCTTGATGATTGGTTTGGAAGAAAGTTGAACTAGATCAAGGACCACTTCGACACTTGAAGTTGTTTGGATCAGTGACTTGGAATCAACATCTTTATCTTCATCAATACGGATGAAAGACTTGGAAACATCACTCTTCTAATGCAACTCATCTCTTTGAAGTTGCGACTCCAGTTGAAGAAACTCAATCATTTCATGTGCATGTTGAAGATGCACTTGAATATTAGCAAGAGTTGTTTTGTTGATGTTCACCATGTCTTTAGTAGTTGAGAGGATCAAATTGTTAAGAATATTTAACAACTGAATGCTTTTCACCATGTGAACTTGTTGGAACTCACGCTCACTTGCTTTTAATACTCGCTGGATTTGCAGAACTCGCTCGCTTGATGTTTGATTGATTGTTGCACGCTCGCTTGAACTTGTTTTAACAATTGATTGTTTGAACTCACACTTGCTTACTTTCACGCTCGCTTGATGATTTGTTTGAATCAGTTTTAGGCTCGCTTGATGTCGTGAGATTTGCACTTGCTTGAACTTTTACTCTTGATTGATCAAAAGAAGGGTGTCGAATACTATCGAAAATGCACCCAAGAGAAATGTTTACAATGATTTGAATGACTCAGTTAAATAACAAAGGATTCACTAGGTTTAATTGATTCCCTATCAATTCAAAGCGTGGGTGTCAGTTTCAACCGAGAATGCACCCTTACAATTCAACTTAATTTGACTTTGATTACAATCCAACTTACAAATTATGATTTGCAAGTTACAGTTTTGTATTGAGCTTATTAAAAAAAATGGTGCAAGTGAAATTTCCAAAAAAATGTTGTTGAATGGCTGTAAAAATTATTGATGTAGATGACAGCTTGATTGGATGTTGATGTAGAAATGTCTTTGACAACTAATACCACATGAAGAAAACTAAAATACTAATAATAAAACACTCAATCATAAAATAAATATCAGAAATATAGAAAAATCAGACATGGTGGAAAAGGCATGAGAGACTTTCTTGTAGTCTCTCATTCTCATGAATTTCATTATTAAAATAATGTTTATGATACATATAAATACATGAGGAAGTTTGTCTCAAGATAGTTCATCTATCTTGAACAAACTTGGTTTAGAAAATATCTCAACAACACACTAATCTAGGAGAACTAGTTGGAGAGAATCTCTCATCCTAACTAAACTCCCTAGTTTGAGGAACTAACTCCTAATTCTCAAGATTTAATTTATTTGATTTATTTAATTATAATTTTGGATTTATAATTGTTTTATTATGAGAGTGAGGCTAACACGTTGTCACTGCTAGAAGCACCTTGCTTCTTCTTCTTAACTAGTAACATTTTCCACACTCTCCGTGATTTATTCTTGGCAATTTTAGGAGCACCCTTTCTCCCCATTGACCACACGCTCTTCTTGGACTGCAAAGTATCCCTCTAAATATGTAAGCTCCCACTCAAACCAGACTCCTTCTGAGTCTCTAGAACCTGGACCTTCTCGGGAAGGTGTACCTTCTTCTCGAGAACCTGTACCTACTCCTTTGAAGCCTGCACCTGCACCTGCACCTACTCCTTCTTCTCTAGAACTTGTACCTTCTCTACCTGCTTCTTTCCATGATCCACAGGCTTGCCCGTTAACCTGTAGATACTATGCTTTCTAAATATGAGTATAATCCCATCAAAATTAGAGCCTCTAGGCCTGAGTCTTGCCTTCCCATCTTGGAACAAGACCTCAAACCCTTTCCTCTCGATAATCGAGACAGAAATCATGCTATATCTGAGTCCTGGTATAAATTGTACATCCAAGACCCGCATCATACATCCTGTATCCATCTTGAATGGCACAACACTTGATCCTCGAATCTCCAACTAACTCTTGTCGCCCAACACCATGTGCTACTTCGAGTCCCATTCAACTAGAGTTTCAAAAACTTCCTGTGACCTTATCATATGCTTCGTCACACCACTGTCCACGTACCATCCATCCTCATTAACAATACCCTGTGAGAAATGAGAAATCATAGCAAAGTCCTCCTCTTCTAATCTCCTGGAGAGATCATCTATCTCTGCTGAAGTGGAAACACCAGTGGCCTGCTTTCCTTTCTTATTCTCATCATTTCCCTTCTTCTTCATCGCGCTTCTCGACGAAAAATGACCCATCTTGCCACAATTGAAACACTTGACTTTACTCAAGTCCTTCTTTTTCTTACCCTTCATTCACGATGCAAGTGTCATGTCATCATTTGAAGCCTTCTTCTTTGGATGAATATCCTCGTCTCATAACCCTTCCTGAATGAATTCATCCCACAACCTATCCCAGTTTGGTAGCTTCTCCTTGGAAACGATCCATTTAATCAAGGGTTTCCAATCTTCGGTGAACCCTTTCAAGACAATCCTTACCATATCTCCATCTGAGGTAGACACATTGATGGCAGTAAGCTCATCTTTGACCTTAGACAATCTCGTCAGATACGAGGTCATGCTTTCACCCTTTATCGTCTTGGTGGAATTCAACTTATCCTTTAATACCAATACCTGGTTCTCGTTCTTATTATGGAACAAATTCTAAAGAGCCATCCACATCTCATGTGCATTGTTCTTCTCGGACAAATGAGGTATTAGGGCATCCTTCACACCATATAGGATGATCAATCTCGTCCTCGCATCCAAATCTTCATATATTTCTAACTCCTTAGGGTCGGTTGAATTCTTGATCTCTTTCTCAGCAAAATCCCAAAGCCTATTGACTTGTAATACCAACTTGACCCTTTCTTTCCAAGGACTATAGTTGGACAACGCTTCCAACCTCTCCTCATATCGAATACTTTCCTACAAATTCGACATTGTAGTGAACCCTTCACTCACAATGTGACCAACTCCCTCTCACATTGTACTTCGATGTGTACAACTCTAGTTTACCTACTTCCAAAGTAGCTCAGACACGCTCTGATACCATGTTGAATTTCCACGACCTTGGGTCTAGGTTAGAGTCTTAGAATCACTGATGCTACCAAACCAAGAATCTCAACCATAAACTAATTTTCACAGTGGAAATATAAAGCAGGAAATCACATATGCTCAAATATACATGGTTTTTTAACAAAATTGTACAATATGTACAATCCAAATCTTCATTATATTAAACCAAATCTGAATAATACAACAGTCTATGGTATACAAGATACAATGACAAACTTTGTTGCGCAACTTCGATGTCGTATCTTGTCTTGCTTGTCCTTTGCTCCTAACTGCTCACTAGTAGTGCCTTAGTCCATCAAGGCCACTACACATCGAGACTCCAAGAGGTTTGCCACCTAACAATGTTTCATGTCACTTCAGCTACATGTACATGGGCTCATAAATATTCTCTTTGGGTAGGCCTAGTTCCCGAGCTCCAATCTGCCTTCTAGTAGCCTCTTTCGTCCATCAAAGAGCTACTCATAAGGCTACAAACTTCATCCAATCTTGCACCAAACAACGTCCTTCTTGTATTTTCCTCTAGGGCTACTTTGGGTAGCCAACACGTTTCCCTCCAATCAGATCAATGGTGCCAAATCACGTCACTGTTAGTTCTTCTCCTAGGAAGACACTTCACCTCAGTGGAATGTCCTCCACATGGCACCAATAGGCTGCAACAACAACGATCCAATCTAGTCAAAACTTTGACCAAATACACCTCCCAAAATATTGTTGTCCTCTTGTTACTCTAGCTATCACTGCATCACTAGTTACGACATCAACTTTTAGCCCTTATCCCCCACACAGTCAATAACACAAGCCTATTAAGGCTACGGACTTCCAAGGTAAGGCTCTCCACACCTATGTTGCCCCAAATCTAGGCTTGACACTTCGACGCAACCCTTAGAGATAGCCTAGTTGCTGGCTATGGCCTGCGGCCTTGCACAACAACTATTGTAGGCTTACGACCTCCCTCAAATCCTGCCCAAACAATTCTGCTTTTCTCCACAACCCTGCACCCTTCACTTCCCAGCATCCATTATGGGAGTTTTGAGGTATAAAATGAGTCTCCTAAGGAAATTACAAAATAATAGTGGAAATAATAAAATAAGATTAGATTATGTCATCAAATTTTAGAGGGAAAAAAAAAAAAAAAAAAAAAATTCAACTTGTATTTTCAACTTATCCCCTTATGGGTTTACTCAAATTTCAAGCAACAACACTCATTAGATGCTAAATTTGATTCCTCATCCAATGAGTACCCATGTTGTATACTTTCAATGGACTGAGCTACATGAAAAATGAGAAATACATTAAAAAACGTGATTGCAATCACGTTTTTTCATGTATTTCTCATTTTTCGTGTAGTGGGGTCTTTCAAAAGTATGCAGCATGGGTACTCATTGGATGAAGAATTAAATTTTGCATCCAATGAGTACTCTTTCTTGAAATTTGAGTAAAACCTTAGGGGGATAAGTTGAAAATACGAGTTGAAAAATTAGCTTTATTATTTTATTATTTTTTGATCTTTTTACTTTTTTACTCCAAAAATGATGAATCATCCCCCATGGTTGACATCATCATCTTGAATCCTTTTGGTTCTTATAAAGTTTATTTTGGTTGTACATTTTTCTTAGGAGGCCCATTTTAGACCTCAAAATTTCCATAATGCACGGTTAAACATGCATTCAAATAGCCCTTTACACACTTCGTAGTCACCTTGATATTTTTAGGTATGTTTTATGCTAGAGCAATTTATTTAAATTTTCACAGTTAGCAATCAAATCATCATTAAAGTAAACTACAGATAGAACATAAATATAAATCGTAGAAGACAAGCCAAGACAAGAGGACACAAGATGTGGCACTAGCCAGGGACAAACCCCACAATGTGGGGAAACCCTTGATCAATTCTTCTTTTATGTTCTTCAAAGTTCAGTAGAGAAAGAGAGAGATAGTACATTTACAACAGAAGTCAACGCTTTGACTTATCTAGATCTGGCATAGATCATTTCGTATAATGATGAGATCAGTTGAAGACATTTTGCTTCAACTGATTCTCCAAGGTGACGGCTTCACCTATCGTAGTTCTAGTCCACTTGTTGTACCACTGCATACTGCACCATGCTGCACTAATCATGATTATCATCATGCTGCCCATGACCATGATCCAGTTCATCATCATGTTGCCCTTTATGTCCATGATCTCATGCTGCCCTTTATGTCCATGATCTAATTCATCATCAAGCTGCCCATGCTTATGATTACATTCTTCATGATGTTGTCCGTGTTCCGTGTATCATTGTGTTGCCCATGCACATGATTTCATTCTTCATGATGCTCATGATCTCATACATCATGCTGCCCATATACATTGCTCACAGCTGCGTCCTTATGACTGCACCTAATACGTCCTTTTTGCCTGCATAGATATTTATTGCCATAGCCTGCATATATATATACCTTGCCATTGCCTGTGTGTATATATGTTGTACTGCAGATTTGCCTGCGTATATGAGCCTCCATTTACCAGCGTATATGTGTTTCATTTTCCAATGTATATATGTTTCATTTTCTAGCGTATATTTGTTGCGGATTTACCAGCGTATATGTTGCTCATTTGCTGCGGATAGGTCAGCGTATATGAGTCTTCATACACAGCATATCACTGTCCATTGACCAACATATACATACATAACGTATCACTGTCCATTGACTAGCATATACATACACAACGTATCACTGTCCATTGACCAGCATATACATACACAGCGTATCATTGTCCATTGACCAACATATACATACACAGTGTATAACTCATACACAGTGTATAACTCATACACAGCGTATCACCCCAGGGTATATATGACACGTATCTCTTCATGAACTGCGTATAAGTGGTGTGTGTAACCACGCTACCAGATCCACTATATATTAGGGCTTGCATGTATATATGTCTTCTGGACAACGTATATCATGACTGGTTTTATGTGTATATATGTCTCCACATATCTCTTCATGAACTACAGCTAGGTCTTCCAAGAACAGCGTATTACATTTCTTCATTGATGTGCGTATTTCCATACCTGACTGTGTTTCCCATATAGACTGCGGGTTCCATATATGACTGCGTTTCCTAACTGTGACTCCATATATGACTGCGGCTCTTCATAGCTGCATTGCTTTTGACTGTATAAATGTCACGTATAACCAGCATATGAACGTAACCATGAACACCATATAAGTGTGTCTCCATTATCTGCATGTAAGAATCTCCAGGACCTGTGCATCAATGACCAGCGTATAAGGTTTCCTGGACAGCGTATTGAGGCCTCTCTTTGACAACAAATTAGGGCATCCATTGACTGTAATTTAGGGCTCTGTTTACTACATTTCTTCTCCAAGTCTTGTAGGCCAGCGTATTACTCTTGGTGTCTCTCTCCTACTCCAAAAACCCAAGACGTGGAGAGGAGGAGATCACCTCAATAATATCTATTTCAAATGACATCAAATCCTCTTCTATTTATACCAAAAACGTATAGGTTGAATAGACATGACGTTTGGGCTTCTTGAGCCTACATAAGTTGTTGGTCAACTTGATAATAATTCCATAATCAAAATAAATCCATATCTCCATAAATACTTATCGGAATCGGATGATCTTTAGATCAATCCTACACCTCTTGACTAGAGGGATCCAATAAAAATATCAGTTGCCATAAATAAGCTGACCCACATGGAGTTTGGCCCTAGTTTCCAATTTTAACACTCCCTCTCAACTAGGGAAAACTCCATCTGCTGATCCATATGTCCAACTGTACTATCTCTTCCATCAGTGCCCTGCACTACCCTGCTCAGCTCTGCCCAGCTCTGCTCAGCTTTACTAGCTCTGCTCTACTCAGTTTTGCTCAGCTCTACTGGCTCTGCTCTGCTCTGTTGGTTCTGCTCTACTATGCACAACTTAGCTCTATTGAACCATGAAGAAGAAGAATTGATCGAGAATGTCTCATATCTTTCTCCACTGACACGAAGTTAGTCTCAGAGTGCATACCACTGGTCCCAGACCAGTCTCAGCTGACCCAAAGTCAGCGTCATAGTGGGTACCACTCCTACTACTGGTCCCAAACCAGTATCATTAGTCTCAGAGAGTGTACCACTGGTCCCAGACCAGTCTCAACCGACCCGAAGTCAGCATCATAGCATGTACCACTCTCACTGGTCCCAGACCAGTCTTCCACTCACCCTAAGTCAGTCTTAGAGTATGTACCACTGGTCCCAGACCAATCTCAACCGACCCGAAGTCAACGTCAGAGCATGTACCACTCTCACTGGTCCCAAACCAATCTTCCATTGACCCTAAGTCAGTCTCAGAGTATATACCACTGGTCCCAGACCAGTCCTCAACAGACCCGAAGTAAATGTCATAGGGGCACAACTCCTACCACTGGTCCCAAACCAGTACCATTGATCCCAGATCAATGAAGGTCATCCTAGCATAGGGAATACGGTAGATACAGTGATGCATCCATTGGTACTACTATGGTCCCTATCCTCATTTCCCTACTCATTGATCAGATGAGAGGTACTTCCCATAAGTCCCAAACTGCATGGGTAGGATGCCTTGACAGGAGAACTAATCAATCCTGTCCTCGTAGGAGAACTAATCATCCAATCTTCATGGATAACACATCATCCAGACCTCACAAGAGAACTAATCATCCAGCTACACAAGAGAGTGAATCATCCTATTCCACAAGAGAGCAAATCATCTTGTTCCGCAAGAGAGCAAATCATCTTGTCCACAAGAGAGCGAATCATCCTGTCCACAGGAGAGCGAATCATCCTGTCCCACAAGAGAGCGAATCATCTTGTCCCACAAGAGAGCGAATCATCTTGTCCACAGTGCGCGCCACCAGGAGAGGGCAAGTCACCCTGTGGTCGTATGTTGCTCCAGTAAGAATCGCAAGCCCCCAGAGCTCCCAGAGCTCAATGTATGCAAGATTCAGGACCCTTTTACAAGGGTCTCTTGACGACTCCAAGTCGTTCGTGAAAATCACAAATTTGATCTTCCCTGGGACTCTGACAAAGTGTAGCGACCTATACATCATCTCAATGTGATGGAGCCTCCTTGCTCATCGACTTACCATATCCCAGATAAGGTAGTATCTGATGTCTATCTGCTAGAGAAATCGTCGAATACGAGATTCCTCAATAATCGAATCCCGCCTCTAGTTGTCACAGAGAATCACAGTGGTATCCATCATGTGTACTCACTCAAGAGTTTCCACAACCAGGCAACTTCATACAAGGTCATACTCGTAGTTATGTATCCGGTCTAAGCGGTACTTATAACAACTGACTTCTGCTTCTTGCTCATCCATGATATCGAAGCATAATATAAAGAGAACCAGCACTGAAAAGTGCTCTAGTGATCCTCCACACTGCCTGCCTAGTCAGCATTCGAATAATCATGCAGTTTTCATATTTCCGGCAGTGTATCTCAATCCATGAGAGATTGTGCCCCGAAGATATCTCAGAAGATTCTTGGCACCAGTCCAGTGAGGCTCAACCAAATATGATCTCACCATGCTAACTGCAAAACATATGTCTGGAATCCAACTCCCTCTTACTTCTTCAAATGAGAGGGTTTGCACCTGTCAGAAATAGTCCGTCCGCATAAGGTGTCGGTATGAGAGGTCTATCATCCACAACCTTCAGATAATGGTTTGGATTGGTTTCACTCCTAGTGAATCTCAGCTTCATCAAATAGTTATCAATCCTCCCATACTACGCCCAGGGTGTTTTGCTTCAAGCCATATAGGGCTTTCTTCCACCTGTATACATGAGATTCCCATTCATGAATCTCAAACTACACGGGTTGTTCCAAACCTGTGGACCTATGGCATGAGGGGAATGGTCCCCTTATAATATTTTCCTTCGGTACATCTTAAACATGTAACTTCATGCTCTTTTTGAATTCAGGCATCCTTGTCACCATCTGACTCATAGACCTCCGGTGCTCTGTATCAATGGACATGGTCCCCTAGTGGACTTCTTGCAACTTGATACAACCCTGAACTCAAAAACATCTTTGAAAAATATACTTTCAAACATGTACCTTTCCATAGATGAGTTCCATCATGAAACCTTTGGCTTCCAATTCCGAGATGGACACCAGGTTCTTCTTGTGATCAGGTACATAAAAGAGATTTTGGGGTTCCTTGCTTACTTTGAAGAGTCAGTCGTGTCCTTGATGACTTGCATCTCTGCCATTTGGACACTCCTTCGCATAAGGGCCGAACTTATAACCAAGACATATGCCTTTCCTTCCACCCTTAGATCTGAAATTCCCAATGAAGTGATCTTTAGGTAGG
This sequence comes from Pinus tabuliformis, assembly GCA_031772625.1. NCBI lineage: Eukaryota > Viridiplantae > Streptophyta > Pinopsida > Pinales > Pinaceae > Pinus > Pinus tabuliformis. The sequence continues at coordinate 1,527,099,358 of CM062820.1, read as the reverse complement.
CCATCAGAAATCCCGCTGCGCCATTCTGATAATATTCTCTTCTTCCACTTCACCCTTAGTGAATGAGAAGAGTGATAATGATCCCATGGATCCTTTTGTTCTGTCCCAACTGTCTTTGGTGACTGCTCTTTCACTTTTGCTTGGGCATTGTCTTCACCTCACCTCTGATACCATGATATTTTTAGGTATGTTTTATGCTAGAGCAATTTATTTAAATTTTCACATTTAGCAATCACATCAGCATTAAAGTAAACTGCAGATAGAACATAAATATAAATTGTAGAAGACAAGCCAAGACAAGAGGACACAAGATGTGGCGCCAGCCAGGGACAAACCCCACAATGTGGGGAAACCCTTGATCAATTCTTCTTTTATGTTCTTCAAAGTTTAGTAGAGAAAGAAAGAGAGAGATAGTACATTTACAACAGAAGTCAACACTTTGACTTATCTAGATCTAGCATAGCTCATTTCGTATAACAATGAGATTAGTTGAAGACATTCTACTTTAACTGATTCTCCAAGGTGACGGCTTCACCTATCGTAGTGTTGCATCTGGTCCACTTGCTGCACCACTGCATACTGCACCATGCTGCACTAATCATGATTATCATCATGCTTCCCATGACCATGATCTAGTTTATCATCATGTTGCCCTTTATTTCCATGATCTCATGTTGCCCTTTATGTCCATGATCTCATTCATCATTAAGCTGCCCATGCTTATGATTACATTTTTCATGATGTTGTCCATGCTCCATGTATCATTGCGCTGCCCATGCACATGATTTCATTCTTCATGATGCTCATGATCTCATACATCATGCTATCCATATACATTGCTCACAGCTGCGTCCTTATGACTGCACCTAATACGTCATTTTTTCCTGCATAGATATTTATTTCCATAGCCTGCGTATATATATACCTTGCCATTGCCTGTGTGTATATATGTTGTACTGCAGATTTGCCTGCGTATATGAGCCTCCATTTACCAACATATATGTGTTTCATTTTCCAACGTATATATGTTTCATTTTCCAGCATATATTTGTTGCGGATTTACCAACGTATATGTTGCTCATTTGTTGCGGATACGTCAACGTATATGAGTCTTCATACATAGCGTACCACAGTCCATTGACCAGCATATACATACACAACGTATCACTGTCCATTGACCAGCATATACATACACAGCGTATCACTTTCCATTGACCAGCATATACATACACAGCGTATCACTTTCCATTGACCAGCATATACATACATAGTGTATAACTCATACACAACATATCACCCCAATGTATATATGAACTCACATATCTCTTCATGAACTGCGTATAAGTGGTGTGTGTAACTACGTTACCAGATCCACTATGGATTAGGGCCTACGTGTATATATGTCTTCTGGATAACGTATATCATGACTGCATATATATGTCTCCACGTATCTCTTCATGAACTGTGGCTAGGTCCTCCAAGAACAGCGTATTACATTTCTTCATTGTTGTGCGTATTTCCATACCTGACTGTGTTTTCCGTATAGACTGTGGGTTCTATATATGATTGGGTTTCCTAATTACGGCTCCATATATGACTGCGTCTCTTCATAGCTGCATTGCTTTTTACTATATAAACATCACGTATAACCAGCATATGAACGTAACCATGAACACCATATAAGTGTGTCTCCATTATTTGCGTGTAAGAATCCCCAGGACCTGTGCATCAATGACCAGCGTATAAGGTTTCTTGGACAGCGTATTGAGGCCTCTCTTTGACAGCAAATTAGGGCATCCATTGACTGTAATTTAGGGCTCTGTTTACTACATTTCTTCTCCAAGTCTTGTAGGCCAGCATATTACTCTTGGTGTCTCTCTCCTACTCCAAAAACCCAAGACATGGAGAGGAGGAGATCACCTCAAGAATATCTATTTCAAATAACACTAAATCCTCTTCTAGTTATACCAAAAACGTATAGGTTGAATAGACATGACGTTTGGGCTTCTTGAGCCTACATAAGTTGCTGGTTGGCTTGATAATAATTCCATAATCAAAATAAATCCATATCTCCATAAATACTTATCAGAATCAGATGATCTTTAGATCAATCCTACACCTCTCGACGAGAGGGATCCAATAAAAATATCAGTTGCCATAAATAAGCTGACCCAAATGGATTTTGGCCCTAGTTGCCAATTTTAACACACCTACAACAAACTGCCTTCACACAAAAGTAACCCCGTTGTCCCTCAACCTCTTTCATGTTGTCTCTAACCTCCTCCTATTTCATAGCACACTTGGAGATGTAATGCCACACTTGGATGCTCTAAAACACAAGCTTTCGCCCTCTATTTATAGCCTAAATGAGGGGCTCCAACGAACCTTGAAGAGACACATCTATTGGAATTGTTTACACCAAGCCTACGTGACTTGACAACCAATAATTACATTTCCAAATTCAAAAATTCATTTCTCTCTAATGGCAATTCAGAATCGGATGATTCTCAATGCATTAGAATTGCCTCGTCGAGCACTATCATCCTCATCCATCACATGTCGCAAATCCATCATGGTTTGGCCCAAACATCGATGGGTGCAAAACCCCACACTTGGGTTCCAAGCCCACAAGGTGCCCTTGTGGTGTTTTTCCCTCCAAACCCTGAATCCGAGGGCTTGGAGTACTTCCCAAGCTACACAAATCAACATTAATTAGATTATTAACCTATTTTTTAATATTTCCTAAGTCTAAACTTAGGAAAATTGATTAATTAATCATAATTAATTAAGTCAAGTTGAGAATAGTCTAGAAACTCACACAAATCGACTTCAAGATGATCATATAACTTAATTAAGATTTAATCTTGGTCGTTGGAGTCCCAACAAAGGATTATAAGAAGTCGATGGGCACTTGGAGAACACACTTGAGTAGCAATTCCTTGTGCAGATTGAGCTAACACTAGTAGAGTTCGAGCTAGATAGGGGCGTAGTGTTAGTGAGGGGAAGGGACAATGATCTAGAGGAAGTTTTCCAATTCCGGAGAGGCAGCAGCAAGTGATAGAAGTGATCCATGCAGAAGTAGCACAAGGACTACGCAGTAGCTGAAGTAGAGTAGTTCAACTTAGCTGGGGCGAAAGTTGATTCATTTTCCAAAAGCTGGGAAAGTATTCTAGAGTGACGAAGAGTCACTTCCAGCAGCAGAGACAGGCTAGACGACTTTCTTAGAGGTAGATTTGAGCCACACATGTGAGAGGCAGCTCAAGGACTGCACAAAGAGCCTACGGTGGGGTTTGGACAACAAGTTTTTCTAGAGAATCCAACGCTGAGATTGCCTGTGGAGAGAGAGAATTTCTTTTCTCTAATTATTAGATACTTGTTGTTTGGATTTCCAGTTGGGCACGCATAGATTGTACTCAGATTTTACTATTACACTGGTTTTCCCAAGTTGGGTTTTTTCCGAGGGCATTTGCCCAAAAATAACAGTGTCATTTTTATGTGTGTGTGTGCTAGTATTTTCTTAATTTCCAATGTTATTTATTTCCGCGATTTATTTGTGAAAATCACAATGTTAATTATTTGATATTTGTTGTAGCAGATAAATTGTTAAAATAAATTAACAATTAGGAAAATAATTTTCAACTACTGTGATAGATGGAATTTTCACAATAATTGACAATTTTATATTTTTTAATTATTTTCATGCATTTCAATTGATATCATTGACATTTTATTAACATATTATATATATATATATATATATATATATATATATATATATATAAATATATATATTTATATATAAATATATATATATATATATATATATATATATATATAGATAATTATATTTATATATATAAATAAATAAATAAATATATAAATATACATATTTATATAAATATATAAATATTCATATATATATATATATATTTATATATATATATATATATTTATTTATATATATATATATATATATATTTATATATATATATATATTATATATATATATATATTTATATTTTTATATATATATTTATATAAATATATATATTTATATAAATATTATATATTTATAATAATATATATAATTATATATATGAGAGGTCTATTATATATATAATTATATATATATATATATATATATTATAGTTTTTTTTAATATATAATATATATATTATGATGATGATGACGATGATGATGATGGTTAACGTCCGCTGAGACCAAATAATGATCTATCGGACCTAAAAAGACAAATTATTTATTTTGATTTAAGATTTTATTCCTATGCTCAAAAAGCTTGGAGAGAAGCCTCCCGAGTTCACTATAATTTTGGCATTGTAAAAGGCTAGGAAGGTCAGTATTGTAACAAAGGTTGTGAAATTGAGATCTAATGTGGTTGTATGCAGGGCACTCTAAGAGGAAGTGGTTTTCATCCTCGATGCTCCTATTCTCACAAATATGGCAGATCCTTTCCATCCATGGCGTTTTAGGAACTACCCAGCGGCCAGTTTCACTATGGAGCTCATGAGAATTCGTTCTAATCTTTGCTATATTAATTTTCTTTTTTGAGCTAGTTAGAATAGAGAGATACTTTTGATCTTCAAGGGTGGGATTGATGACCTTCTTATAATAACTTAATTTTCTTTTAGACGATAAATCTTTCTCACACCACAATTTTTCTTTGAACTTAGAAGTAACAATATCTTTAATGTTATTTATGTTTTGCAAAGCATCATTCTCATTGATCTCCCAATAGTTTAACCAAGCCCTTGTGTCCTTATGCCATCCTCGGTTAAGCCTTAGGTGATTCTGGCTGGAATTTAAAGCTAGCTTAGGAAGTCTATGATTGTCTATGTTATTGAGCTTGTGCTTGTACATCAGAAACCTGAGCATAGCTAGGCTCTCAATAGAAGAAAGACCTGCTTCTATAAGGAGAATAGGATAGGGTGTATTACTTTTAATTTTCAGGTTATAAGTTATAAAACGCTTCTGGATTTGCTCAATCTTCCTCCATGATTCTCTGGAGATGCTGCAGCCCCAAACTTCACAGCCATATAAGATAACAGGAGTGACTAAAGTTTCAAAGAGGAACTTCTTTTTATCCCACATTACGAGGTTTGCTGTTTTACAATTATTTTCAAGACCAAAATAAGCTTTCCATCCCCCATTGATCCTTTTCTCAATGCTATGGTTCCAGTTGAGCTTGTGATGGATATCAATTCCTAGGTACTTGTAGGAATACACTTCCTCCAAGTTATTATTGTCATACGTAAAATTAGCGCAAGTGTCCTTCTTAGATTTGATAATCATAACTTTTGTTTTGTCTGTATTAACAGTCATACCCATGGTAGAGCAGAAATCCTTAAGAAGCTTGAGTTGCTTATCAAGATCAGAAGGGCACCTTGCCAGAAGAACAATATCGTCAGCATAGAGAAGAAGGATAATGACTATCCCAGCTAAGATTGTGCCACCACATCCTGCTTCTTCTAAATAACCTTCGAGCTTATCGATGTAAATGCCAAATAGAGTAGGGGAGAGGGGGCAACCTTGTTTAACTCCGATGTTACACTTAATATCTTTTGACCACCCCTCATTGTTCTTTAGCTTGGCAATTACATTCTCGTATAGCCTTATAGCAGCAGCTCTTAACTCAAGAGGAACCTTTAGTTCTTCTAACCTATTCCAAAGGTTATATCTAGGAACCGTATCGAAAGCCTTTCTAAAGTCTACAAAGCAGCAGAATAAATTGGATTTATCATTACGACATTCCTCCGCAATGATCCTTAGCGTAACAAGGTGGTCTGTTGTTGAATGATGCCTTCTGAAACCTACTTGGCCTTTAGCCCGCTTAACTTCACTTTCAAGCCATATGCTTAACTTTTTTTCCAGAATACTACCATATAATTTGGCTAAGAGAGGGCTGATCATAGTTGTTCGATAATTAGAGGGGTTATTTGTATCTCCACTTTTAAAAATAGGGATAATGAGGCTCTCAGTCCAAGGTTTAGGGAACCCTTGCTTAACAGCTTGATTGAAAAGCTTGTGGATGTGGGGGATGAGGACAGGGCCTCCAATTTTTAAGATTTCTGCCTGGTAACATTCAATGTCCTTAGCTTTCCCATTCTCGAGGCGATTAACCCCAAACTTAATGTCTTCTAAAGAGAAGACTTCTTTCGTTGTGAGCAGGGTTTCCAAATTATCCGTGACATTAGGAGATTCATAAAGCTTTTTAAGATAAGAATTCCAATCGTGAAGAGCAATTTTATTATTATCCTTAGTCTTCCTAGTCACAATCTGCCTCCAAAATTTCTTAGGAGCTACCTTAGAGAGGTGTAAGAGATTCTCCTGTCTTTGACGAATGTACTGCCTCTTTTTCCTTTTAATTAGCGCTTTGTATATTCTTATCTTGTCCATTTTAAGAGAATCATCAACAGCTTCCTTAATTGCTCTCATCGCATGTTTACAATCTTTGTCATACCAAAGATTGGTTTTGCTATTTCTTTTATTATTTGAGACGTCAATATATATATATATATATATATATATATATTAATAAGATGTCGGTATGAGAGGTCTATTATATATATATATAATTTTATATATACATATATATATTTATATATATATATATATTTATATATATATAGTAATATATATATTTATATAAATATATATATATTTATATAAATTTATATATATATTTATATTTATATAAAAATATTTATATATATATATTTATATAAATCTATATATATATTTATATTTATATAAATATATATATATATATTTATATTTATATAAATATAAATATATATATTTTTATATAAATATAAATATATATATAGATTTATATAAATATAATATATATATTATATAAATATATATAAATATATATATAGTATATATATATACAATAGTTTTTTTTAATATATAATATATATATTATATATAGTATATATATTATATAATATATATATATATTATAATATATTATATATTAAAAAAAACTATATATATTATATATATATATAAATAATTTTTTTTAATATATAATATATATATTATTCCATTAATCAGAGTTTTTTTTAATATATATAAATAGTTTTTTTTAATATATAATATATATATTATATATATATATATATAATATATACAATAGTTTTTTTTAATATATAATATATATATTATATATACATATAATTATATATATATATATAAATATATATATTATATATACATATTTTATATATATATATATATATATATATATATATATAAATATATATATATATTATATATATATTTATATATATATATATATATATATATATAAATATATATATATATGAACACCCACTTTTAACCAAATGCACGTTTATGGACTACGCCTTCCACAACAATAAACTTAATTCCAATTTACAATTACATAGAATGCATTTAAACTTTTTCGACATTCATAATCATTACAATTGTTCATAACAATCATATAATCAAACCGCATCAATAACACTTGCACATTTGTTATATGGGAGGGGCAACTCCCGAACGAGTTCGCCCAAACAATATATTATAGAACTGTTTCCAATAATACAAGATACAACAAGTGTGTCGGGCTCAACCACGGCCAACACTTCAAATCTGTTTATAAATAATGGGCCACGCCCTTACAACCGTGTACATAAACCTTTGGCGGAGTGTGCTCACCCGAGCCACGAACTCCCCAACTCGGCCTGCGCACTAAACCGTGTCACTCGTGTACTGAACCTTAACCAACCTCGGCCTGCACGTTTAACACTTCACCGCCCGTCCACAAGATAGCTCGGTAAAAGACTGCACACTTATCTCATGCGCATTAACCTGCGTCCTCTTTACCTCTGCGTGTATGTAGAGAGAGCGAGCTCCAATTGCTTGCTTCCAAATGAACCTCAGCGCCAAGTATATATACGCTCTCATGCTCATTCGTTTGAGGGGTGTCAACACTCAAGCCGACCCCCGAAATCATGCGTTGAAGCCCCTTAATAACTTATGGGCAGGTCGGCTCTTGCCTTAAGGCAAGGGCGACCTACGCCCTTATAACTTTCGGACTCCCTTCGCATTATTTCATATGTAGTTTGGAAGTGTTCCTCAAGATCGTCGCAGCCAGCTCGTGAGATTGTCGCACCCGTCCACCATCCTTTGCTGTCCGTTGTGTCCGCCTCACGCCGCGTCGCCACCTTGCTGTCGCACTTCGCTGTTTGCTCGTCCGCTGTCCGTCGTCCGTCGCATGGCGGGTCGCCCTACCCGGGTCGCCCACGAACCATACTTCCGCCCGCTGCAGCCACGTTCTGTCGCCTCGCCGAACTCCGCCTGCGCCCATCACACTTCCGTCTCGTGTGCCATCGCCCGGTCGTCTCGTCCTTCGGCGCGGGTCGCCCATGGGCCGCCCGCCCATTGTGTGCGGTGCGCCCTCGGGTCGCCCATCCACTATACCGCCCGGTTCTCCATTCGTCCACCGAACTTATCTCCATGCGTTCGTCTGTCCGGTCGGGTGACCGCACCCGTGTACCAAGCCTCTGCCTTACCGGGTGACCGCGCCCAACCGCTGTCCGCCAACCGCCCGTCGGGTCACCGTGCACGGGTCGCCCTACCCGTTTCGCCCGCGGGTCATGTCTCTGCCGTGTGAGGTGTGGAGCGCGCCCTACCCAAACTGCCAAGGCGTTACACTCTCCTCCACCTGAAGACATTGTCGTCCCGACAACATTCCATCTTAGTGATCCCTTCTCCAAGACATCTCCATGAGCCAACTGCCCATGTATAACAAGTGTCACACATCCTAGCCACGTGCTAACACTTATCTTCACGGTTCCATGCCCAGGTCCATGGAAACCCCATCTTTCTGCAGCATGTAATGATCACCATACCTGCTCAACCAAGTTTGAGGGCTCACTGTCATGAGCAGCTTAACAATGAGCCCCATCTTCTATGTCATCTAAGAAGATAGGAGAGCCAGGAAGCTCCCTCCCTGGCTTTCATCCACCCATGTGTCGGATTGATACTGCGTCCTCAAGTATTTGTGTACAGCCTCAACCTCTTCGCATGTGCAACCAAGCTTGTTTAACTTGTCCTTTGTTAGTTGGAAGTCATATATGCCCATAGCATATCTGCAAAAATCCACTATCCCTGCAGGGTCTCTACCCTCATAATTCTCATTACTTATTGCTTCCGAAGTAGCGCTCGGGCTTACTTCCTTCACAACTTCTTCGTGAGAATCTTTGGTAGGATGTATCCCCAACAAGTGCTTCCAAGTTCGTGAGGTCCTTTCCTCACTTCCTTTGTTTTCTTTTCCGGCCTTTGCAACGAAGTCAACAAGCTTCTTCTCCTTCGTTGTTTGGACCACGCTCCCAAGTCCTCTTAGTTCCGCATCTTCATGCCTCACGTTCGGGTCTTTGGGATACAGGGTCATAGAAGCCATTCTTGGTCTATATCCCAAGCAACTTCTTCTATTCATCGGCACCATCATATTCTTCCCTCCAGCTGTGATCAAGAGAAGGTCCCGGGTCATCATCAGTATGGCTTGGGCAAGCCTCATAAAGTCCAACCCCAATACCATAGAATGGTCGTCCATATCTACGACTCTCAAATCCAGCTTTCCGAACCATGATCCAACCTTTACCGAGGTGTCCTTCAACACACCATCAACAGCCTTGATGGAGGAGTTAACCGCCTTGAAGGCGCTGCATTCCCCTTCCATTTTTGCTTTCTTCCCAAAAGACCTTACTACCTTCCTGCTTACGAAGCTATGGGTGGCTCCCATATCGATCAAAGCTGCAAGTATTTTCCCTTTTACGGTTGCTTGCACAAAACTCAGCTTCAAGGAACCGTCTTCCTTTGTCAGCTTTGTTTTGCGTCTTATTTCAGCAATCTGTTTTAAAAATTCAGCCTCAGAAGTGTCAGTAGGTTCATGCTCCTTTTCGACATTTCTTTTAAGATATCTTATTTCCTCGCTTGGTCCTTCTAGAGAACTCGGCCCTGGTCTAACTTGAGTTGCCTCAAGCTTCTCCTCCACCGTGTTCTGTTTAAACGCACCAACCATGTGCTTATCAACCAAGTCCATGGAACTAAACTTCCGGATGTCTTCCTGGATGTTCACGGTAGTGGGCCTCCAACTTGTCAACATAGTCAAGCTCCTCTTGTTCGATCACAACCAGCTTTTTACCAAGAAGTTTCGTTTTTATCTCTTCCTCAATTCGCTTGACCTCGGTCTCCAATTTGGCACTTTCTTTCCTTAAGCGGGCTCTTTCTTCAAAGAGCTCTTGAAGACCAAGTTCGCCGTGTCGGATTTCTTCATCAAACTCATTGAGTTCAATACTTGCTGTACTTTCGCATTGGCTTCTGAGTTCTTCGAGTTCCCTTCGTAGCTCCGAGCAACTTTCCCGAATCTGCATATTCTCTGTTCGCATCGCAACCCAGTTACGCCCCCAAGTCTACGGTTAATTTTTTTCCGTGCCCGGCGGGGTGCGGCACCACCGAACGTTCACTTTTTAACAAGTTCACGCTTATGGACTACACCTTAACCAATGTAATCAGCTTTAAAACCGATATAAACATGTCTTCACTTATAAACATAAGCATTAATCTTCATCAATCTTCATAAGCCATTCTTAACATTATCAAATGCAATTTAACCGAATAACAATTGCAAAACAACCGAGAAGAATGGGAGGGGCAACTCCCGGTAAAGTCTGCCCGAATATATTATGATCTTTTCAATAATACAAATGTACAAGTGTGTAGGGCCAATCCCACGACCAACACTTGGAAATAATACAACAAGGCATAAGAAGCCTTAACCATACACAATAATGCACCTTGTGGGCGACCCGATGGGCGGACGACCCATGGGCGACCCACGCCCGATGGGCGAACGGCCCGAACGAAAAATGCGGTGGACAGCATGACGGAACGAGGGCGCGGTTCGACGAAGCGGGCGCGAGGCAACAGAGTTAAGGACGCGGTTCTGCGGGTACAGGCAAACACGGGCACGACCACCCGACGAGCGGGTGCGGCCACCCGATAGTGCGACGGAGCTGCAGGACGGTGCGACGAACTGGAGTTGCAGTGCGACAGAGATATATGGCGGAGACACTTAGGCGAGATGCGGCCAAGTGTCGAACGAATATATTGAACGCACATAAAAATGGAGCTTATGCGCATGTATGGAATGGCATGTAAATATAAGCGAATAACGTATAATATACGTGACCTTATATGGATTATGGACAGCCATTAAAACATAAGAAGGGCGCATATTATATGGGGGTAAACCATGGAAAATTTTAAGAAGCCCCCCTAAATTTATAAATATAATAAATGGGCGAATCTCCATGGTATATAGGAAAAATGAAAGGCGATTTTATCAATAATATAATATGTATATATAATTTTTTGGCGAATCTCTCACCAGGCATGGCGAATATTTTACTCAATTATAAAATCTTGTAAGATCTTCACGAGTCTTTCACTAAATAATAAAACTTTGTAAACTCCTAGTGAATCTTAGCATAGGCTACATGCTGGTTTAATTCCCCCATTTAAATAGGCTACATTCCAGGTGAATACCATGGGTCAATACCATGTGCCATTTTGGTGAATACCATGGGCCAATACCATGTGCCATTATTATTTTTATTAATTCTAATATTAGGGTTAATAATGGTTTTTTGCATGGTATTAATAACAATCTAGTCCATGGTATTTGTCCCATAGTATTTTGGCCATAGGTTTCACCTAAATATAACCCATTTTTTGAGTGTTCGTAAATATAAGGTGACTTATGGAGTAAATATAAAAAAATGTTTTATTTGTTTACCATACCTCTCGTTTATTTATATTTTTATTAATTTACCATACCTCTTTTACAAATATGGTATTTGGCCCATAGGATTCACTTAAATAAAACCTCTTTCTTGAGCCTTCATAAATAGAATGAGGGTTATGGACTAAATATAAAAAGAGGTTTTATTTATTTACGATACGTCTAGTTTATTTATATTTTTATTTATTTACCATACCTTTTGAGTAAGTATAAAAATACGTTTTATTTATTTACCATACCTCCACTTTACTTATATTTTTATTTGTTTACACCCTTACATGTATATAAGGTGACTTATGGAGTAAATATAAAAAATGTTTTATTTATTTACCATACCTCTCATTTATTTATATTTTTATTAATTTACCATACCTCTTTTATAAATATGGTATTTGGCCCATAGAATTCACTTAAATAAAACCTATTCTTGAAAATGGGCGAATGGATTCACTTAAATAAAACCTATTCTTGAAAATGGGCGAATGGAAGGTTGTAATTCCTAATTTCAAGGGCTAAATTTACCTTTTTTACCCTCTCCCTTAAAATAAGGTGGGCTATTTTAGGTGATTTGTAAAAATGTACTATGATACAAAATATTCGCCCGCTAAAAATTTAAAACCCCTTAATTTCGCCAAAGGGCGAACATTCGCCCCTAAAATTATCCTTGGGGTAAACGCATATATTAATATGTGTGAATAATTAAAATAAAATATAATATGTACATGTATGGACTTATATGTAAAATGACGTGGTGGCCATAAAGCATATGAAGGGAAACATGTATATCGATGGAGAATGGATAGAATGAAGCCGACGTGTTAAAGATGCATTCGTGGGCATATGGTGAGAAAAAGGGTGTCGGCCTTAAGGCCAAGACACCCTTTCATAATCCTACGTTGAGGCATATAAATAACACATGATGAGACTTCATTTAGGCCATCATCTTTCGCTCTTGTCTTCGCATCTCAAGTGGGAAGTGCGCAGTTCTTATGCGCATAACTCATGCGCATGACAAGGTGAATGCGTGAGGATTTCTACTTGGATTTTGGATGAACGAAGAGGTTGGAAGCTACGGTTGAAGCAGAAAATTGGTACACGGTATTGCGCAGATTTGTATGAGCGTTTTGGGTGACCTGTGTGGGTACCCGCTCCGGGACAAGGTGCATTATTGTGTATGGTTAAGGCTTCTTATGCCTTGTTGTATTATTTCCAAGTGTTGGTCGTGGGATTGGCCCGACACACTTGTACATTTGTATTATTGAAAAGATCATAATATATTCGGGCAGACTTTACCGGGAGTTGCCCCTCCCATTCTTCTCGGTTGTTTTGCAATTGTTATTCGGTTAAATTGCATTTGATAATGTTAAGAATGGCTTATGAAGATTGATGAAGATTAATGCTTATGTTTATAAGTGAAGACATGTTTATATCGGTTTTAAAGCTGATTACATTGGTTAAGGCGTAGTCCATAAGCGTGAACTTGTTAAAAAGTGAACGTTCGGTGGTGCCGCACCCCGCCGGGCACGGAAAAAAATTAACCGTAGACTTGGGGGCGTGACAGTTGGTATCAGAGCTCGGTCGGAGCTGGTGAGCAGGGTTGCTCGTGACAGGTGAAGATAAGGTATGGAGAACAACCGAGGTCTTGTAACCTTGAAGATTTGTGGCAGAGATGTTCAAGCGTTGGCAAACACAGGTGGTTCATATAACCTTATATCGACACGGTTAGTAGAAGAAGTGGGGCTGATATCTTTTATGGAGGACTGGGGTATAACCTCGTGGAATTTGGCAATTGGCATGATACGAGATGTGCCTGTACAGTTGGAAGGATGTAGAGGTCAGCTGGACTTCGTGGTGATAAATACAGATGGCATTGATGTGATGCTTGGACGAGATGGGCTTCTTCAAATCAGTCAGGCAATAGATGAGGTTGCGGACCCGGAAGAGGAAGTCATGGTGACCGAAGATGTTGAAAACTTAACTATGATGGAAGTTAGACTTGAAGATGATCAAGCCAAGTCAGAATCATGTAGCTCATGGGCATGGACCGATACTCATATGGAAGGACCATGTGATGATGAGGATATGATGGAGGCCGAACTTGAACTTAATCAAGTTGAACCAGAACCATATAGTTTGGCAGCATGGATGGACACTCACATAGAAGAACCACATGGTGATGAGGACCCGATGGAAGCAGAACTTGAAGGTGATCAGGTTGAACCAGGATCGTGCAGCTTATCGACATGGATGGGTGAGGTCACTCATATGGAGGAGCCTCATATTGGTAAAGTAAGTATTGGTACATGTGTTTCATTTGGTCATTTGGTAGATGGATCATGTGTAGGAGAGGACGAGATCAGCTTGTCTAAGCATGGAGACATTTTACCATGGATGACTATGATAGAGCCTTGCATGGAGATGCAAGGGTTGTTACCTGCTGGAGGACTTGTTGAGGTTACTTGCTACCTTGAGATGGAAGGTGCAAGGGCCCATGACAAGGGTGGAACTTGATGACCGTTGTGGATGATATGGGTCATGCTTTAGCCACATGGCTAAGTGCCCGGCATGACTCATGGACTGATTGAAGGGCACACCCTTGGGTGGACTTCTCATGGCCGAACCTTTGGTGAAGGAGCTATGGAGAAGGGACTCGTGATGACATGGTGATATGGTTGGTGACCGAGTTCACTAAACCGAAGATTGATTACTTGGATGATGCTTAGATGGACTTCTCATGGCCGAGACCAAGAGATAGTCTTGGTGGACCTTTGGAGGAGGAGCTCATGATTGACATGAGATCGATGTGACTTTCGGGACATCATACATGGTGGACTTAGAGGTCTGATGCATTGAGGAGCCGAGGTCGAGAGACTTTGATGTAGTATGGGATGCATACTTCCAAAGTACATGTATGGGCATGGCTTGGAAGGGTGACTTGATGAGGAGGACCGATATGGGACACTTTGAGGTGATGGGGTCACGATGATGATGATGATGATGGGTTGAGCCGAGACTCAACTACTTTACACACATGATGATGTTGGGATAGATGTGGCAGACTTAGCACATTGACACCAACACTTCGTGGACAGCATGTTGCAGATGAGATGGATGGAGTTTTCATGGACCTGAGCATGGATTATGGGAGCTGATTCTTGATGAGTCGGGGATGTGGCAGGATGCTTTGAGGAACAACCGATGGTGACATGAGGATGTGCATTCTCATGGTTTGGGCGTGACGGTTGGATTAGCTACCCAACTAGTTCAGACATGGGGACCGGTATGTGCAGAGATGTGTTGGCATTTGTTGGAGTATCATGGCAGCAGTCCACATGAGGACGACACATGGTGATTGATCATCATGGATTTATATGACTTCCTGTTGATGCAGTCTTGGTGGGGAGCTACTGAGGCGGTGTGTTGTCGGGACGACAACGTTTTCGGGTGGAGGAGAATGTAACGCCCTGGCAGTTTGGGCAGGGCGCGCACGACATTCACCCGGCGGTTAGACGTGGGCACGACCCGGGCGGGCGCCCTTACACGATGGACGGGCGGCCCGACGAGTTGATGTGCGACGGTTGAGGCACGGCACGACGAGGTTCAGCACGAGCTGCGGAAGGCGAGTTGGTGCGGTGCGTAGGATTGGTGGGCGACCCGATGGGCGGACGACCCATGGGCGACCCACGCCCGATGGGCGAACGGCCCGAACGACAAATGCGGTGGACAGCATGACGGAACGAGGGCGCGGTTCGACGAAGCGGGCGCGAGGCAACAGAGTTAAGGACGCGGTTCTGCGGGTACAGGCAAACACGGGCACGACCACCCGACGAGCGGGTGCGGCCACCCGATAGTGCGACGGAGCTACAGGACGGTGCGACGAACTGGAGTTGCAGTGCGACATAGATATATGGCGGAGACACTTAGGCGAGATGTGGCCAAGTGTCGAACGAATATATTGAACGCACATAAAAATGGAGCTTATGCGCATGTATGGAATGGCATGTAAATATAAGCGAATAACGTATAATATACGTGACCTTATATGGATTATGGACGGCCATTAAAACATAAGAAGGGCGCATATTATATGGGGGTAAACGCATATATTAATATGTGTGAATAATTAAAATAAAATATAATATGTACCTGTATGGACTTATATGTAAAATGACGTGGTGGCCATAAAGCATATGAAGGGAAACATGTATATCGATGGAGAATGGATAGAATGAAGCCGACGTGTTAAAGATGCATTCGTGGGCATATGGTGAGAAAAAGGGTGTCGGCCTTAAGGCCAAGACACCCTTTCATAATCCTACGTTGAGGCATATAAATAACACATGATGAGACTTCATTTAGGCCATCATCTTTCGCTCTTGTCTTCGCATCTCAAGTGGGAAGTGTGCAGTTCTTATGCGCATAACTCATGCACATGACAAGGTGAATGCGTGAGGATTTCTACTTGGAGTTTGGATGAACGAAGAGGTTGGAAGCTATGGTTGAAGCAGAAAATTGGTACACGGTATTGCGCAGATTTGTATGAGCGTTTTGGGTGACCTGTGTGGGTACCTGCTCCGGGACAAGGTGCATTATTGTGTATGGTTAAGGCTTCTTATGCCTTGTTGTATTATTTCCAAGTGTTGGTCGTGGGATTGGCCCTACACACTTGTACATTTGTATTATTGAAAAGATCATAATATATTCGGGCAGACTTTATCGGGAGTTGCCCCTCCCATTCTTCTCGGTTGTTTTGCAATTGTTATTCGGTTAAATTGCATTTGATAATGTTAAGAATGGCTTATGAAGATTGATGAAGATTAATGCTTATGTTTATAAGTGAAGACATGTTTATATCAGTTTTAAAGCTGATTACATTGGTTAAGGCATAGTCCATAAGCGTGAACTTGTTAAAAAGTGAACGTTCGGTGGTGCCGCACCCCGCCGGGCACGGAAAAAAATTAACCGTAGACTTGGGGGCGTAACTGGGTTGCGATGCGAACAGAGAATATGCAGATTCGGGAAAGTTGCTCGGAGCTACGAAGGGTATGATTGTTAACACTGACAAAACAAAAGTTATGATTATCAAATCCAAGAAGGACACTTGCGCTAATTTTATGTATGACAATAATAACTTGGAGGAAGTGTATTCTTACAAGTACCTAGGAATTGATATCCATCACAAGCTCAACTGGAACCATAGCATTGAGAAAAGGATCAATGGGGGATGGAAAGCTTATTTTGGTCTTGAAAATAATTGTAAAACTGCAAACCTCGTAATGTGGGATAAAAAGAAGTTCCTCTTTGAAACTTTAGTCATTCCTGTTATCTTATATGGCTGTGAAGTTTGGGGCTGCAGCATCTCCAGAGAATCATGGAGAAAGATTGAGCAAATCCAGAAGCGTTTTATAATTTATAACCTGAAAATTAAAAGTAATACACCCTATCCTATTCTCCTTATAGAAGTAGGTCTTTCTCCTATTGAGAGCCTAGCTATGCTCAGGTTTCTGGTGTACAAGCACAAGCTCAATAACATAGACAATCATAGACTTCCTAAGCTAGCTTTAAATTCCAGCCAAAACCACCTAAGGCTTAACCGAGGATGGCATAAGGACACAAGGGCCTGGTTAAACTATTGGGAGATCAATGAGAATGATGCTTTGCAAAACATAAATAACATTAAAGATATTGTTACTTCTAAGTTCAAAGAAAAATTGTGGTGTGAGAAAGATTTAGCGTCTAAAAGAAAATTACGTTATTATAAGAGGGTCATCAACCCCACCCTTGAAGATCAAATGTATCTCTCTATTTTAACTAGCTCAAAGAAGAAAATTAATATAGCAAAGATTAGAACGAATTCTCATGAGCTCCATAGTGAAACTGGCCGTTGGGCAGTTCCTAAAACGCCATGGATAGAAAGGATCTGCCATATTTGTGAGAATAGGAGCATCGAGGATGAAAACCACTTCCTCTTAGAGTGCCCTGCATACAACCACATTAGATCTCAATTTCACAACCTTTGTTACAATACTGACCTTCCTAGCCTTTTACAATGCCAAAATTATAGTGAACTCGGGAGGCTTCTCTCCAAGCTTTTTGAGCATAGGAATAAAATCTTAAATCAAAATAAATAATTTGTCCTTTTAGGTCCGATAGATCATTATTTGGTCTCAGCGGACGTTAACCATCATCATCATCATAAATATATATATTTAAATATATATATATATATATATTTAAATTTATATATTTATATTTATATAAATATATATATTTATATATATATACATTTATATAAATATATATATTTATATAAATATATATTTAAATATATTTATATATTTAAATTTATATATTTATATTTACATATTTAAATTTATATATTTATATTTACATATTTAAATTTATATATTTATATTTATATAAATATATATATATTTATATAAATATACATATATATATATTTATATAAATATACATATATATATATTTATATAAATATACATATATATATTTATATAAATACATATATTTATATTTATATAAATACATATATTTATATATATATACATATATATTTATATAAATATAAATATACATATATATTTATATAAATATAAATATTTATATAAATATATATATTTATATAAATATATATATTTATATAAATATACATATATATATATAAATATATATATTTATATAAATATACATATATATATATTTATATAAATGATGATGATGATGGTGGTTAACGTCCGCTAAGACCAAATAATGATCTATCGGAACTAAAAAGACAAATTATTTATTTTGATTTAAGATTTTATTCCTATGCTCAAAAAGCTTGGAGAGAAGCCTCCCGAGTTCACTATAATTTTGGCATTGTAAAAGGCTAGGAAGGTCAGTATTGTAACAAAGGTTATGAAATTGAGATCTAATGTGGTTGTATGCAGGGCACTCTAAGAAGAAGTAGTTTTCATCCTCGATGCTCCTATTCTCACAAATATGGCAGATCCTTTCCATCCATGGCGTTTTAAGAACTGCCCAGCGGCCAGATATTTATATAAATATATATATTTATATAAATATACACATATATATATAAATATATATATTTATATAAATATATATATTTATATATTTATATATATAAATCTAAATATATAAATATATATATATAAATATAAATATATATATATATATATATATATATATATATATATATAGTTATAAGTATATAAATATAAATATATATATATATATATATATATATATAAATCTAAATATATATAGTTATATAAATATAAATATATATATATATAAATATAGTTATAAATATATATATATAAATATATAAATATATATAGTTATATAAATATAAATATAATGATGATGATGATGATGGTTAACGTCCACTGAGACCATATATAAATATATATAGTTATATATATATAAATATATAAATATATATATAGTTATATAAATATAAATATAAATATATATATAGTTATAAATATATAAATATATATATAGTTATATAAATATAAATATAAATATATATAAATATATATATATATACATATTTATATGCATACATATATATTTATAATATTTACATATACATATATTTATATATATTTACATATACATACATATATATACATATATTTATATATATATAAATATATATAAATCTAAAATATATATATATATATATACATATATATATATATATATATATATATATTTATATATATATATATATTTATATATATATATATATATCTAAATATATATATATATCTAAATATATATATATATATATATATAAATCTAAATATATATATTTATATATATTTATATATATAAATCTAAATATATATATATATATAAATATATATATTTATATATATAAATCTAAATCTATATATATATGAGTCTAGTTTCAGACTCGAAACGTCGACTACTAAACATGAGCACTGTGGAAAATCCGAACTCCTTTCAAAAATCACACCACAGTAATCTGCAAACTAAAATAGTTACCCTGCACGGAGGGGAGACTTGGAAAGAGATTCGTAATCTCGAAAAAACTAGGGTAAAAATAAGGAGAAAAGAAGCTGATCTAAATTTTCTGAAGCAATGCAGAGACTCAAACGGCTGTTGGTCTTCGCATCCTGGGCTTCATATTTATACCTATCATTTTCTTCTTTCTCCTCACATTTTGTCCTGATGATGAGTCTAGTTTCAGACTCGAAACGTCGACTACTAAACATGAGCACTGTGGAAAATCCGAACTCCTTTCAAAAATCACACCACAGTAATCTGCAAACTAAAATAGTTACCCTGCACGGAGGGGAGACTTGGAAAGAGATTCGTAATCTCGAAAAAACTAGGGTAAAAATAAGGAGAAAAGAAGCTGATCTAAATTTTCTGAAGCAATGCAGAGACTCAAACGGCTGTTGGTCTTCGCATCCTGGGCTTCATATTTATACCTATCATTTTCTTCTTTCTCCTCACATTTTGTCCTGATGATGAGTCTAGTTTCAGACTCGAAACGTCGACTACTAAACATGAGCACTGTGGAAAATCCGAACTCCTTTCAAAAATCACACCACAGTAATCTGCAAACTAAAATAGTTACCCTGCACGGAGGGGAGACTTGGAAAGAGATTCGTAATCTCGAAAAAACTAGGGTAAAAATAAGGAGAAAAGAAGCTGATCTAAATTTTCTGAAGCAATGCAGAGACTCAAACGGCTGTTGGTCTTCGCATCCTGGGCTTCATATTTATACCTATCATTTTCTTCTTTCTCCTCACATTTTGTCCTGATGATGAGTCTAGTTTCAGACTCGAAACGTCGACTACTAAACATGAGCACTGTGGAAAATCCGAACTCCTTTCAAAAATCACACCACAGTAATCTGCAAACTAAAATAGTTACCCTGCACGGAGGGGAGACTTGGAAAGAGATTCGTAATCTCGAAAAAACTAGGGTAAAAATAAGGAGAAAAGAAGCTGATCTAAATTTTCTGAAGCAATGCAGAGACTCAAACGGTTGTTGGTCTTCGCATCCTGGGCTTCATATTTATACCTATCATTTTCTTCTTTCTCCTCACATTTTGTCCTGATGATGAGTCTAGTTTCAGACTCGAAACGTCGACTACTAAACATGAGCACTGTGGAAAATCCGAACTCCTTTCAAAAATCACACCACAGTAATCTGCAAACTAAAATAGTTACCCTGCACGGAGGGGAGACTTGGAAAGAGATTCGTAATCTCGAAAAAACTAGGGTAAAAATAAGGAGAAAAGAAGCTGATCTAAATTTTCTGAAGCAATGCAGAGACTCAAACGGCTGTTGGTCTTCGCATCCTGGGCTTCATATTTATACCTATCATTTTCTTCTTTCTCCTCACATTTTGTCCTGATGATGAGTCTAGTTTCAGACTCGAAACGTCGACTACTAAACATGAGCACTGTGGAAAATCCGAACTCCTTTCAAAAATCACACCACAGTAATCTGCAAACTAAAATATATATATATAATTGTGTGGATTTAATGGAGGCTCCAACGAATATTTATATAAATATATATTTATATAAATATATATATATATATATAAATATATATATATATTTATTATATATATAAATATATATATTTATATAAATATATATATTTATATATATATGTATTTATATATAAATATATATATTTATATATATAAAGATATATATATATATATATATATATATACCTATATATATATATATATATATATATATATATATTATATTATATATATATATATATATATATATATATATATATATTGATGTCATTGATAGCTTTTATACATTTAAATTATTTTCATTGCACCTTTCAGTATAAATATTATTGATGGTTTTATCAACATATTTTGAATTTAATGTTTTATATATAATTGTGTGGATTTATATATATATAAAAGTTTTATATGTAAAGTGTAAATTAATTGGTTTATATCTTATTTAATTTCTATTAGTGGGAGTTAATTGTGAGGGATAAAAATTGTCCCATAAAGTATTCATGCTTGACCAAGTATCACACAATCCTTGTGTCAACATCTTATAGTTGGGTAGATCATTCTTCCATTCAATATGTGGGCTAGCCCGTGCATGACAACATCATGCAATTGCTCAAATCCAATTGGGCATGTCGTTCTTCCATCCTATATGTGTGATAGTCTCGAGGTGAGAGCATCATACAATTGGGTAGATAGGTCTTCCATCCAATATGCGTGCTAGCCTCATGGTGATAGCATCATGCACTTGGGAAGACCATTTTTATAGCCAATATGTGGGTTAGCCTCAACCTAAATTCAACATAGATTTAAATAAAAGAATATATATATATATATATATATATATATATATATATAAAAGAAAAATAAAAAGAAAATGGAGTAGAAATATACATGGAAGTATTTAAGGTAGTAAAAAGATATAACGTTTAAAATTTGTATTTTAAATGTTTATACAAGATTAGAGTTACATTAAAATTTATTAATATTTTTTCAAAATTATAATAATTATTTTATTTTTAAATTATGTTTAGATTGAAAATTTTATAATTGTTTCTAGTAAATATTTATCTTGAAAGGTCTCAATGGGATTGTTAGTGATGCATTAATGGGGTAGGGATTGATAGGATGTGAGGGCTCCCCGCCACCCCACACCCTAACATGCCACAAAACATTAGCGTTAATGAGGCTTCACCTCCCAAGGAAAGGTGGCAGCGACTCTTGAGCATGTCATAGTTGTGAGACCAACTACATGGATTGAAGTCTCTGTGATGTTCTTCCTCCTTGGAAACCTGCTTGCTTTGCTCTTGCTCCTCTATTGTGCTCTCATGTTGCTTCCTTCTCCAACTATGAGCTTCGATTTTAGTACAATGGCTCAAGTCTGGGGATGGTCTCTGTCCCCTTTGGCTTTTCCTCCATCATTGTTGACCTTTTTCCAAAGGTGAGGGACTCATCCAACATTCAATAAATGTTCAACCCTCCTAGCATGATTTACTGGTTACCTTCTTTCATTTAATCTTATAGCTCTCATCCCTTCTTTAGCCAAGTATTAGTTGTGTCTTGTTTCCTCGTATTATAATGATGTGTCAGTGTGCATGTTGTCAGAAGGGTGGAGGGGGACAAGGAAGAGTGGACAACTCTAAGGCAAGGTTTTGGACCAAGTCTTTGGCATGCAAATTTCAAGAGCACGCTCGTCCTAACATTCAAGGGGAAATTCAGTCTGTGGAGGAGGAAATTTGTCTGGAAATACAAGAAGATTTGGATTCCGATGTAATGGTAGGCATGCTCCTTAGGTACCAAATACAAGCAACTCATGTGGAAGGTAAAATCACCACCTCCATATTGTGGAACTCTACTGGCATGTTAAATTGCTATTGGACAAGGTTCTGGTAGACAAGAGACAAACTCATTTGAATCTCATGCACAAATTGTATTAGTTGAAGAACCTCATGTTGGACGTAGAAGGAAGGTTGGTAAGTCTAGAGATGGGGTCACCACCTAGCTCTCCAATTCCTTCGCCATGCACGTCAAGGAACAACACATCAATCTAGACACTTCCTTGTCCTTTAGAGATAGGTTCCTTTTCAATCATGTTTTTTAGTTCTTGAATTTATATGTTGGCTTGTTTGGGGGATTTACACCCTATATAAGTGGTTATTTTTCATTGTATTAGTCTGTTCTATTAGGCATTGCAAAATAACACTGTCATTTCTTTTTTTGAATTTTTTTGCTAGTTTCCCAATTGGAGCAACGAATTTGTAGTAAACTCTCAAGAGATCTTATAGTTTTCCATTTAATTATGTTACTTTAGACTCTTTTATCTCTAATCTAGTTTCCCAATAGTAAACCAGAGATAAAATCTAACAAAAATGATGTAATCATTTGAGAAATCTAATATATAGAAAAAAAAAATTAAAATTATCATCATATTTTAAAAAATAACTTATTTTTTATTATAAATATTTCTTTTAAATTATTGATTATGATCACATTAAATTTTTTATAATATTTTGACTAATAAATAGAATTTTTTAAATTATTTAATTAAAAAATAATTAAAACCCTAAGTTTTAAATAAATAAAATAAATCCAAAAACTAATGTTAAAAACCATATCCATTGATAGAGACTGAAGAGCTAAACTAGGGGCTCATACCAATTTTACAAAAATCCGTTGTACTATACGTGGCTCCCACCATGTACCCCAACATCTAGAGGCCACATCTTAGTTATATTCCCTGGTTTTTTTTACAAAAATCGAGTGGAATATGTGTTACTTCACCTATTCTATATCTTTATAACAAGATTTAATAGGTCCGTTTTCTACACCATGTTTTATATATATATATACCAAAAAATATTGAAAATTTAATTTTTATTATTATTTAAATTTATTTATTTGTAAGGTGATTGGTTGAGATCTTATTATGGATGTGGTTTAGTAATTTTCATTTTTTAATTAGTTATTAATTTTGTTTTTAGTTTTATTTCTATTTTATTTAACTTTTTTTTATTTTTCTATTATTTCCATTTTCATGAATTATAGTTTTTTGTCCATATTTTCAATTTAAGATGAAAAATTTTAAAGAGGAAAAAATAATTAAAAAACATTTTTCCAATATGTTTATTTTTTGTTTGATTACTTTTTAATTGAATTATATTTTTTTGTTGTCTTTTTCTTTGTTTTTTTAATTCCAATTCCATTAATCATAGTTTTTTTTGTTGTTAATTTTTAAATTGACTTTATTTTTTTCCCTTCACATTTCTATAATTTTCTTTCCCTCGAAGCAACAACTATTTATCTTTCCTATTTTCAATTCCATTAAAAACACTATTGTTTCCTTTTCCCTTTTCCATTTATTTTGTTTCCTTCTATGCTTTGTTGTTGTTTCTAGGTTTCTTGAAATCCCCAGGTTTATAGCACGCTTGGCCACTATGAAATGAAACTAAATTTGCTTACATTTGTCTTTTAATGCTAAGAGTCAAGACCATGACATAAAATCCTATCAGATAATCACAACATAGTAATTTGATTAACTTGTTTTGAATTTAGATATTGGATTTTGTTTGCGCATTTTTTATTCCATTTATTGTTAAACAATTTCTCCGGAGAATATATAGACTAGTTTTATATTGTTATAGGGAGTAGGATCGAGTGAGTTAACGATGAAATATCTATGTAATTTTTAATAATTATTGGTGATTTTGCTTTCTTGGTCTACAAGACATGACAATACCATATGCCAAGCATTTTATTTTTCTTGCAACATAAGGATATATGTTTTCTTTCATTTGTGTTTGTTTAGAAAGTATAAATCTATGTCTCATTTATATTTTTTTTTCAAGATTTGCAGGACTATGATGGGAGTTGAACTTCCAATGTAAGCCTATGGTTTATTTTTAGTTGTGCTCGTTTAGTAAGTATAGATACTCTTTTTCATTTATATTTTTTCAATTCTCGATTTTCACTATTGTTCGACAAGTATATGCTTTTGTTTATATTAATGTCTAGGTTTCTTTTTAAATATCATTATTTATTTAAGTAGTTGAGCATATTGGTATTTGATTTTCTAATCCATTTCACTCAATAAAGGTTGTTAGTAGTTGATTATATTTATATTTGAGTTTCTACTCCATTTCACCCATTAAAATTTATTTGTTGTATACAATGTTTCTCATTTAATATTATATTATAGGATAAGTATGTGTTGTAGAAATTATGATTTTCTTTATAGTTAAAGTTAGTATATTAGAATTGAATAATGGAAATTATAATTTGAGCGATAACAATAAAACTTGTGTTCCATATTCCATGTCTTCACTACTATAGACATAATTACATTCATCTCTATATCAATCACATACAATGCCCATGAACATTGTAGGAGACAAATGTTCATGCAAAACAAGTTTCCTCGAATTCACATCTCATTCAATTGAAACTAAGTTTCTCCATATCAATTTGAACAAAACATTGCTAGAGAAATAAAGTTATAGAGCCTCATTACAACCAATGAGGTAGGGTGTTCTCCAAAAAGCACCATTTTAGCGTAACTTTTTCATTTTCATATCTATTTTTTCACCAAGACTTTAATTGATCAACTCATAGCTTGGCAGCAATCTAGACTGCAATTTAACTATATTTAAATTAAGTCGCAGGTATTAGCTACAATGTAGCACTTGTTTAATTACATGTTCACATGGTTGTTAATATGCGTCGTACATATAAGTTGTACAACTTTACACATATATAAGATTAAAGATAATACCTAATGTTTATGTGGAATGGGTTTCAAATTTTATAATTTTG